>OW052024.1:7805000-8185911 GCA_932526365.1 Lobophora halterata
ACTGCTCAGTCTTATAGTTAAAAGGTATTTGTAGAGCGAGACGGTTTTGAAGCCATAAGTACAAACCTTGGATTTTTACACCGCCTCCTACAATCAAAATACTGCTGTACATTTTACGTTTCAACTCTTCTGTTTGACAACGGTCTATGCTTTGTAGAATAGCAGCATCTAACGCCATTACTTGGCCAGGGGCTATTGTTACAACGTCTGATGGGACGGTCTCTAATGAGTCTACAACTATTTCTTCATCAGGGTTAACTTGGGGTTGAGATTCATTGACAGGTTCAATTTGTTGGCTGTCATTAGCGTTGGCCGTTGTGTCAGCTGCTTCCCGTTTTCTGCTCGTTTCTCGAAGGAATTCAGCATCAAAAGGATCTTCAGGGTCGCTACGTTGAGGGTTTTGGATCTTACTTGCTTTTGGGCCCGTTATTTTTAGTAGGTCCGTGTAAAACATAGCAAGGGGTGATATTATACACTCATCACCAACTTGTAGTGTGTACTTATTTACTATATCACCAGGATGATCGACCAGAAATGATTTCTCCTGAGGACCGCAAACATCTAAGTTCACGTGACAGAAATGCTCATACAAATTTCTCATTAGAATAATGTCTCTGGGAATGTTCTCATTCCAATTTTTATAAGGGAATGCACTTTTGTGAAACATCCATGATAAAGCTTGGCAGACATCACCGCCTCCATAGTCCATTCTTAACCGAGTAGCTTTATGAGAAATGCCATCTTCCACACAAGATATGGCGGTCTTGTGATCTCCAATGTCTACGACACAGGCAGACCCAATCCCGGCCCCAAATGTAGCTCCTACACTTTCCTGGACCAGAATACAGCTTCCGAACCCTAAGTCTTTCAACAACAAAGACATTAAATACTTCAGATGAGTTCTTGAGTAGATATCTGGTATTAGCAGTACGCACCTGTATTTCACAAGCTCTATCAGAGGTATTCCTAGCTTATATTCTATGATGGAGCTCCAGATTGTGTACAAATCGTTCAGAACTGATGAAATTGAGCCACCTACTTCAGAGTGGATGTTGAAGTCTCCTCTTCGGTATGGGAAGTGGATGTTATAGGGCAGTTCTGGGTCAATGTCTAGGACTAAGTCGCCGACAACGATGTCACATTCCACTTGGGGCCAAGGTTCTCCCTCATCATTCATGTTTTCTGGTAATGATCGGCGGTTGAAAGCGGCGATTTGCTGCGGGGGTGTAGCGTACCGCCTTGCCCCATTCGACTGCACGCAAGTCTGAAGGGTATGCGATATCTGAAGCCTACATTCTTCCAATTCCTCAATCAAATCTTTCGTTTTCGGAACGCTGGGCGGAATGAACGGGTCTCGGTATATTTTCCCGCCCGAACGCCGCTTCCTGGCGATGCAGTGTAATTGCTTCACAGGCATCAGGTCTGAGGCCCTTCCTATCCTCACATAGAAGGATCCAGGATGTATCACTATTATCCTGTTCGATGGAAACTGCGCGAACTGCTCCGGGCCCGGTTCATGGGTACTCATTGTCATTTCATATGGTTTATTCACTGATAGTTAATAGAAACGGTTTTTCTTTGCTCAAATTATGGATAATAATGGACGGACAAACTATTTTAGAAATATAAACAAAAACATAACCTTATTTTTAATATCAAACAGTGTTGCCAGCCCATACCAAATTTGACTCCCAAGTTTTTTTTCTGATCCCCCTAAAAACCCTAAATAAATATTTTTTAATGATTTTCTTACGCATGCAATGCAAATCACGTCTTAAGATTTTTTAAAGACATAAAATACAACTTAGAATTGTATTTTAGTATTGTAGTGCCCAAAGCCTTCACTGGATAAAAACAAAATTAATTAGACAAAAGCTATATGGTTGGTTGTTGGACTCGTCGACGACCAGTCCAATTGTTTCATCTTTCGCACTGACCTGTTTATTCGCTATTTGAGTGAGAAGGACGGGCCATACGATGTAAAGTTTGAACGAGAGGCTTAGCAATACATGTGTGCTCGTGTTGTGCATTCTGTTTTACGCACGAAACACGTGTCACACAGGCTTAGTTCTATTTTTTTTTTTTTTATAAATAATAATTTTTTATAATTAATTAATTAATTCTTTACTCCTAAATTTAGGGGCAAAATTCCTAAGTTGTCACTGATTTCAAAGTTCATTCATTCACTCATCATAAAACTTAACACAGACTATACTATTCAGCCCAAAAGACGGCAATGGAGCCCATTATCTCATTTTATCGGAATTTTACGATTCACAAGAAATTGGCCATCAACGCTTCGACCTTGTGGGAAGTGTGGTAAGGGTCGAGGTACTTCTTTACCCTGGCTTCAACTTCGGGAGCTACTACTCCTGAGTCTCTGGGCTTTGCTCCTCTTGCCTTCTAATTGCTTTGTGGAGCATTACGATTTGTGGGTTATTAGCCCACTACGTTTGGATTAGTGTTCAGAGATTATGTTGCTGTTGGGCAGGAAACAGTCCATTCTCCGTCACGTTAACAGTCCGTTTACGATTCATATAAACGTATCCGAACATGGTTCACTGTCATTTTTGACAAACTAGTCAAATTGAAAAATGTCATTCCTTGCTGTGTCACAAAACTGGAAAATAAATAATGTTCACCAATTTTCTTGTCGATAAGTCGTGAAAACTCTTAAAATGGTGTCTCGTAGTCTCACTGAGGTCTACGTGCTGATGCGTAACAATGCAATACAGGGCAGACAAATATTTGCTGAACAGGTACCTAAGTACTTACCTCATTTTATTACATTATACATATTGATTTTATTTTGTAGAGAATTAGCTCTTGCTCGATATGATTTGGACTATATCATTCTCATTACTCATACTTAAGCCAGCCACTTGCTTACACGTCGTGAAAGGATAGTATAAATAATGAAGCAAGCCTTTATGGTCTTCTAATATTTTTTATAAAGACTGATTATGTCCATTTTCCCCCAACTACGGCGTTACACCTTTACTTTCAAACCTTTTATCATGACCTGCCTCAATAAATTACGCTTTTATTGCTAAATAATTACTTAAAATTTTCAATTAAATCATGTTTTCTTTCCTAGCCAACTCATATGGTTCAGGTATTTGCCATTTCTTTTACTGCTAAACTTTTTGGTATCACACCTACACTGTAATTCAAAGTCTGCTTAGTTTCTTCTCATGATCGCTTAATCACCCTTGAAGTTGACTAGATGAGTGTGCATTGTACTATTTATTATTTATTTATTGATAGACGCAGCTTTTGCTTTTGTGCAAAATTATAGCAATGCAAAAGCTGCTGTGATCTTGTGAAATGGGAACTAAGTCGTTAAGCTACACTTTTCTAAGGCTTAAAACTCTTATTACAAGGTCATAAGGATGGCTACCAACATTTGAGATAAATGCAGTATGCCCACTAAAATTAATTGTTTAAATCCATCCTAAACAGTGCAATGCTCACTACATTCCTTCAATGCATGACTATATAATTTTCATAAAGCAATCTTGGCTTTGCAATCTTGCCTGTAAAGCTGCCTCGAATTTGATTAATGACCTAAAGGCATTTGTGTGAAGATCATAAATGTTTCTTCTGTCTTGAGTGTGTGAGGACATAATGTGAGAGCAAATCACCCGCTTTTTCATGGAGACCAAAGGTAAAGCTAAAACTACTCAAAACTGATTTGGATATAGTTTGTGAGCTGGAAAAAGACACTGGCTACTTTCTATATCAATACCATAGAGGAGATTCCACTCCAGTATAATAAATAAATGATATCTATCTATAAATGTTGCAGGATAATGATACGGAGCGTGTTCGGCTGATGCGCAGCGGTTCCCGCGACCTGGAAACGGGGCTGGAGCTGCGCGATGCGCCGCGCCCGCCGCCCTGGACCGACGCTCTCGAGGAGGCGCATTACGTCATCACACGGTATGCGCTCCTACTCAGTGTGACACCCATTGCTATAAGCTTGGAAGGTTGACTTCCGAATGCAAATAAGATTGTAAACAACACAGATCAACTTTGGTCAGGCATTCTGGGAGCAATAAATGCAACTACTGAAACACATGCTCCAGAAAAGATAATAAGACGCAAAATTAAAAATAAACCATGGATTGATCAGACAATACAAAAAATAATTATAGAGAAAAAAATACTTTGGGATACTTACAAAATATCTGGTGCAGATGAGGACTACGAAAAATACCGTAAGTAAACAAAAAATGTGTTGCGCTTTCAAGGAAACAGAGGAGCTTATATGAAGCGAATATATTAGAGAATGGAGACAAGTTATTCTACGCATACATTCGTCGCAACACCACCTCCAAGGTTAGCATCCCCCCGGCAATAAGAAGTCAAAATGGAGATCTAGTTACCAAGCCAAACGACATAGCAGAGGTATTTGCGAACGAATTCGTTAAAGCTTATTCAGAAGAACCTGACGTGGACCAGAATACCAAGATAACAACAGTGGCGCGAGTAGAGAATAGCCTCAGTGATATTACATTCACAGCAAAAGACATAGAAATTGTTGTACGGAGATTGAATGCACAGTCCTCGCCAGGGCCAGACAATGTACCATCCTGTATTCTCAAGAACTGTGTAAAACTTCTGGCCCACCCTCTAGCTGAACTTATGAACAGATCTTTTGAATCAGGGCACCTTCCCCAGGACTGGAAACATGCCATAGTCACCCCAATCTACAAAAAAGGAGACAAAACCCAGCCAAGTAACTTCCGTCCCATCAGTCTAACAAGTGTGATAGTAAAAATCATGGAAAAAATTATATGCCATCATCTAACACAATTTTTTAACAAAGAATGTATCATATCGACCAAACAGCATGGATTTGTCAGAAGTCGATCAACGGTCACGAATCTATTGACATGTGTTCATGCATGGAGTAAGGACATAGACAAAAAGAGACCTGTGGACATAATGTACCTAGACTTTGAACGTGCATTTGACAAAGTTCCTCACCAACGACTCCTACTTAAGTTAGACCACTTTGGGATACGTGGCACATTACTCCGTTGGATAGGAAACTATCTGAAAGATAGAACATTCCAAGTTCGAGTGGGTAACAGTTTATCTAAGCAAAAGAGGGTGGCAAGTGGGGTGCCGCAGGGCTCAGTACTTGCCCCTCATCTTTTTGGAATTTTCATTACAGACCTGATTGAATTGTTGGAATCTCAATCTGCCTTTTTTGCTGATGATGGGAAGTTCTTCGCTAACCCACTCACGAACGCTGGACAGCTACAAGAAGATCTCGATCGCATTCAGACGTGGACCATGGACTGGATAATCAAGTTGAACATATCCAAATGCAATATCCTACATCTTGGCAAAAACAACCCCAAAGTTACGTATAGCCTAAATGGAAACACTATAGCCTCAGTGGACGTTCAACGAGATCTAGGGGTTAACATTGCTTCAAACCTGAAGTGGGAAGAGCACATAAACGCAATTGTTAAAAAAGCCAACTCCTTTATTTATGTCATACGAAGATCCTTTCAAACACTGACAGTAGATGTCTTCCTGAAGATCTACAAAACTTACATTCGACCACTGCTTGAGTATGGGTACCAAGTGTGGAGTCCGTACTTCCACAAGGACATCAACTTACTGGAAAGTGTTCAAAGAAGAGCTACAAAGATACCACATGCCTTACGTCGCAAATCCTATGAAGAACGACTCAACGCCTTGCGCCTCACTAGTCTTGAAGAAAGACGTCTGCGGGGGGACCTTATAGAAACCTATAAAATTTTGACCCATCAATACAACCTGCCGCAGCTTAAAGACATATATACAACAAAGAAACCACAAAAATCGTCTCGTGGGCACCAACTCCAATTAAATCGTGATCTAACCAACACCCTTACGGCTCATCACTTCCTTAGCAACAGAGTGGTGCACAACTGGAATATACTGCCAGAAGATGTTGTTTCTGCAGCATCCACAAACTCGTTCAAGAACAAACTCGACACTTGGTTACGAACCAACAAGACTATGTTAAAAAAAGTGACACAAAACTATTAAAAAAAACCAACACTGTGTGATATAGACACATCAGCGGAAGCTGCTCGTCTATCAACAAATAATAATAATAATAATAAATTTGGTCTCCAAACCTTGTTTCTCCAAAACCAATGTTTACCACGTTGACAAGATTTCGTCTAAATGGGTATCTCCCAGCAGTAGGATAGGAACATTATAGGCTCATTATGCTTATGCTATAGTAGTTTTAAGTTGGATATAAATTCCCTTTGCTCATGTTCAGATAATGCAGCAAAATTGCTTTGCCCAGCGCATACAGGGCTTAGGTGTATACTAAGCGTCTAACAAGTTTTCCTGTGGCGGACCACGTGACAAAGATGCGCAGAACCAAATTGACTTAAGAATTGCGTTCTGCGCATCTTTGTCACGTGGTTTGACGCTTATTATAAATATTATATACATAAATGTAGTAGGTAAACTTTAAGAAACTACTTGTACATAAATGAATACTGAATATAACTTTATCCAGCCTCCGCACGAAGCTGTCAGAGCTCCAAGCGCGGCACGAGCGTCAGATCCGGCGGCCCGCGTTAGACGACACGTCCGAGCAGCGCCACATCACGCGGCTGACTGGCGAGCTGGCGCGGCTGTTCAACCACTCACACGCACACATCTCCGCCATCCGGCGACACGTCAACCACGGTGAGGGACGAGCAAAGCTACACGAGTAACAACCGAGTCAGGGTGATATTTTTATTCACTGACTCTTATTGTACACAGATTCTATAATTATGTTATGATTTATTTGTTTGTTCTAGTTTAAGTCAGTTTGTCCTTGGCCATAGGCCTCCTCCAGATTATGCCAGGTCCTTCGGTCCAAACCGGTTCTGCGCCATCCCTTGGGCAAATCGTCTTCCCATCTTTTCGGTTGTCTACCTCTCCCACGTTTCTTCTCCCACCTATATCCAGAAAAAAATGAGTTCTTTTGTAGGTTTTAATTATCCCTATTACTTATTTCAGGAAGCAAAACGGAACGAACGCTAGTGACGAACGTGGTCCTAGCTCTCGTCACCACCCTCCAAGATCTATCAGTGACGTTCCGCACCGCACAATCAAACTACTTGAAGTCTCTCACGTCAAGAGAAGAACGGTCAAACGCATACTTTGACCTCCCAAACTTCGAAGAGCTGAGCTTAGATGATGAACTATTACCTGGCCTGACAAACAACCAAACGGACCTACTTTTCTCACTACCCAGCACATCTACTCAGAATTTTATAGACGAGAACAATGAACCGTTCCAAAATAAAATTCTTAGTCAACAACAGATGTTATTAATGGAAGAAGAAAACACTAAAATGGTACAAGAAAGAGAGGAGGAAGTCAATAAAATTGTTCGATCGATAACTGATTTGAACGATGTGTTCAAGGATTTGGCTCATATGGTCCATGAACAAGGAACGGTTTTGGATAGAATAGATTATAATATTGAAGTGACACAGGTTCAAGTACACGAGGGGTATAAGCAGTTACAGAAAGCTGAGGGTTACCAGCGTAAGAACAGAAAAATGCACTGTATCATGGTTTTAGCAGTTACACTTATTGCTATGCTGATTCTGCTCGTCATTGTTAAGAGCTAACTAAGTAAGCATTTTAGGATATGGATAATTGATTGATTCAGGCGTTACTTTGCGGAAATCCATAAATATTAATAAATAGTATAAATATATTTAGTAATAAATCCGCTTAACTTCTAAACAAAGGTCTTAATTAACTGGACTCTAGTTTAGATCCCCAGGAGATGTGTGACTCGCCGAAATCTGAAACGTTTCAGATTTCAGATTTCGGCGAGTCAACATCTCCTGAGACTGCCTCGTGTGGAGGCGAAACAAGTGTCGAGTTCTGACAGAATTTGGAGTTCTTTGTATGTGATTGAAGACAAAAATTACAAAGCGATCAACTGGAGCAAGCTGAAAGAGAAGGCAGGGAGATTATAGCGGATATTTTCTTCACTTGCATGTACAGTCATTTGAATAGACATGTATATGTCGTGGCCGGATCATTGAATTGGCCATTTCATGAAATGGCCAATATCCGCTGGCCATATCATGAAATGGCCTGGCCAGATCAATGAATATATTCAGCGTTTAATGCTATGAACAGCTAAACGCGTGGGCATTTCATGAAATGGCCAAATTGATTGAAATTGATTGGTAATGAAGGATCCGTCCACGTCATATACACTCCCAAGAGTTTACATAATTATATATTATTTATTATACTATTAATTTTGCTACGACATTCTTCTTCTGATCTTATTGATCCGGCCACGTCATAGACACTCCCAAGCTTTTACATAATTATATATTATTTATACTATTAATTTTGCTAAGACATTCTTCTTCTGATCTTATTGATCCGGCCACGTCATAGACACTCCCAAGCTTTTACATAATTATATATTATTTATACTATTAATTTTGCAAAGACATTCTTCTTCTGATCTTATTGATCCGGTCACATCATATACACTCCCAAGCTTTTACATAATTATATATTATTTATACTATTAATTTTGCAAATACATTCTTCTTCTGACAAGTAAGAGGACTACATTAATTTGAAAATGCTTGCGTGCACTTTTATTTGCAAAATTAAGAGTAATGTGAAAGCTTGGGAGTGTATACATGTTTGTGCGGCTTACTGTACTAAGAACTCTCTCCATATGAATGTTGCTCCATGATGTTATAATAAGCGCCAAACAACTTGTCCTCTGGCGAACCACGTGACAAAGATGCGCAGAACCAACTTGACCTAAGAATTGCGTTCTGCGCATCTTTGTCACGTGGTTCGCCAGAGGACAACATGTTTGTCGCTTAGTATACTCCTAAATATTATTTATAAAATGTAGCCTTATCAAAAATTACATAAATGGTATTGTAAATTATAATACATAATCAAATTAATCATTCCTTTGTGATTTCGGTAGTAACTTATAGTATTTAAAAGAGTTTTATTTATTTGGTTTGTAAGGTGAAGAAAGCTAATAACTGCACAGTGCACGTAATTTCTAGTCCTTTGGTTTCGATTAAATGTATGTTTTACTTATTAAGAATGTGATTGTGTGTGCCAAGCTAATTTTTCTATGTCCTCTCAGATTGAACGCTTCCGTGCTTCGGAGGGCATGTTAAACTGTGTCCCGGTTATAACAATATATGTATATGTCACAGTCAAAATCAATATTGACTAAGGGCCTTGGTCAATATCGGTTTTGACCAACATCCTTAGTCAATATCGATTTTGACTGATTTACTATCGGTTGAAACTCATAAAAATGAATGGGTTCAAATATTGATACATAATATTCTTTATTATAAGTGCGCCTACATAAATAACCTTCCATATTTTTGGCGTGATTGAAAAATTGGGAGGTGAGGAATGCAAATGATTATTAAATCATTTTGTGGCCTAGATGCCATTGCAACTGGGCCACTAAATGATTTTCTCTAATAAGTGTAAATGATTGAAGACATTATAGTTTTATAATAGTAAATTATGCAGCATTTGTAGATTTTGTAAGAAATTAATGGAATAGGACACCTATTTAGACTTATCAAAAATGTACCTTAATATTTTAAAGTTGTAACTTGTTGTACTCAGTTTTATCAAAGTTAGTTGTAACATGTAAATAATAATTGTTATTGAAATCAAGTGAAGAATAAAACTGATTGAATTTATTCAATACCTTCTTTTATTTTTGTGAAAAAGGTAATCCTACTAATATTATAAATGCGAAAATTTATAAGGATGGATGGATGGATGTTTGCTCTTTCACGTTAAAACTATAGGTATAGCTAATACATCAGAGAATAACACATAGGCTACAATTTATTAAGATACCTGCGCAGACGAAGTCGCGGGCATCAGCTAGTGGATACATAAACCATATTTTTACATTGAGGTAAATATCTCACTTGCCCTATGTATCGCCCACCCTTTGCATTTTTTATCCAGAAGTTAGGGCTGAGGGGTCAAGCAGAGCATGATAGGGGTTAAAATTAGGTCATGACCTCTATTGACCCTCTTTGTCTCTCACTCTTGCTACATGCATACAGCCTAAAATAATATCTGATGCATTTGAAATCAAGGTCATTTTGGAAGAGAACAATGAAAGTTTCAGTACACACCTATGTTTAACATAAAATTCATTAAAAAGGCAGAAAAAACACAAATTGAATTGCACTAAAGAATTGTATTTGTCAGTGATTCTCAATTTACAGTTACCCAGAGCAGCAAGCACATTATAATCTTTATACTATTTTCAGAAAATGAATACAGGACAGTTTTAGAAAAATTTGGTTTATTTTAACAGAGTTAGTATTATATTGGAGACAGAAAACATTCAATTTAAACTGTAACAAAACAAGGCATTTAGTTCTTATGTTATTTACATTGAGGAGATAAAAGAGAAATATTCTTGAATCAAGACTCATTACAATTAGCAAGAAAAGTAAAAAATAAGCATGTACTCACCACCCAAACCAAACATACATCCATTTAAACACGAAATACAACACAAACCAAATATAACCCTCGGATCACACTACGAGTCTTTATGCTTATTGTAAAATTCATCTACATATTTCTTATAAGCTGGCTGATTGGGCCAGAGGTACGAAGCTTGCTGGTTCAGAGGGCTGGCAGTGTTTGGTTCGGCGAGCAGGCTCTGTATGGACAGGAGAATTGTGCGAACATCGTACAACGCAGTCCATTTGTCTTTAAGGATATCTAAGCATATTAACCCACAGGTATCTACGTTGGGGTGAAAGCATGGTGTGATAAATTTGACCACGGGTGGTGCATATGGGTAAGAATTGGGGAACTCTAGAGATAGTTTGTACTTGTGGCCGGCATACACAGTGTCTTGAGGTCCGTTTATGGTCCCGATCCATTTGAACAAGTTGTCACATTCAGGGAACGCTGATATGCCTTTGTCTGCGCATCTCATAAGCTCCATGAGCTCTTTTTGCAATCTGGTGGAGAGAAATTACAGTTTGTTAGTTCTGGCGCTACATTTAACAGCCGAAATACAAGAAAATCGATGCGACTACCGAGATTGCCAGCGTCTTCGTTTTGATGTTGGAGTGCAAGAACCGTTAGACGTTTAGAGTACGGGGAAGATCATGAAGTCACAGAAAACCATTGAAATGGTGTTTATCTATTACATTGAACGAAGCAAAACCTTGGAAAGGAAAGACAAAGTTGGGGGACAATGATTTTACCTTGATTTTACTCACCGTTTACTGACAGCATGATTATCTTTCAGCTTTATCGTGTCCTCGTTTTGTTTGGCAGGATTGGATGAAGAAGCGTAGTGTGGATTGATATTTTGAGCCATTATTACGAAGAAAAACCAAAATTGTATGCCACCAAATCAAGCAGATTTCTTGGATTTCTGTTGGAACTCGAAACTTCCTGTAATTTGAAAAAAGCTCAATTTTTATTGGTTAACTAGATGACATTTGACAGCTTAACGTAATGGCGGCATTTGTAGAATTTTTACACTATGGTAGTGTGGGTAGTGTCTTTATTCGATTACTTACAATGGTTCTCGTTCATTAATAATAATTTACTCACTGGCTGCAAGCAAAGCAATGCAAAATGCAAGGCAGGCAGGCAGGACATGGCAATGCAAAAATATTTATTATACCTACTGAAGCCAACCAAAGCTTAGTAACTAGCTAAATAAGAGTTAAAAATACCTACGTTAGTATCATTGTCCAAAGATGGACAATAAATTTATTTCAACGAATGATCATTTTATTTTGGTCTCTGATGATTACGTACCACCAATACATCCACAAATCTTGTCTGCGGAGTCATTATTTTTCTAGATTAGCTGATTTGGGTACTTACGTACTTCAAAGCTTACGTAAAACTTTCACTTTCATCGAACATGTTCAATGGAGCGCGAAATTGAAAATCAGCATCGGACTCAAAATAAAAAAGAGCACCATGGTTGTCTACCTACATAAAGATGACGAGTTCATAATATAATTTCAGTATGATTTGAAATTTTATCGGAGTTGTTTAAAAAAAACGTGTTTAAAATAATAACTATTCTAGAAAAATAACTTTTAATTCTTTTATATCACGAAATTAATCATTACCCCATCAACAGTATGGCCTATCAGGTAATTATTTTATTTCAAAGTTATATTATTTATATGTTGATTGCTAACTTCATTACATAGTCCAAACACCAAAATGACCATACTTTGAACTTAGCGGCGATTTGGCCAGATTTGGCACTCTTTACACTCGAGTCGGCTGCAGCACAGCACTGCCTTGTCATACATAATTTATTGTCATTGTCAGTCAGTTTCAGTTTTTAATCTGTCGTCCTTGCGTCAGTCAGTTTATTTATTTGCGTTTATTTGTGTGTCGTCGTATTGCGTTTTGATTGAGGCTTTGCTTTATTAAAAACCTAGTCATCCAGAGTACTGCCTTACTGGTGTTCTTTTTAGCACCTATTTTTCAACATTATTCAAAATGCCGTGTTTCGTTTACTTCGAGAACCATTTCTTGACGGGAACAACCTGCACAGATGTCTCGTCTCTCAAATATGTGATTTCTCAAAATTATGGTGTTCCTGTCGCTGATCTCTATACCACAATCGACGGAGCGAAGGTTTCTGATGAACTGCAATTGTCGGCACTGGATAAAGTGGTCAGAGTGTCGTCCAGACTCGTCGGTGGAAAAGGAGGTTTTGGGTCTATGTTACGTGCGATCGGTGCGCAAATCGAGAAGACAACCAACCGTGAGGCTTGCCGTGACCTCTCTGGACGTCGCTTACGGGACATCAACGAAGAGAAGAGGCTGCGGAAGTGGCTGGATGGACAGGAAGAGCGGGAAAAGGAAGCAGTGGAGAGAAAACAGAAAAAGCTGGAAAGGCTTCTAGCTGAGCCGAAGATAGAGGTGAACTTGGCTTCGTCATACGAGAAGGAACGTCAAGAATTGCCGGAGAGGGTCAGTGCTGCTGTAGACGCGGGCTGGCAGGCTGCAGGGACATCCGAGTCAGGGACTAAGCGGAAAATAGAAGACAAGTCCAAAGCCAAGAAGAAGGCCAAGCTGTGGATTGATGCAGGGTTATCTGATTGTTCTTCTTCAACTGAAGATGAGGATGACATTGAGGATGTGAAGAAAGTACAAGCTGTAACTACGGACAGTGGAAATGAGTCCGATAAAGCTTCTTTAGCTAGTAGTAAAGCTTGAAGATTGTAATTATGGATTTGATATTGAAGTGGTCGGACTGGGTGATCTGAAGATCCACCCTTCAAATCATGAATACCATCTAACAGAGACAAGCTTAGATTAAAAACTTTGGTTTAGGAGATATTCACCAATTGGAGGTAAAAGTGAAAAACCACCATGGTCCATCCATCCATGTGACCATCCATCCAATGTAGGACTGTCCTCTAAAGGTTTGTGGGGACAGAAGTTTTGTCTTGAGCTACATTATACACATATTTTTATACAAATCTGTCTTATCGCTACTACAAACTGCAAAAATTGTAGTAGGCATGAAAGACTGTTCAATTCCCAGTAGCTCCACTATTGATGATAATGTAGCTATTGGGAAAAATATTCTTTACTAAATAAAAGAACTAATTTTAATGGAACTATCCAGGAAGATCCAATTATGTTATTAAAAATTTTATGTATTATAAAAATACTTGTTTGTAATAAGTTTTTTGAAATAAAGTGATGAAGAAATCTAGATTTCATACTTTTTTTTACTAAAGTTAAACCATTTTATCTCGTTCCTCATCCGAATAAGAAGTAGGAATTCCATTTCTCATAGATTTCTCCAAGCATGCACCTTCTTCCAACCAACAATAGTACTACTAATTATTGTTTCCGTTTCATGGAACAACTGGGAATGATCCTAAAATTCTTTGATAAAAGTGAAGTAGGTAAGTACCTACCTAAACTATGAACGTGGTTGTAAATTGCAGAAGTTATGGTGTGTTGTATTCTTGGCGCTGGTCGTGCTGACGGCGGCGCGGCCCCAGGAGTTCGAAGACGATGAGGAAGGCCACGCAGACGACAGGAAAGGTAAACAACAGTACAATGAGGTTGCACACAAACAAACATAAATACATGGTGTGGCTATAATGCCATAAACAAAAAAACCGTTGTGCATTCTGATATTTTAGGGATGTACTAATAGTTGCCAAAATAAAGTAGTTTTATTAGCTTCACGTTTTAGTTAGCTTGTAGGATACTCGTTTACCTTATTTTTTCCATATTTCTACCTCTTCAGCTTCATAAAATAACGTAGGTCCGCCAAGCCCCTTAATTTTTTTTATCGCATCATTTTTGCGCGCAAAATTTTTTCAGGCGCAATATACCTACATTGTGTTCTGCAAAAGTAGGTTTTTATATTATTCAATTTCCCTACTTAATATCATTTTTATGTTGTATTTTTTACAGATGATGTCGGGCGCGTACAAATAAAAGTGTACAGAGGGCCTACAAAACACGACGGCTACGCTCCGTGGGGCTTTTGGGTGAAGCAGCCATCTGATGACGAATAAACACCATATACCTAAGTACCTACATTATTAGCATAGGACACAGTTTAGAATAAGACTTTTTTTAGATTAGGGACTTCGAAACGAACGGACTACTTTTGTACTTAGGTGTAAGTTTGGTGCTGCATGTTTTAGAGGGGATATTGAAAATCCCAATTCATATTCTAAGTAGGTACTAGGTGATGGTACAATTTGTAAGCACTTACAGCTAATTGGTAGTAGTAGGTACCTTTTTACCAGACTGCTAAGGAAGGGTTGTTTTTAAAACCACGCTTAAGACCTTTGTTTTAATTATAATACCTACATGTAGGCTACATGGTATATTTATGTAGGTAGGTAAGTAGGTACCTACTTAACTAATTTTTAATTGTAAACTTTAATATACACATTCTTCGTAGTAACAAATGCTATTGGTAAGAATCTAAGTATTATCGAGAATTTTAAAAAGTGCAGTTTTTTATACCTATCACATTATTATCAGACATGGTTACGATACCTATATAGATAGATAACCAATTTCTTGCGTTGAATTATGAAGTGATTGCAGTATTTTATGCAATTAATTTGTTTATGTTTTAGTTTTAAGTGTTACTTATGTGTACTGTGCGTTAAGTTTTATGTAGTATTGTACGTACATAGTCCTACCAAAGATTAAATAACCTTAAATCGACAATTTTTTTTATTTTTGGATTAGTTGACATATTTTTGATTCGGCATTTTCATCCGAATTGGATCAAAATAAAGACGTGTCAGCCATACATCGATGTCGGCTTCCTCTACATTATAACTAATGTTCATTTTTATTATTGGAAAACGGGGAAAACCAAATATTTATATTATTTACATAATAATAGGTACCCTGGTCCACCCTGCAGCTTCTGGTATATTGAATTACTTTCTTTTGATGGCCGACATAGGGGCTTTCCTAGCGGGACTATTCCCGCGGCGGAGAATTATCTATGAACTATGAATTCTTTTAGACAAAATATACGAGTGCCTTTCTTTCTAATATTTCATTCTGTCAGTAGCATAGACTCAATTCCTAAATATTAATTTATTTTCCTTTACCTATTTCCATTTATCCGCAATGAAAAGTAGTCAGAAAAAACCCGACTGCCAAGGAAGGGTTATGTTTTTCGCGCGTATCTATATATGGGTCAAACCGCGTAAAATTGTAAATAACATGACATTACGTTCATGACGATTATAAAGCTTAGTTCATAAGTATGGAAGTAAAACATAATGTATAGGAATAAACATTTTATTGAATATTAACTAGTATTTTTTTTAAGTAAACATAGTTAGTAATTTTGTTTTCACATGAGGCAGTAATTAGCGTGTGGTGCATGTGTTTAATTGAAATTACAGCACAATATTATTAAGTCATCAATTTTCATTCATTCATTTTTTATTACATTCTGGTTTTTATCTTAGTCCATCTGTCTTATGGTCTTATGTTCCTGGTTAGGTAGGTTTTTTTAGTATGGTCATGGAACTTTAGTACACTAGTGTATTCTCAGCTTAACTATCGGTCATGACTGTAACGTAACACTTTCGTTACATATTGTCTCATTCATGACAAAAAATGCCTGTGACATCACCCTCAAATTAAAATATCACTTTATTGCGAATAGCCATATACTACGGAGTGGTTTTATTCTTTTGTGTGATAGTAAGCCTTCATAAACACGTAAAATAGTAAGACATATTAATAAAACTTTCCCTGCAATCGAAGAATCAATAAACACATTTTTCTTGTAACAAATGTATCATCCACATAAAATACTATTTCTCTTAAAATAAAGATTGCGGATTTTATTTTTAATTTGTTGGCATATGTTTAATGATGTTGCCACGTAAGAAACTAATTGAAACTATTGAATTATTCCTATAGTTTTCCAGAAATAAACGTTACCTTCATGACATCAAAAACGTGAAAAATAATGGACACTTTTTTAAAATGGAATAAAAAAAAACCAAAGCTTTGTTTATTTTACGGTTTTTATGAGCACGTTGGATAAGTTTCATAGAACCTTAACTTAAAATAAAAAAGTTTAAACGTTAACGTTTCGTCAGTAATAATAGTTGTAGACACAAAATTGGTAGATGGACACATTATTTTTGTATGGGAGAGAAATTTGTACCAATGAAAAAAACCGAATAAAAACCAAACTGTAAGAAACTGCTGAAACGTTGTGGAATTACCTAATAGTATACAAGCATACCATTCAGTACAATATCCAATAAATCTTAACTAACAAATAATGTTGATGTTATAAGAAAAATAAAATGAGGACAAAAGGTGTGTTACAAATTTAAATTTTTCGCGGTTTGACCCTTATAACCCAAGTGTCTTTAGGTCTTATTTTATAAACTCCGCGCAGGGCGGCTTTAGGCAAGGTATTAAGGCGGCGCAGTCACACTTAGGCCGCAATTTTGAGTTTTTTAAAACCATCTGAGAAATCGAAAATAGTGTTATAAATTCTGAAAAAAATATATGCATAAGTGTAGGATATAGTCTAGCCAAATTCGTAGCCAGTTACAAGATCATAAGTACTTCACTCTATAGAAAAAAATCCCAAAGTTACCCCTTGTAGTGTTTTTTCAAAACTATGACTAGCCTAATGATATTTAACAATTAATTTTTGCACCTAACTAACTATAGGCAATAAATATTTCTAGACATTTTCGTAGAATTTAACTAAGTTTAAATAACTACTAATTCGCGAGCGCGGCGGCTTGGCAGGCTCGCTCAGTCGCGCCACGCGCTGGCGCTTACGGAGGCCGGACCTGTGTCAGTTTTCCCGCGATGACAGATATCACAAATTAAATTATGCACGACATTATTTAGTTTGTGAAGTCTGTCATTCTCTGTCATAGTGCCTTAGTTTATGAAAATCAGTATGACTAGATACTGAAGATCGTTACAAGTCAATGGGGCAGCCTCAGAAAACTGACATGGACGCCACCACAGTAATGAATCTACCACCTGCAGATTCTTTTAAAACACCACACACAGATGTAGAGAGAGTATGCTTGTATCGGGTACAAGATACCTACAAGAAATATTTTTTGTAGAGTTATGTACTTATAGTACCTACATAATTTTTAATTAGCTTTAGCTTTATATAAAGCTGCATATACCTATAGTAGTTTATAGTAGTATTATTAGCTGACCGAACGAGCGCGAAGCGAAAGCCGAAGGTCTCTACTTCAGGTTGGCCAAATATGCTTGTGTATGTCTGTCCGGGCGGCCACCGGCCACTGTCCGGGCGGCGTCTGTCGGCGGCTGATCTCCTCTTCAGGTCGCATTTCTCAACAGATTCTCGTGAAATTTTGTAAGCAGGTTCGGTAACTGAATATAATGTATGATGTAAAACCGTCCTAATAATAATAATAATTTACAAATTCCTAAAATCAGTAAAAATAATTTGTGTCATCAGCTAAACACAGCACTGATCGCAGCGAAGCAACAACTTGAGCGAAGCGAAGGTTGTCCGTTCGCTGCTTGCGGGAGTTGCGGGTCACATCGAGATGAGCTCGCTTTGCTCAAAAGCTGCTTTGCAGTAAAGCGAGCTCCCCACCCGAGCGTAGCGAGACAAGTACCTGGCAGTTATGGGTGTATTTTTCAAGTTAAAGATATAGATATTGATGTCAAATTTCAAATTCAAGAAGGCGGATAATTTATTTTTTTCAAATTATTATCATGAATGTCGATTTTGACTAATTAGGGGTTGAAGATTAATAATTTTGTTTCAGATTTGAAATCCAAGATGACAAATTGTTTTTGTTTGTAATTTATTTTAGGGGTATCGTTTTTGACTAATATGGAGTTAAATATTATGTGTCGGATTTGAAATCCAACATGATGGACCATTTTTTTTTAATTTTTGCTCATTGGAGTCGTTTTTGACTGATAAAGGGATGATGATTAAGAATTGTGTGCTATATTTTAAATTCAAGATGGTGGTCAGTTTCAAATTTGCATTTATTTTTTGTTTTATGGATTTAGGTGAGGTGATTGCACATTTTACTTATTTCGATAAATTTTTACACATTTTTTTAGAATAAGTAAATTAAAATATAAAAAAATAATTGAATTTAAAAAATTAAGAAGGGTAAGAAAGGTTTCAGAAAACCTTTTTCACCTCTCAAAAAACTACTATAAACAAAGTTTGATCATAAAATATGCATTTCTAAAGTAAAATAAAATTATCCTACTGGTTTTTTTTGTACTGTAATTCCTGGCGGGGTCATTCAGAGTTCACGGCAGCTGAGTCCGCGCGAAATATTCCGCGCGCGGCTTGTGACAACCCTATATGCCTTTTTGACAGGACTGCGCCCCCTTAAAATAATTCTGACGTAAAACAAACGATTGAAAAAAGTTAGAAAACCATAGTTGAAAATGTAGTCCAAACTCTTTGATCAAAAGCTGTTTGATCTATATTTTTCTCATTCTTATCCATTTAATAGCCCTAAAAAAAATCTATTTGAACGACGATATAATATCTATCGTGCCTATCTACATAGGTACGCTGTGTAGGTACGAGAAGGAAACTGATAACCAGTAGGTACTTATTGGAGCTTCGCCTATTTTGTTTGCAGCACGCTTTGGACTAAGGTGGACGTGTTTATAATAATTTGCCCAAGGTGTACTGAACGCCCAAGTGTGGGATCGGCCTCTGTAGGCTGTCCTTGAATTTGGGCGAAATTCATCCACCTAGAACTTTTTTTAAAATGAATCGTGAGTGCAGTCGCAAAATAAGTAAACAAAATAAATAAAGTGCAAAATGTGTGTGGTGCTGTCCAGTGATTTGCATTTTTGAACTATGTGTGGTGTTGAAAAAGTGCTTTACATAATATTTATTTACCTATTTACTTATTTATCTACGCAGGTAGGTTAGGCACGTACCTACCTACACGTACGTACGGTTGTAGGTACCTACTTAGATTCTTGCCTGTATTAGGTATCAAAAGTTTCTTGAGAAATGAGTAGAAGTAGGTACCCACTGACATCGTGTAGGTACCTAATGAGTAATTGAATACACAGATTTTTTCGACAGTAGATTAGATACGGCAATGGCGTTTGAAAACAGAACTGCCCGGTTGGCTTAGTAAGCAGTTCTGGTTTGTTTGAGTAACAAATATCTGGACCTATGTAAGTTATCTTATTTCCTAAAACTTCTAAGTAGGGAACATAGATCATAGACAGAGAAAGCACGATGAAAGATACAAGTCTATGGTAGGGAATCTTCCCTATTAGGGAAGTTACCTAATGCTCTTAGCGGCTGCGCCCGCGTGCGGTTGATATTCAATATTATTAATGGCAAATTCATTTAAAGTTTTGTTTTCCTTCCTTAATATTTTTGTTCCGTAATGATTAACACATAACCGCAACATAATATATTTACCTACACATAGCCCACTTGCAGATAGGTTACCTAATTGTATCGGTGCTTGTAACATTTGCAATGAAAGAGTAGACCGTACATAATCTATCAGATAAAATTATCAAAGCGTAGTACAAGCGTAGTACCTAGTATTTAATGTAGTTTACTGTGGTTTTGGTTAATTTTAGTGACAATGCAATAGTGTTTCAGTGCCAAAATGTAGGTACCAAGTTAGTGATGTGATGTGATGTGACGGATAAACCTTGATCACGATGTTACGGAAACTGGTCAGGTGGATCAAGTATTTTGGTAAGTACCTACCTAAGCTTTCGATTTTACTGTTTTGTGGGTAACGAGTTTATTAAAAGTAGGTATGTACTTACATTAAAAAGATTATACATAGGTATAATACAGGGTGGTTTTAGGAGAAAGGCACTGATGGAAAAGTCCGAAACCACGGAAGTTAGAGAAAAGTCGTGAAAACAGTCATGCCCTCGATTTATAGGAAAATAATTACTTCATACTTATTTCCAGGCTTCCGTCGATTGGGACCACTAGGTTGAGGACCGCGGTCCCAATCGACGGAACGATTAAATTTAATTATTTTTCTTCCGGCGATTTGGACCACTCTCGAAATGAATGAAATAATCTATTGTTCAACACAAATACAGTACAGTCAAAGGAAAAAGTATAATAACAAAACCCTTTGATTGAAAAAATATTTATTTTTAAAAAATAATAAAAAAATCATTCGCACGTCGCCATAGTTTTGAGCCATCGTTGTTAATTATTTTTAAAATATATTGATAGCCAGCTCTACATAACAGTTCACATCCCCTTTTCGTGACACCAATGTAAAAATATGGCCAACCTTGAAATGTTGAAGGGCCTTCTTCGTCCATTTTGATAGTTCTAAAATCGAAGAATTATATTTATATTAGCAACGAATACATAATATACTACCTACCTAAAATCTAAACATGCGGTACGTAGAAAACATTCGTGTTGTTTATTACCCTAAGTCCGTAGTATTCAAATTCGTGATTTTCAACTAAAAATATAATATGGCTTTGTAGTCAAATAAAATATTTAAGTATAATCTGGTGTGCACACCTTTTTGTATAAAGACATTTGTACATTGGTGTCACAAAAAGGGGATGTGAACTGTTATGTAGAGCTGGCTATCAATATATTTTAAAAAGAATTAACAACGATAGCTCAAAACTATGGCGATATGCGAATGTTTTTTTTAATTATTTTTTAAAAATAAATATTTTTTCAATCAAAGAGTTTTGTTCTTTATACTTTTTCCTTTGACTGTACTGTATTTGTGTTGAACAATAGATTTTTTCATTCATTTCGAGAGTGGTCCCTATCGGCGGAAGAAAAATCATTAAATTTAATCGTTCCGTCGATTGGGACCGCGGTCCTAAACCTAGTGGTCCCAATCGACGGAAGCCTCCTAATTTCGTTTTTTAATGTTTTACTAGACGGAAATCGACCCGAATGATAAAAAAAACACCCGTTCTGCATTGTCCATTTAAGTTTTGGTAATAAATTGGTAATTCAAAATTCGTGGTGTACTTATATCGGAACGTGGTGGCCGAGTGGATGAGGCCCTTGCCTTGGGGATTGATGGTCGCGGGTTCAAATTCCGGTGGCAGACCTGCGTAAATGGGTTTTTTCAGTCGAAAAAATCTATGTATGCATTCCACGTTCTTGCAACGGTGAAGGAAAACATCGTGAAAACACCGGCATGTCAAACGACAGGAAATAAAAATGTGCTATGGCATGTGACAGTCACCAATCCGCATTGGGACCGCGTGGTGGATGAAGACCCATTCGCTCTCCTGCCGAGAGTAGGCCTGAGTCCCAGCAGTGGGAACACTAAAGGCTGATTATGCTATAATAAATAAATAAATAAAATAAGGTTTATTTCTTTCATAACTTATGTAACATGAGTTTTCTTATTTGTGTATGTGTCGTGGCCGGATCATTGTTTGGCCATTTCATGAAATGGCCGTATTTCATGAAATGGCCAATACCTGCTGGCCACATCATGAAATAGCCTGGTCAGATCAATGAATGGTCAGCGTTTAATGATATGAATAGCTAAACGCGTGACCATTTCATGAAATGGCCAAATTAATGTTCACTAACGTTTGGCCACTTCATGAAAGGGCCAAGCTTTATTGATCATATCGTTAAATAGTTACATTATTCACCGTTAGAGGCGCTGATATTGTTTTGTTTTGTGATGCAACATGGCGGCGAACAGTTATTCTGATAAAAAAAGAGTGACAACGCAACGAAAATTGATGGACTGTTATTGGATTACAATATATGACTTAATGGAAATTGCGGGTGAAAGACTAGTAATATTAAAAAAAACTAATGTACATGTTTCAAAAACTATATTTAAGTGTTTATGCCATCGGTAATCTGTATAATCTGGTATTATTATAAGTACTATCTGCCTGCGATGATTTTCTGTAATGGGGCTGAGCACGCTCGCTTTGCTCGCCTGTGGGCGCGCACAAAATAAGCATAATAACCTACCGTCTACCGTATTTTCTTTAGTCAGGTTGTGCATCGATATCATGGAAACCCTACATTTATGATATGGCCAAACGTGGATGGCCATATCATTAAACGTTGATGTTCGAAAGATATGGCCAATATTAGCTGGCCATTTCATGAAATACGGGCATTGCCACTTTATGAAATGCCCAATTCAATGATCCGGCTACGACATATGTATGTATATTGTTATAATTAGCTATATCTATGTACATATTTTCTATGTGTTTGTATTATTTATTTGTCTTCTGTATTTGTATTTAAATTTTCATTTGCATCTCAGTTTACTGGACCATCTTGCTTTTCTGGCTTCTTCTTTTACTTTCTAACAATTTAGATAATTTTAGATTTGGATTATACTCGTATAATTTCTGTGTGCAAGCTCTAAATGGAAAATCTAAATGGAAAATTTAAACTAAATGGAAAAGCCTCCTCTAAACGCATTCTTTGTTCTTCTATTCCATGTCTTTCTTACTTTCTTATGTTTATATGTATTATAAGTAGGTATTTTCTTTTGGTGGAATATTTTAAACGAAAATAATTATTTATAACTTCTATCTGTTGTTTGCTGTTAGAGGGTTGTAGTCCCTATATATACTTATACCCCATATAGATTATGCTATATCAGAACAAAAAAAAACCCGGTGCCAGGTCGTCGTAGGGTCCGATACATCTTGCCCGTGGTGCTGTGGGCCACGCTACTGCTGCTGGCGCATTCCTGGTCATGGGATGTGGGGTGCGCCCTGGAGCCGCCTGCACCTCCGGACCAAGACCTTCACCACTTCAGGCGGACCACGGCGCTGAAACATTACTTGGATGAGATGTGAGTTACATATTTTTAGGTAAACAAGTGACGAGATTAGCTAATAGATACACTAGCTACATTGCCCTTCTACTTGAAGTAAAGTAATGCTTATACACTACTGCTTGGCAGCAGAACGCATCTAGACGGAGACGCCTCTCAACTTTACTTTTATGGGTCTACTTAAATGGTTATCATGGGTCTTTTGAACAATATTTGACGTATTGCCGTTTTGCGGCATAAAATTAACCTGATTCCAGCATGTTTTCAACCATATTCCAGCATGTTCTCAACTGCTTTTCAGCATGTCTTCAATCCCATTCCAGCATGTTCTAAACCCCATCCCAGCATGTTCTGAACCGCATTTCAGCATGTCCTACACCCCATTCCAGCATGTCATCACCCCCATTCCTGCATGTTCTCAACCCCATTTCAGCATGTACTTAACCCTATTCCAGCATTTCCTCAACCTCATTCCGCATGCCAGCATGTTCTCACCCACATGTCAGCATGTTTTCACCCGCATTTCAGCATGTCCTCATCCCGATTGCAGTATCTTCTCAACCACATTCCAGTATTTCCCTAAACCCTGTTCTGCAAGCCAGAATTTTCTCACCCACATGCTAGTATGTCCTCAACTCCATTCCAGCCAGGTGCTCGTAGAGCCGTCCGTGTCCCCGTGCAACGGGCCAGTGCCGGTGCTCATCGTGGTGACGAGCGCACCCTCGCATGCGGAGCAGCGCCAGGCCATCCGCGACTCCTGGGGTTACCACCAGCCCACTGTCTTCTTCATGGGCTTGGAGGGGCGGGACATTGATGAGAAGCTGGTGAGACAATAAATACTATCATCATGACAATAACTACATAATGTGTATCGGGCGAATGAACATGACACCTGGCTGACACACTCGCTCAGAACTTGATGCTTCCCCCGCTGTCCCGCGCGGCGCCCTCCGTGTTGCGAAGCCTTATCATTACTTATCATTACCAAGTATTACAGAACCTTTTTTCTATCAACATTATCCAATTCCACGCTGTACTTTGCACAAACGTCATTCGAGCCAGGTGTCATGTTCATTCGCCCGAGAAGTATGCCCTTAGCGTACCGTTAGAAGATGGATGTCCGTCTTCTGACGGTTGCCATCTATCTAGCAGCTAGCCTATACAATGTGTCAGCTCTTGAGGTTTGGGTTTGTGTAAAATTTATTAATTGTATCAACAAATTATATAAATATATTTAGTAATAAATCCGCTTAATTTCAAAGTTTCAAGATACGACACGTGTTTCGCCTCTACACGAGGCATCATCAGGAGGTGTGTTCTCGTTTCGGACTTCGGCGAGTCCACACCTCCTGATGATGCCTCGTGTAGAGGCGAAACAAGTGTCGTATCTTTAAACTTTGATTTTAAGCGGATTTATTACTAAATATATTTATATAATTTGTTGATATTTATGGATTTCCGCTAAGTAACGCCTGAATCAATCAATTATTAATTGTATTAGTTTATAACTTAGTGCCCTATTTTTTAAGATAACATATGGATCTATGGTCTGAAATAAATTATTTTTATTTTATTTTAATTATTTATTTATATTAGGTGGACAACTACGTGGAAGCAAAGCGGTTCAGTGACCTGGTGGTCTTCGACATGCCGGACCACTACCAGAACCTGACGTTGAAGACGCTGCTGATGCTGCGGTGGGCGGGCGGGCGCTGCGCCGCCGCACGCCACGTGTTCAAGACGGATGACGATGTGCTCGTCAACCCATGGATGCTACGCACCGTGTTGGAAGACCATCCGCATGACAAACTCATTGGTGAGTGAGGAGTCATAAGTTACGTCTCTTTAAAAACTACTGATCCACTTTTTATTATAAAAATTTTAGTTGGTGCCCGCGACTTCGTCTGCGCAGGTATCTTTATAAATTGGAGCCTATGTGTTATTCTGATGATAAGCTATATAATTGTAAAGTTTCATTAAAATCCAATCAGTAGTTTTTACATGAAAGAGTAACAAACATCCATCCATCCATCTATCCTTACAAACTTTCGTAGTAGGATAGGATAGTGAAAAATCTATTGAGATAATGTTTAAAATGAAAAATGGGTCACTAATAGTAATTAAAACTTTTATCTATTTGGAGATATATGCAGGGTGGTTTTTTGAGAAGGCCGGTAATGTCCAAGTTCGCAACCACGACAATTAGATAAAAGTCGTGTCTATATTTTATTTTTAGTACAACTTACAACATTTAATTGCATAAATTGATCCTTATAAGCAACATAATCCATTGATTCAATACACAGGTTCAATAATACAGTGTCTTTTTTTTATAATTATTCGGGTCCATTTCCGTCAAGCGCTAAATTATTGTTTTCTTATAAATCGAGGGCATTACTCCTTTCACGACTTTTCTCTAACTCTCGTAGTTTCGGACTTGGCCATCACCGCCCTTTTCAAAAAACCACCCTATATATTATCCTCCAATCCATTAAATTATAATTAATAATAATATGTATCCCATTAATTTAATTTTAAAGATTATCTAAATATATTTTTCACTACATTTTTATTTACAAAAATGGGGCGAGAAGTAGGACAACGGCCTATGGCTACATGGAGCGATGATCTGTGCGCTATAGCACGGTGGATGAGAAGAGCCAAAGCTCAGGCTCTGCCGTCCAAAACCTTCTTACCATCATCATCTCCCTGTCCTCATCCTACACTTAGGTGGGGTCGGTCGTAACAACATGTTTTCTTCTTTCATTCGTCTTATCAGCCGCCATCAGCCCACTTTAGTCCACTGCTGGACATAGGCCTCTCCCATTTCGCGCCACTGAGCCCGGTCTTCGGCTCTCCGCATCCACTTTTTACCGGCTGCCTTTCGTAGGTCGTCGCTCCACCTGGCTGGAGGGCGCCCTACACTACGCTTGCCGATATGCGGTCTCCACTGAAGCACTCGCCTGCTCCAGCGGTTATCGGTTCTTCGGCATACATGGCCTGCCCACTGCCACTTCAGCTTGCTAATCCTGAGAGCTATGTCGATCACTTTGGTTCTTTGTCGAATAACCTCGTTCCGGATTTTATCCTTCAAAAAAACTCATAACATAGATCTTTCCATAGCTCGCTGAGCGACCTTAACAAACTAACATTTGCTTTGTTTATAATATCAGACAACACCGTGGCTTAGTTGGTAGTGACCCTGCCTACGAAGCTTGGTGTTCCGGGTTCGATCCCCGGCCGGGGCGAATATTTGTGACGAACACAAATGTTTGTTCTCGAGACTTGAATGTTGTTGTTGTGATGTCTTGTATGTGTTCATGCCAGACACAGGGAATCCTAGTGCAGGGGTGTGAGTGTGTGAATGTTTATAATATGCCATCAAAATCAATTTTGTAAAAATTATAAAAAGTATACCAAGTCTCGCTTTCTACCGTAAAAATTTGTCAGATCCATGTAACACCAAGCCGGTTACTTTATTAAGTCCCTACTTAAGGGACCTACTGTCTTTAGTTATTACGTAATTAGCTAACCTAACAACATCTTACAGTGACCATTATGAATATTAAAAATCTTTTATGTTTTAAATAAAATAGATTGACTTGGCAATCGCCTAAACAATTTTATTTCATATATAAATTGTATTACTTGTGAGATACAATATGTTGTCATGCGATGGCCAAGTCAATCTATTTTATTTAGTGTACTAAGAAAAGAATTTTGTTTGTGAGAGTGAGGAGTATATTTATTATTGATTACTTACAATGGTCAAAGTAAGGAAGGACCCAGTAGTTAAACAAAAATCGCATTGAAAACTTTCCTTGCTAACTGTACTAGAACTCTTCGGATGCAATTTGGGAATAAAAATATTATTTATTTTTTAGTACTAAAAACTTTGCAGCCGATGAGAATCAATGTATATATATTTTTTTTGAAAACAATGGAACAAATGCCGCTGAGAATGACCCCAATTTAGTTCATCTACATTTGATAATGATCATAACACACGTCATACAAACATCGAATCGTCTGTTATCATGACTCACAAACCTTTTAACTACTTTAGTTAAAAATCTTTTAAACCTTAAGTTTGTTAAATTCGATTCGCAAGTCACAGCTTTACCTGACCGGGGCTTATCTTATCTCATAGCTACTTATCTATAAGGGGTTTGAATTTATCACGCACGATTTGTTGGATATTATTTCAGCTCGATATCATACGATTAAAAAATCTTGTAATGACCATACTTTGGGGCCTAAAGCTAAGGCAAATCAATTTCATTTTATTTCAACGTTAAATTGCAAACTGCCTAAAAATTGTGAACTCAAGTACCATGCCATTTTCACAGTCGCCTTTTGAGTAGTCGCCTAGGTAAGAGTTTTTTTTTTTGCCTTAGCGCGCACGAAGTTTGCGTCCCTTATTAGGTGATTGTGTACGTTATGATACTAACCGTTAATTTGCCAACGTGCCTTTAATTGGTCTATTTCATAGCAGACTGTCGTAGTGTTTACAATTTTTCGTTAGTTTTCAATGGAATACCAAAGTATTTGAAAAAACAGTTAATTTGTGTTTATAAATAGTATAAATATATCTATATACTATAATATATATATATATAATATATATATATAATATATATATATAATATATATATAAGTACCTACTAGAGTTAAGTTAATTGGGACCTTTGTTTGGAAGTTAAGCGGATTTATTACTATAGTCCGATCGCCGAGACTAGCTAATAGGGAAATAAGAAAGCGCACGTCATTGGTCGTAGATAACGGACATAGGGCGAGTTCACATTGCAACTCTAGTTTCAGTGTTATATATATATGTATACTATTTATTAACATTTATGGATAGCCGCAAAGTAACGCCTGAATCAATCAATTAGTTAATTTGTGTGTGGTCCAGGGTACCGCGTGAACCACACGCGCCTGCACCGCGACGAGTACAACAAGTGGTTCGTCCCGCGCTGGCTCGTCGGACGTGACGTCATACCGCAGTACCTCTCCGGAACCGGATACATCATCAAAGGTAACTTACTCTACTTATCTAGTTCTTTCGTTCGTTCTTGTTTTATAATTTATCCTAAGTCTATTTTCATCCAACTTCAAAAAAAGGAGGAGGTTTTGAATTCGGTAGTTTGATGAAGTAATCACACATTAGGCATGGAAATGATTGCTTCTTCTATTTCATCGTCAC
This sequence comes from Lobophora halterata, assembly GCA_932526365.1. Classification (NCBI taxonomy): domain Eukaryota; kingdom Metazoa; phylum Arthropoda; class Insecta; order Lepidoptera; family Geometridae; genus Lobophora; species Lobophora halterata. The sequence goes on from OW052024.1 coordinate 7,833,588, forward strand.
ATGGTGATTATGATTTCATTTTGTCACAGTGAAATCACCGGTGATTTTTCATCAGTGATTTTTCATCAGTGACCTAAAATGTGATGTCACATTTTGTTAAAATAATAAAATTCACCCATGACGCGACGTGAAGCAAACACTTCCGCTCACATTGAGCACTACTATTTAGGTTGCCGATACAAAAAACAATTCAGTATTATTTGAAGAAATGGGGTCATGGTAGTTAAAAGTATCATAAGGGGTGTCAATTTTCGAAGGATTTCATAAATTGTACTGTAATAAAAAAAGTTTTCTTTTTTTTTCTAATTTTTTCTCGAGTAGTCACGACCAGGACCACCTACCTCTACCAGCTTATCGTTGAATTTAGGGACACGATGTATACTCTCCATGCCATTCACATACATTACACATACATTCATACAGATACTATTGTATCAGGTAAAAATGTATAATTTAACTTTTATACAATGTTTATTTCTATAAGAGTATATTTAGTTTTTGTAAACAGTTTAAAATCGTATCATTTGGTGCGAATTCCTATCATAATTATTACCTATACCTAAATATTGTAAACTAGCTCTAAGTCTGACGTTTTCAAGTGTACAAAATGTTCCAAAGGTAAATAAATATATGAAATATTCCAGGGGATTGCATCGGCAGCCTCCTGGCCGCGGCGCAGCGGACGCCGCTCATCAACCTGGAGGACGTGTACCTCACGCACCTGGTGGCCTCCGAGCTGCACTACACCCTCGCTCACGACCGGAGGCTGAGCCCCTACCGGTAACTGTACTTACACATTATTTTCAATTTTATCTGAGTTTTGTCTATCCTATTATAGGGCCTTCAAATTCTTCCTCGCTCGGAATAGCTCGGATTTTTCGAAAGCATAGAAAAAAAAATTACTACGAGCAGAATTTTCACTCTACAAAAAAAATGATGAAGAAGCGACTCTGGCTACAACGCTTTAAAGTTTAATTTAGCTCGCTCACATTGCGCGCCTAAACTTTACTAAGTACGAAAGTAATAAAAGGTAAAGTAAGTAAAGCGTAAAAAATATGCTAAAAACTTCACATAGCCTTTAGGTTAGCCAATGTGGCTTCTTTTATTGGTCTCTTCTCTATACTTTATACTTCTGTGGGCAACCCTGTATCGCGGGAGTCCTAAATCGAATAACAGAGAAGATTAATTCTTTCAAAGTTAAAAAAAAAACAGTTGATTAAGTCAAAAGACCTGTAATATAAATGCTTATGACTTATGCCATCTCCAGACCTTGGCTCCCCCTGGACTGCGCCTACTGGTCCCTCGCCTCGCTCCACAGTCTGCGACCCCACGAGATGGTCTCCGCGTGGGGTCGCATACAGAGGGTCGCGGATCAGGGCCCTCAAGGGGACCACATCATCCCCCAAGGGGGCGCACAAGAAGCTTCCAAGAGCACAGATGTTTGTTGGTTCTATAACAAATATTTGAAAAGTGATATGTTTTTATATTAACGAATTTAAAACTGTTGTCTTATTTCATAAGAATACGAATTACTTGTAAAGCCTGTTTGCGTTTTTATTACTTGCAGTGTATGTCACTTGTGCAGTTTATAAAAAAATATAATACCAGTTTATTATACATTTATAGGTACGTTTAAACGGTCTCTGCAAAGTAACCTGCATAATTATGGCACCGCCACTGCAACTAAATGTAGGGTCAGTTGTCTTTACATCCAGCTTACGCCAGTGTTCTCCTGTCATTAAACAACTTGTAGTTTATATTATTAGTATACCCTAAGTGGTTTAATCACATCAGTAGTTTACTCACAGGAGAACACCAGCGTAAGCTGGGTGTAAAAACCATTACAGAGCCGACTGTACAAACAAGCCGTAAGAGGCTTTACTATCTACTGTTGTAGGGTCATCCGAGGCAAATGCGTCAAAGACTACTGCGACTTTCTAAATTACTAAAACACTATTAAAAGTACAGCAAACTCTGCCATCTGGTACTGTAAATTTAACAGCACTAGATGGTAGACTGCTAGGTTTTTATTAATTTTGAAAGTCGAAATATCACCCCTTTGACGCATTTTCCTCAGTTGATTTGATTTAAAACAAATAAATCAAAGTTAAATGGCTGTCTTAAACTGTAAGGTAAACACTGTAGAAAGTGCATATACTTATAGTTTTTGAAACGGGTCGCATTGACACCTATTATAATACATTTTGGTATCCATTTACAACGGTGCCCGTTCTTCGGGTCTAGATTACGACTCACCAAATTTTTGTATTGATCAAAATATCGTTGAATATTTATTGTGAAAGAATTTGATTATTTAGTTTCATGGTTCTAAAATGGTACTAAAGCATATTATTAATTATTATTGCTAGATAGATAATTATTATCTTTAAGGAAAAGAGAACATAGTTCACCAAAGCATTTCTAGATTCAAGATAATTTTCATTACAATAGATTTACCTACAAAACTTTTATTCTTAAGTTGATTGCAAATGCACGTAGGTATGTAGTACTTACGTATTACTTGAGTATTATAAGTTTTATGTAATTAGTACCTATATTAGTAGTTATTTAAAAGTTATAAATTACTTTTACATAGTCGGAAGGGATTACAAAGTCAGTGTCTGGTCACAAATTATTTTTCCCAACGAGTTACATCCAGTACCATAGTGTTACTTATTGGGAAAAAAGTCCAAACGAGTAACTCCGTGACACAAGGATTAGTTTGTTTGTGACTCGTTGAAAACCCACCGAAAAAATATTTTTCATATAATTTAATAAGTACTCATACTTAGTTTATTAAATAAAGAATAAGTAAGAGTATTTCTACCACAGTAACAAGACTGATTCTGTATCATTGATTAACTTTAAAATAAAACTGTGAACTGTTATCTATTTTCCTTTTTTTGTGTCCCGTTTTCCCTTTTTTATATTAGTGGTGTTTCTTTCGCAAATATAAATTTAATAGAAATATTTCTATTAATTATACAAATGCGAAAGTTTATGATTATGGATGGATGATTCGACAAATGATAGATGGATGTTGGCTCCTCAATGTAGTTTATTTACTAAGAAAAAATCTAGGCTACTTTTCGTTGATTTTATTTCGATACCACGCAGTCCCAACCAGTTACACTGTGACGCGTTGGGAATCTACCGGAGAAGACTGATTCACTAATTATTATAGATAGATAGATAGATAGATAGATAGAGTAAAACAATAGAACAAGAATACAAAGGCCTTAAGGTAGGTAGTACAAGGGGCAGCCTTATCACTGTGAGCGATATCTTCCTGTGATATATGTACCTAAATGTGGGTAGGCTGTATCCGAGTCAGTTGTTTGCTAGCCATTAAAGAGTTACATGTGATTTGCGGTGTTTCCTTGTTAAAAGCCTAAAATACATAACATTTGGCGACGATTCATTATTCACGCGTGTGATAAAGCTATTGTGCATTGTTTACGTGTATTCATGGCAAGTGGGCTCGCCAAATCTACGATGTACGGCGGCAACATCTCATTCAATCACCGTGCGCAGGAGTGGAGCATTTTTAAGAGTCGTTTTACACAGTACTGTACGGCGAACGACATTACTGATGAAACCGATAAGGCTGGAATGCGAAGATGTGCTCTTTTGCTCACTGCGTTTGCGGAAGATACCTACCGCGTTGCGAGAGATTTGGTGTTTCCCGATAATTTGGATGAGGTCGAGTTCAAAAAGCTGCTGGAGAAGTTGGATACCCATTTCCAATCAAAGAAGAGTACCTTTGCCGAAAGATATTGTTTTTACAAGGCAGAACAACGACCCGGGGAAGATTTGGCTGAATGGGCAGCGCGAGTGCGTAGCTTGGCGCAGTTTTGTGGTTTCAAGACCGAGTTGGAAACCGCTCTGCGTGATAAGTTTGTCCTGGGTTTACCAAGGAAAAGGAAAGGTTGTTCGCTGAAAGTGTGGATAACTTAACGTTCAGTAAGGCATTGGAGTTGGCGCAGGGAGTGAGGTGTGCGCGTCTGGCGCTGCAGACCGCGCGAGCTGGCAACGCCGCGGAGGCGCAGCCTGTGTTTGCGATGCAGCGCCCCAGCGGGAGCGGAGCCGGCCGCGCGCACGCGTCATCGTCCAGTGATAAGTGTTGTGAAGTTTGTGGTTATAAAAGTCATTCGAAAGAAAAGTGTCGATTTGTAAATTATACGTGTCAAAAGTGTAATAGGAAAGGTCACCTGAAAAGAATGTGCAAAGCTAAGATAAGTGACAACAATTTCTTGGGCATGGATGACGACGACGCGGATGAAGGTATTTACAATCTGTTTAATATCAAAGACTCGATTGTAGACGAGCCGATTTCGCGAAAAATCTTGTTGACTGATAAAGAGATATTATGTGAAATTGATTGCGGCAGTGCTGTCTCTGTTTTGCCGGCCGTCATTTTTGAACAGCTGTTCGGAAGCGATAAGAACCATCTTATTCAGCCGTGTACTGATGTTTTTAACTTTTACACGGGGGTGAAATTGCACCATTGGGCTGTTTGACATTGCCAGTAACTTTCGAAAGCCGCACTGAAAACGTTGTTTTCTTTATCATCAAAACAAATGAAAATCGATTACCCCTTCTAGGACGCGATTTTATGAGACTTTTTAATTTGCATTTATGTAATTTGAACTGCAATAATGTCTCTATGAGCGATGACACGGGCGAGGTTCTGATTAGGAAATACTCAGAATTGTTTTCTGATGAATTAGGCCGGTTTAATAAATACAAAATTAATCTAAAAATTAAATCTGATGCTCAGTTGAAATTTTTCAAACCTAGACCGGTGCCGTTAGCCTTAAAACCGAAAATAGATCAGGAGCTAGATAGATTATTGGATCTTGGGATCATAGAAAAAGTAGATCATTCTGATATCGCGACGCCTATTGTTCCGGTTTTACGGCCCGACGGTAATGTAAGGATTTGTGGAGATTTTTCGGTAACATTGAACAAAGTTCTATATCTGGATAATTACACACTTCCAAGGATTGAGGATTTATTTGCCAAACTCCATGGCGGAACGGAATTCAGTAAATTAGATCTTAAATTAGCTTATCTTCAACTGGAGCTCGACGATTCAAAGAAATTATGTTGCATAAACACTCATAGAGGCCTATATACCTATACCCGCCTTGTCCTAGGTTTAGCGAATGCGCCGTTCATATTCCAGCGTACAATGGAACAGTTATTAGGTGATATTGATGGCGTTTGTATTTATTTAGACGATATTTTAATTACAGGGCCAAATAGGGCAACACATTTAGAGAGATTAGAGTTAGTTTTAAAAAGATTGCAAGATGCGGGGTTGAGAGTGAAGCGCGAAAAGTGCGAATTATTTAAAAGTTCTGTTGAGTATCTCGGCTATGTAATAGATAAACACGGTCTGCATAAATCTAATGATAAAATTGAGGCTATTGCGAAGTGCCAGCCACCCAGGAACGTTAATGAGTTGAGGTCATTTTTAGGGATGGTTAATTATTACCGTTGTTTCGTTCCGAATACATCTTCGGTCCTTAATCCATTGAACAATTTACTAAAAAAAGATGTCAAATGGGTGTGGGATAAAAGTGAGGCTGAGGCATTCGAGCGTATCAAGCAGGAGTTGGTGTCGAATCGCGTACTGGCTCACTACCACCCGGAGTACCCTACGATCGTGACGTGCGACGCGGGCCCGGGCGGCCTGGGCGCGGTGCTGGCGCAGCGGCAGCCGGACGGCGCCGAGCGGGTGGTGGCCTACGCTTCTCTTTCTTTATCTAAAGCCGAGACCAATTATGCTCAAATTCAAAAAGAGGCTACGGCTATTGTTTTCGCGATTAGAAAATTCAACCATTATTTGTATGGACGCACGGTTCCATTCGTATTGCGCACCGATCACAAACCGCTTTTGTCTATTTTCGGGAACAAGAAAGGTGTGCCTATTTTGGCTGCAAATCGTTTGCAACGATATGCCCTGTTTTTATCAGCGTATAATTTTAATATTGAATACGTTAAGAGTGATGATAACGTAGCAGATTTTTTGTCACGGTCAGTGATTTCACAAATTAGAAATGATGTAGAGGAATTTGATCGTACGTTGTATGTAAATTTCATAGGTGAATCTGTGCTGCCACCGATAACGATTGATGACATCCGAGCGGAATCCGCTCGTGATAAGATTTTACAGCAAGTGATGGCCTTTATAAATAAAGGTTGGCCATCAAAAATTTCGATACCGGAAATTCATCCGTATTTTTTATGTCGACTGGAACTTGCAGTAGAAAATGGCTGTATAATGCGTGGCCACACCGTGCGTGCGTGCGTGGTGATACCTCCATGTTTTCGTGAAAGGCTTCTAGATGAATTACATACTTCACATTTTGGTGCGGTCAAAACCAAATCCGAAGCGCGTTGTCGAATGTGGTGGCCAAACATCGACAAACACATTGAGGGAAAAATAGGTTCATGTAGTGTTTGTAATACGCTCCGTAGTAACCCTCCCAAAGCCCCGCTGTCGCCGTGGCCATACCCTGAGCGCGCCTGGGAGCGTGTTCACCTAGATATGTTTATGTTGGACGGTAAGCAGTTCCTTATCGCTGTAGATGCGCACTCTAAATGGGTGGAATGTTTTCCGATGCAGAAAACTGATAGCGAGTCTATCATAGGTAAAATATGCGAAATGTTTAGCAGATTTGGGTTGGTGCGTACGATAGTTACTGACAATGCATCCAATTTCTGTTCAAAGGAGTTTGAGACGTTTTGCCGTTTAAACGGGGTTCAGCACTTGACCGGTGCGCCTTATCACGCTATGTCTAACGGACAGGCAGAAAATAGTGTAAAAACTATAAAAAACGGATTAAAGGCTATGTGTAACAGTAACGACAGTCAAAAATATTTCTTAAAAAAATTAAATAAATTTATGTTTGACTATAGAAATGCAACCCATAGTAGCACTGGTTTCTCTCCAGCCCAACTGATGTTAGGCCGTCCGTTGCGTTGCCGTCTTGATTTGTTGCGTCCAAAAACGTTAGAAGTCCTCCCGTCCTTGTCGTCCGCAGCCAATGAGAATGTACTTAGGGCGCAGTTGACCCAATGTAAACAGTTTGAAGGCAAAAGAAATGTTAGTTTCGCAGAAGGAGACAAAGTATTAGTAAAATACTATTTTCTCAATGGTACTAAACACACCTGGAAATTAGGTATTGTAAAAAAAATATTTGGCTCTCGTATGTGTTCTGTTAATATACCTGATTTGAATTTAAATGTTAAAAAACATTTTGATCAGCTGTTAGTGTACCGTGGGAACTCATCATCTGAGCTCGATGACAATTTCAGTGTTGTTGGAGTTTCGTTAGCTGAAATGTCGGGTGATCCACGCGAGTCTGAGACTGGTGTGGTATCAGCCCCCGCGGAGTCACTGGTGCAGGTTCCTTCCTCGCCCCCTTCTCCTGCGCGAGAGGCTGGGGTGGAGGAGATAGGTCCTAACTCGGATGATGAGTTCGTCGACGCAGGCTCTCCTCTCGCTGAGAGAAGTTATTCTGATAGTCCTCGTTTGCCAAGTGAACACTCAGTCGTAACTAATGTGGATCTACAAGATCCGGATAGGAATAGTGATTCAAGTAATCACTCGGGGAACGATGACGATCAAGAGATTGCTGTTCATGAGCACCGGTTTCCTTTAAGGAAGACCCGAAAGCGTTTTGTTAATTATAAGGTGTAGTTATAGTATAGTTAGTAATTTTTGTTATATAGTGGTGGAGGGATGTGATATATGTACCTAAATGTGGGTAGGCTGTATCCGAGTCAGTTGTTTGCTAGCCATTAAAGAGTTACATGTGATTTGCGGTGTTTCCTTGTTAAAAGCCTAAAATACATAACACTTCCAGGCAACCCGGCATTATTCTTGGCATTGATAGAATCATGTCGATTGCCATGTCCAGATGTGAATGTGGTATGCAGGTGTGGCGATTAAAGTTTATGGCGCGTCTCGTCTTATTTTACCATCATTGTTACGCGGTGGATGGATTCAGTATGTGAAATTATTTTCGCATCGAAGCCTTTATTGCTAACTGTACCAAGCAAAACCATAGACCCGTTGGGGAAGGAAATATTATTTATTTTAAAATGCCATGGACCCGTTGGTAATCAAAGTATGAACCTAGTTTTTTTGATAACAATGGACTCGTGGGAATAAACCCTTAGGTATTTACCTTTTAGCTGCCGGCCGCGGCTTCGCCCAGTTGGCAACTAGAGAAAGTAGGCCTTTGTATTTTTCAATTTATGAAATCCCTTATTAGCTTATGAATGCCGGTGTCGCGAGTTCGATTCCCGCTTCAGGAGAAATATGTATTTGTGTGATTAACATTGGTTTCTTTTTGGTCCGGGTGTTTTCTATACCTATAGGTATTCTACGTATAGTTTTTTAAGGACTATCAGTCATTTGTTTCCCATAGTGCAAGATCTGTCTGCGTTGTTTGGGGCTAGATAGCGTTGTGGAAATGTCCATTTTTTTTTATCTACGTAACCCATACTTACAGTAGTTCCTTAATAAGGCTGAAAGAAATATGAGCCTCTTTTTTTTTGTTTTCGTTTATTTTATTCCAATTTTAAATACCTGTTTAAAATCATAGGAAAATAATAAAATTTAATAAAAGTTACCAGCAGATGATCTGCTCAATTTCGTAAGATGATTGCGATATGGTAAAAACAAATCTACCTATAAAAAAATCAACTTCTTCAGCTTAGGCTTTTAGAAACATCACTGCTTAAAGCAGCTCATAACATAAACAGTCAAGAAACTAAAACATGCCAATAAATGCTAATCCTAACTCCGCCCCTGCCGTCCCAAACAATGCATCAAGAAATCAAACGAGCCGGAAAGTCATATAAACTAACCACCTACCACACCATCTACCATTCTCCACTCCTGCTCTATCGATCCTGCGTGGTGGTGACCATGGACGCGAAACTTGTGGTGTTTGTGGTGATCCTCATCTTGGCGGTGCACCAAGAAGTGGAAGCTGGTGAGATTTTACACATATTTTTAAGTATTTTGTGTTCAAAATGTTACGACTAATGCGGGTCTGCAGGGCCACTTGCCTCTTGGCTCTAAACCAACTTAGCTAAGCAGTCTGTACTGCAGTTAAAGAAAATTCGTCCCATAATGGACCGCGTCCCGCAATGCACCGACTACATTACTATTGTCGAGGGAAGTAGGTGGATAGAGAAGACTCGAGACCGTTCGTCGTGGTGTCTTATGGTAGGCCTGTGTCCAGCATTGGATATCCGAAGGGTGACATGATGATGCGCTTCTGTGCTTGGAAAGGCACGTTGAAGTTGGGGTCCCGACTATGTAGTTATGGCCGTTTAGCCAAGGAGGCCTTCAGATGGCTTGTAAACTTCGACACAAAAGCAACCACAGGTTCACACGAAACGGAACCAGACAGTCTAGAGTTACCTAAGTGGACGATACTTCAAGAACCCAGACAATTAAGACTGGAGTCTAAAATATATTCTGTCAAAAGCACGAACTCGCAACAAAGTCAAATTTCCCCTTCTTGTTTTTCTCAAATTAAATTATGAAAAGCCTAAACATGAAGCAATTACCAACGATGTATATGTATAATCCTTTGCCTACTGAGACACGATGTCGTTATCGTTAGCCCCTACAGGAATTAGCTAGCAATGTCTTAGTGTTTTACAGATTTGAATCTGTAATATTGAGTATAGTTTGTGTTAGATTATATGATACGTAATAAAATGAACGTACACGGTAATTGATTTCATAAAAAATGCCCAAAATACCAGCAGGACGATATATAATATAATATGTACATTAATCAGGCTGCAGAAATCTCTCACTGCGAAACCTTTCTAGAGTTCTTTTACAACCGCGTGTTACCGAAGGAGGATGAACTCGCCCAGTATAAGTTTAAATGTATTCCTGGACGCACCGTCATAAAAATGCAAGCTACCTCTCAAAAGCTGTCTGATCCGAACGATGAAGGCTACTTCTCTGATGATTTCCTACGCACGCACACCAACTTCAAGGCAGATGATGACACCTGCCAAATCTGCGTCTGTTCCACCGGAGGGAAAGACGAGTATTGCAGCAACAGGCCGGCAAAGAACGTCAATGAATGCATGAGGATGGCAACTATCATGGAGAAGTTCAGCAAGAATGAGCCGTTCGATCATGAGAGGAGTCTCTCGTTTAGGATCCGGCGAGGTTTGTCTGGCGGGTCAGTGTGGCTGAATATGCAGTGCTTCGCGGCATTCGCTGGAAACACTCACTCTACCAGTCCAAATTCAAAACACATAATATTGGTATTGCGCGGTATACCTATGTACTCGGGATAGGTTGGTATATAATCATTACATACTAGATATTAGGTGCGTCTATGGAAGTTTAAAATCTACATAAGATAGACGGACATCCATGCTAAAATAGATCATATAGATACGCGACTTTTTTACGCTTTTCGTAACAGCCGTCTCCCAGATATATTAGGTAATTATCATAGTAAATCTTTATCTCTTCTAAATTGAAATGTCCGATGCAACCGTAGATTACATCTGGCACAACGACGAGATCCCGTACGCAGCGAAGGCCAAGTGTCGCCGCGGCCACTCCTACTACAGCAACAGCATCAACGCCAACGACACCGACATCGACGTGGCTTCCGAGGTCGAATCCCTCGTCGACTACTCCTATACTGGAATCTGCTACTTTTGCGTTTGCACCGTGGACGGAAAATCCGCCGGCTGCATCAGCAGAAACCCTTGGTTCTGTGAATTCTTCAGAGTCAGTCGCCAAGCGGATAGTTCAAGAGACATCTATACACGCACTTTCGAAGGCGACCGGCCGATGTATTTCAGATCGTTATCCTATCGACTGAGGCGGACAATGGATAACGGAATGTTCGATTTAATGGATAGTGGTAGGGCTTTTCAAGGTTTTGTTCTAGCACCTGTGTTGTTCTATCTCTTTGCTTTTATTTCATAGGCTGTGCGTGTAGTTCCTATTGTAAACTGTGATAATATGATTGTAGTGTTGTATTGTGATAAGTTAATTGTTTTTGGAAATCATAAATTGCTGCAAAAGAAAACTGTTTTGATTTAATATATCGGTCAGCTTGTCGCCTTTTGCAAGCCAATCTAATTCTCACCCGAAATGTTAAACACATCCAACCAAAAATTTAGATATTTTTCTCAAAATTCATGAAAGATTGGTGTTGCAGGAGGCGACGCGCTTTGCTGCGACCACCCGAACGGTCACCGAAGACATCTGCACCATCAGATCAGGAACAAGATTCGCCTGATGAGGAAGAAGGTGAACAAGGAGAACCTCATGTCTGGGGCCCCGGGGGGAGACTACGTGGACTTCGTCGTCAATAATGATTAGAAGAAGGCATATCCAATGAAGAGTGAATGTTTTTGAGAAAATATCTACAATACAATAATGCAAGACGCTGCATTCATATCTAATGTGGTGTCTAGTGCCACATTGACTAGAATGATTGAGTGATGTGTTGTGATATTACTTTGTGAATATGTGTTTTATACTTTTCTATGTGATGATAAATTATTAAACTTCAATAAAATAGTATCATCTTTTTGCACTTAGGACCTAGTACCTATATACTCGTAGCTTGTTACGACTTTTGTTCTTATTCACATATTTGCACACTGCACACGCCAATTTCAGCTGCACTGACAAACACCGCACTTCCTTCCATAGTGTTAAGTTGATTCATAATTAGCCTATTCTTAATTGTTTGTTTATACAATATATGTAGTTAAGCCATTTTGGTGAGTAAATTTTTAATGACTTAAGTTACAACACTTTGAATTTATTTTGATTTTCATTTGTTTAACTCAAGCTAAATAACCATGTACATTTTTCAGTGGGTCAGGGAATGGACGAGTATTGCGTTCCGTTCGTGTCCGTATACACCGACTGTACTGAAGGTAAGATATTAAAATCTTATTTATTTATCATCATCATCAACCTATAGCAGTCCACTGCTGGACGTAGGTCTCTTCCAAGGCGCGCCACTAAGCCCGATCTTGGGCTCTCCTCATCCACCTTCTACCAGCTGCAGCGCGCAGATCATCGCTCCATCTGGCCAAAGGTCTTCCTACACTGCGTTTGCCTAGACGTGGTCTCCACTCAAGAACACGTTTACCCCAACAGTTGTCGGTTCTTCGGCAGATATGGCCGGCCCACTGCCAATTCAGCTTGCTGATCCTCTGAGCTATGTCGACCACCTTAGTTCTCTATCGGATGACCTCATTTCGGATGAGACACCCCGGGCATAGCTCTCTCCATAGCATATAATTATATTAACCTATTAGGTATTATATTGATTTTATTCAATCTTAATATTTTGGTAGATAACAAGTGCTCCGGTTGTTCCAAGTGCACTTGCTCGGCCCAGGGTACTTGGACCTGTGACAGCATCTCCGAATGTCCAGATACTGATGAAAACCTTGAAGACCTTGATGACAATGATATTGATCGAGCACTTTTAGTATTGCAAGAAGGTAAGCCGTTTTCAACTGATCTTCTTACGAAACAACTAGCTGATACCCAAAAATCAGTTTGCGATGCGAATTATGAAACTTGTTATTTTTTTTTCTTGGTATGCGCTGAAACTTCTTGATGAGAAACCTTTGAAATTTCAAGTCTTTACGTTCAGTTATTTGGCTTGTACATTGTCTTTTAGGCAGTCAGTCAGCCGAGACTATTCATTTTTTAATTGATAAGCAAAAAAGTATGATAGACACTAATATTTTACAGATTGAGAAAATAAATGCTAAATTGCTAACCTAATTAAAAAATTGGTTGTCTGTAAAATTAGTTTACGGACGATAGTTTAACGTGACTATCCAGCGTAACGGGACAATGAGCGTTACCGGACAATGACAGCGTTACCGACAATGACGTCAACGTTTTCTTGCATGCAGCCGGCATTCATCGATTTATTAGACGTAGTCACTTCAAAATGATGTAGTTTTTTTGGGCTGATGTGGACAATATGTAGTTTAACGCTTTCGTATAAAAGACGGTTGCTGAAAATGAATTTACTTTTTCAGAATTAAAGGAAAAAGAAATACAGGAAAGATTGGGATCCAATGAACCTCTCGTGCCGGCGCCGAATAAAGATGATGATCTGTTATTAGGTAAGTACTGAGTCGTAAACAAGTTTTGTTTATAACTTATGACGACTTCTAAGCAAATGTCTTTAATGTTTCCAGGTTATATAGTTGGTATACCTAGACAAAAGCACTGACCGCACTTTTTTATAATATAGCACTATTTGCACGCTTTAATTGATTTTTAAATTGACAAGTTTTTTTAAGTTGAAAATTCAATGGTAAGTTATTTTACTGATTGATTTTATATGATCGAAAGAGAAGCTAATTATAAAAAAAATTACAGACGTAAAGGAATACAATATGGAAGATGAAATTTTAGCTCTGATGAGATCCAAGAGGTCAATTGATAAAACAGACCACGCAGCTAATGAAAATGGAACGGTCAAATTCTATCATGCAGTAGACGAGCTCAATGAAGGTAAGTTAAGTATTCTTAAGTTGTCCGTGAGTTGTTAATTTTTTTTAAAGCAATATTATTAGCTACTGTTTCTATTGTTACAGATACACTAAATAATCAAAATGTATCGGGTACCCTTCCTGTCCAAAAAGTTGATGCTTTACCAAAAATATCAAGAAGAACGGGTATGCTAAACTCAACATTGAACTCTCTGCAAATAGAGTATACGCAAACAAAAGAACACAATCATCACGATGACAACAAAGTTGATACTCCTGCTATACATGATGATAAGGTGGATTTACTCGTGCATGGCGATCCTTACAACATAATGGGTAATTACAGCCAAACTGATAAGGACAAGGACTTGTCAAAGATTGTAGTGAACGAATTGAAATCTGGAGCTGAAACAATAGGAGATGAAAAAGCTCCAATTATATCCAATATTACATTTACACCAGAAAATGACACAATAACAGCCATGGCTTTTATTGCTGGTAATTTACTAAATAAATTATGGAACATGGAAAAAGATGCAAATGAAGATGCTGTAGATATTGAAAAACTAAAACATGAAAAAATTGCTGATTTACTGGAACTCTTTAAAGAACCACTAAACGTAAGGCAAGAAACGTTCTTGAAAAACGCTTTGGAGCAACTTTCTACTGCAATTAATCAGAATAAAGACGTCGACGATATTTCTTTATGTAAAAATATAAAAGATGCCAAAATAAAACTTGCTGAAACTAATAAAGCAAATATCCTAAACAAAAGTGATGATCAAAAAAATACAAATCTTGATAATATTAAGGAAACAAATCAAAATGAAGCTACTGTAAGAGCGGTAAATAAACTAAATAATGTGTTAGATCTTATAAAGAAATATGAAAATGTGCATAATAATTTAAGAGATATGAAAGTTGCTGATTTAAATAATAAATCAGACAGAAGAATTTTAGACGACGTTATAACTAAAGACGAAAAATATTCTCTTGACTTATATGGACAATCTTTACAAACCATTACCAAACTTCTTATTCCAACCAAAAAGAACAAGAAAATGGTAAAATCTTTGCAAAACAGTAACTTGTTTATTTCTGGCAAGGACCTTCATAGTAAATTATCAGACATTAAATTGGAAAACTTGAATGTGACTACGAAGGATCGAATAGTATTAGATTATTTAACTCATATACAAAGAAACCCAGAATGCTTAATGAGAAAACAACGACATCAAGTGTCAATGCCATCAATCGAAGGAAATATTTTGTTAAATTTATCCGAGTTTTTCAAAATCAAGTCATTATCAGATTTAATGAAACTGGTAGAGACAGAAAAACCCACGTTACGTGCACGAAGTAGTATTGTAACTACGTTAAAGCCTGTAACCCAATCGACTACTGAACCCTCGATGATCGCGAAAACAAAACAATCGAAAGATACAAAAGAAAAATTAAAGTCACATTTGAAATCTATTCTGGAAGATTTGATAGAGCTTCAAAAAGGAGAAGGCAAAAGTACTCAAAATATTAAAATTATGGATGCACTACCTTGTATTTACAATCTTATGAAAGTCGGCAAAGAAGAATATACCACAAAAAATAAAACAGATAATGTTTCAAAAATAAAAAATCCTTCGATGGCCATACAAGCTGTATTCCAAAATATAAAAAAAGAGCAAAAGTTTGCACAAACAAGAAGAATGAATGTAGGAAACGGACCAAGACCCAAATCAGCAGTTGTATGGGAAAGGATGATTAAAAACGCAGAAAGAAAACAAAAACTTAAAACCCGCAGGAATTATAATGACACTCCAAAAACATTGGAAGAATTAAAAACCATGATAGAAAAAGTTGAAGCCACAGGTTCTAATACGTATAAAAACTACGCATATCTAAACGAAGTGCCTGCCGCTGAAAGGTTGATGTTACTAAAAACTTTTAACGTAGACACTGTGAGGTATATCAAAGCATTGGAAAAAATAAATTCATCGCTACAAACAATACCAAATCTTCAAGAAGAAACATATAAAGAGTTCAATGAGTTTGTTGATAACGTGGCATCAAATGTTAATTTAAACGAAAAAGTTGTTAAAAATTTAGATAAACCCAAAAATCATACCAAGTATACTTACACCATCAACCCAAAAAGGCTGATGAAAAACAGAGCTGTGATAAAAGCCGAAAGATCTTTAGCTGAATCAACGTCTTACGACACGAAACTAACAAAAGAACAAATAATAAATCAATTACTCAAAAATCGGATACTTTTATATGTACAAACAAAAGAAGCTGTGAAGGAAACTGATGATATGAATTACAATATTGCTAAGCAGATACTTTTACATTTAAATTTAGGGAACTTAGAATTA
The DNA here is from genome assembly GCA_932526365.1 of Lobophora halterata. NCBI lineage: Eukaryota > Metazoa > Arthropoda > Insecta > Lepidoptera > Geometridae > Lobophora > Lobophora halterata. The sequence goes on from OW052024.1 coordinate 7,849,508, forward strand.
GCCATGGAGTTGTATAAAGTTTTTCTTAGTGTAAAACAAACTGAATCTACCAACATAATGAAGAAGAATCACGGTAATTTAACTAATGATATTTTCTTTAACTCTAACTTTTCCCAAGGCGAGGTGCAATAATTAATCATATTATGCATTTTTTAGGCAAACAAATATCACGGAGACGACCAGTGCAAATTGAACCCCTGATCAAATTCGAAGAGCCAAAAAATATCAAAGAATCGCAAATTCTTAATGAAGACTACTTTATTAAACAACTACTAAATATGGGAAAAATGAAGTCAAAATAGAATATTATTGAACTTTTATATTTTTTACGAATAAAACAATACTTTTATATCTTTGTACTTCTTTATGTTTAACCCTAACCCTACAGAAGCTACATAGAAAATAATTATTCAGCGTCCTTTAGATTTCGTAGATGGATGATTATGAAGAACTGTGTTGGTTCGTATTTTTGTTGTTACTCTTTTTGTTTGTTTCTTATTGTTGTTTTGTTTTATTTTATTTTTAGCAGTTGTAGCTGAAAAAGATATAAATAGTTTTTTTATATTAAATTCATTTTACAATCATTAATTAACCTACCTACCTGTTGATAATGATAATAATAAAATAAAAAATATAAGAATAATATAAAAAATAATAATGCTGTTAATTACCATGACCCGAATATTTAACTGAGGTGGCTATGATTTTCATTGTGGTCGCCACTATATTGTTTCCTTTTCTGTTTCTTGGGTTTTTGCTTACACCTGAAAAAAATGAAAGGTAAATTTATTTCTTCAGAAGAATATTTTTTTAACTTATGCTATTTTATTTTATTGTCTGACCTTTTTTCTGAACTTGATTCCTGTTTGACCTTTTAGCAGCTATAGCTGGAGTTAATTTACCCCTCAGATACTTCGGTATAATATTTTTAATCCTATTATTGTTTTTCAAATCGTATGATCTCTTATTTCTAGGTATGACGTTTAAAGCATTTTGCCATTTCTTCATTGTTTCTTTGTATTCTATGATTTTCATTTGAGCTAACTCATCAAGTTTCTTTTTGGCAATCGTTTTGACTATTTCTGATTTCGGTACGTTCCTGTTTACTAAATCTACAATGTCCTTTTTTGAACCCTTCAACAGGTTTCTTATTTTGCTGAAAAACGATTTCTTCCTAGTGAAATTTGGTTTTACTTTTTCCAAGTTATTGTTCATCTTATATTTCATGATAGTTTGTATCTTGCTGTTGATAGATATTAAGCCACGGTTTATTTTGTCTAATAGACTATCTCCTATTTCCTCTTCGAGTGGTATCATACGTCGACTATGCGCATAATCTATAAGTGCCAAAGCATTACTTAGTTTATTGATGTCTGAAGATAGAGTAAAGTGAAGAAGCTTCATAGCGTAAAGTTTTTCGGCCGGTTGACTAGCCGCTATATTTTCAGTAAGAGTATTCCAATTGCCTCCTATACTTCTTAAATCGTTTGTTAAGTTATATTCAGGATCATACACTCTTAAGCCAATTGTAGAAAAATCATCTGAATAGTGGTTTTTCAGAACTCTTTTTACAATTTTGCGTGTATCTTTGGATAAAGATGATAGAATATCGGACTGAGGCATCTTTTTATCAATAAATTCTAGAATTTTTACTAAATAATCCTTTGTCGAATTTATATTTTCCGATTCATTTTCGAGCTTTCTTCTAACATTATTTTCTTTAAGTTTTATTGAATTTGCTTTGATATTTGTGACGTTGCCTTGCTTATGAACATATATACTCATAGCTCGAATAAGGTTTTTTAAGTCATCCGGTAAATTGCTGGTTTTAGATATTTTCTTAATACCAACAACATCTCTTATTACTTCGTAGATATCACGCTTCAACTTATACAACCACTTTTCAAGAACATTCGGGTTTATTTTTCTAAGATCGAACTGAATTTCTGGAAATATATCTAAGTTATAGATGGACAAAATTGTGTTAGTGCCGTTCAATATTTGCTGACTCTTCGTAATCATGTCTGAGTTGGAATTGTTATTATCTTTTATAAATTGCATTAGGTTTTCTCTTATCTTTATCAGGTCTTTTAGTTCTTGTTGTTTGTCATCAATGATTTTGTTAATTGGTACAAGAACATCGTTTTCTAATCCAATTACAGATTTAGTAGAGGATGCATTGTAAGTTTCAAGGTTAGCTTCAGTTGTTGAGTTCGTCTTCATTACAGATGATACATCACGTTTCATTATATTCATTGCATCAAATTTAATTGTATCATTAGAATTATTATCTTCAAATTCATCTCGATATATACTGTTAGTAATATCAAAGTCTGTGAAATAAAAATATTGTATACTTAAATAAATAATTTAGGTAAAATAATTAATGAAGTTCAGATGATTACCTGTGAAATTCAATGTATCACTTTTTTTTATTGACGCAAGTAGATTTGATTTCGTAGATTCTTCTACAGTCGGATCAGTAACAAAACTTTCATCGCCATCTAAGATAGCATTCAGCAAATTCACAAATTGATCAGTGTCATTGTTTTTAACAACAACAACATTTTCCATATCCATGTAATCGTATTTATTTTGGTTTTTGATTGCAACATTGTTGAGAACTTCATCAAACTCGATATAATTTGTATCCGACTCAGCATTTACTGTAGATGATTCTGTAACTGGAATATCAGATAATGTATAAAAGTCACTGAAAATGGTGTCTTTAAGTAGATTTTTTATCTTTTTATTTCAATATACTAGCTGACCCACGTGCGACTTCGTCACCTGTGAAAGAATTGTTTATTGTCGATGTTGTTCGTTCCACCCGCGAAAGAAATGTCAAATAACAGAAAAAGGGTTTGAGAATTCTACCCTCTGAAGAAATGTTGCGTAATATTATATAGCCTATAACCCTTTCAGGCTTAGTAACTATGTTATCGTAAAGTTTTAGTTAAATCCGTTCACTAGTTTTTACGATATGGACGTACACACAAACAAAGTCTTACAATAAAAAAATTAGGCCTTGTGATTTTAACTCGTCTCAACACGTTTCCGTAAAAAAAAAACATATGTAAAAAAATTCTGGGTCTTCTGTTTTATTATATGTATAGATAGATAATTGAAATAAAGTAGAGTTGTATTCTGCAATAGTATGTACTACTCGGGCGAATGAACATGCCACCTGGCTGACACTCTCGCTCGCAACTTGATGTTTCCCCCGCTTCCCCACGCGGGCCCCCCCCGTGTTTGTTCTTCCTCTAATTGCGAAGCCTTATCATTACTTATCATTACCAAGTATTGCAGGACCTCTTCTCTATCAACATTATCCAATTCCACGCTGTACTTTGCACAAACGTCACAGGTGTCATGTTCATTCGCCCGAGTAGTACAATATACAATAATATACATACCTATACTTCTATTGCTGTTAGTCCTGACGTCTTCAAGAGCCGCCTGGTCTGGTACGCTTGGTTTGACTTCGTACATCCACTCGGCTATCTCCGCATAGCTCATTTTACGTGGCGTGGCGTAAATTAGAGGTTTCTTTGTATTGATATCTACCGCTGATCTTTTCTTCCTCATTGATTTATCATCTGTAAAACACGCATTTTATTTGGTTGATTTGCATTTGGTTCAGAATCGTCCCAAGCTTTTATTTCACTGGAACACTTATTTACACCAGAATGGTTTAAATCGATGACATTATTATGTAGTCTATATGACCATCATCTGAATATCTACCCATTACTATAGGTACCTATTGTATAGGCATTTTAATTATTTATTATGTGGTATAGGCACATCCATCCATTTTAATGTGTAAAATCAATCACCGATATCGAGTGAGGAATCACTGGGCTCTTGAGACTGACCAACATTTGATTTTTGTTTCATAAGTGAAAAATGTGCTGCACAGGACTTTGATTCACATAGTCCGGTGCAACACTCCTATAGCACATGCCATCTTTGAGACATTTTGATGGTCAGTTTCGAATCTCCAAATACACAGTAATTTCACTAGCTTTAGTGACTTTCGAATCGGAACACAGTAATGCTTATACATTACTGTTTTCTGGTAGAATATCCACCTAGACGGCATCCTGTAGGGGATGCCTAAAATTCATAAAGCATCAGCTAGTACCTAATTACAAAAAATCTAGTATGTATGGTCACCCGTTTTGACCTATGGTGCGCAGACCTGGTCTTTAACCAACATTCAAAAGTCCAAGCTCAAGGTTTGCCAACGGGCGATGGAGCGCAGCATCCTCGGCGTCAAGCTGACGGATCGAATCCGAAACACCGAGCTGTGCTCCCGAACACAAATCGCCATGTTTCAAAAGCCGCCAAGCTTCACGGGCGGGTCACGTTTGCCGCATGTCGAGCGATCTTTGGGCCAATGTAGCCACTGAGTGGAGTCCTGAGGCAGCGCGGCGTCGCAGGGCACACCGAGGAGAACATAACATAAACATAAACATTCACACACTCACACTCCTGCACTAGGATTCCCTGTGTCGCAGGTGGCATGAACACATACAACACATCACAACATCCAAGACCCGAGAACAAACATTTGTGTTCGTCTCAAATATTTGCCCCGGCCGGGGATCGAACCCGGAACACCAAGCTTCATAGGCAGGGTCACTACCAACTAAGCCACGGTGTCGCCGAAGAAGATGGCGAGACGAGCTCATCGCGTTCCGTCCAGACTGGAATGAATTGGCCCGGGACAGAGGGAAGTGGAGGGAATGGGCGGAGGCGTTTGCCCAGCAGTGGCAGCAGTTTTTTAGACAGTCATCATCGTCATCAGCCCACTTTAGTCCACTGCTGGACATAGGCCTCTCCCATTTCGCGCCACTGAGCCCGGTCTTCGGCTCTCCGCATCCACTTTTTACCGGCTGCCTTTCGTAGGTCGTCGCTCCACCTGGCTGGAGGGCGCCTTACATTACGTTTGCCGATACGCGGTCTCCACTCAAGAACCCGCCTGCTCCAGCGGTTGTCGGTTCTTCGGCATACATGGCCAGCCCACTGCCACTTCAGCTTGCTAATCCTATAAGCTATGTCGATGACTTTGGTTCTTTGTCGGATAACCTCGTTGCGGATTTTATCCTTCAAAGAGACTCCCAACATAGCTCGTTCCAAAGCTCGCTGAGCAACCTTAAACTGGTGGACTAGTAGGACAGTGAGGGCTCATAAATAAATGCTAATAATAATGTATGGTCACCAACTCTTCAAGGTGTCGGCGACGGAGAGCAGCACCCGATGGTCGGGCTCTAGCAAGGGCTCGGCGCGGCACCGCTGCTCCACGCGACACCGCCACCCGCCGCGCGCGTCGCACACGCACGCTCGGCAGCCCACACACACGTTCTCTAGAGATAGGAGTAGAGTGATAGGCTTCTTCTTATCGTGTAATTAGTTCTTTCTCACCAGTGTGGTGAAATGTTTCAAGTGCGCCTCGAAGAGGCTCCTTTCATGCACTTGACACATGCTTTTGAACTTTTTAGGTTAATGTTTTCCTTCACCGTCAAGCATGTGATTTTATGCAAACAAAGATTTTTTGAACAGAAAAATTCATTAGTGTGCGACCGGATTCGAACCCACGACCTTCGGAATGAAAGTCGCGGCACCTCCCACTCGGCCAACACGGCTTTCTAGAGATTCTAGAGATAGGCATGAACCTCAACGATAGGACGTAGAGACTTCTCTTACCTAAGTTATGCTAAAAAAATAATTTCAAATCGGGTACAACAAGATGAGGTAACAAAAATTTAATAAAAAAACCTAACCTTAGTTAATATTATGCCTTAGTTAGTTTATTTTTAAGTTGATCGTATTCTGCTTGTGATATAAAATAAAAAATAAAATAATTGAGAACCTCGTTTATTGAAGTCGATTGATAATGGGCTAAAATAGCCAAAATATAGGTACAACAAGTTTATTGAGCAAAATGAATTTGCGCTCTATTCCTAACAGCACGCACTTACCAGCAGCTGTACCCACCTTTATTGCAATCCGTGTGGTAAGAGACGAGGGGGGTGCAGTCTGGAGACAGCCAGGATGACGCAGCTGGAACGAATTACTAATTACTATTGAGTTTATCATTGATATTAGTGAGGTTTCAGACTAGCGTATTTTTGTCGCGCATATTACATTTGTGGTTCATACAAAAATACCGATTACAATCAATAACATTAGTTTATACCTACTCGGACACTTATGGCGTGTAAAACAAAAATTCATTCTTGAGTGCTATGTTTTTGTTATTAGTACTTATTTAAATTTTTTCTCATTATAATTATTTTTGTTATTAACTTTGGGGTAATGAAAGGAAATAAGTCCTGGTTATTATTCGTCACATGCATATATAAAAATCGGAATAACTTGTTTTATTCCTTTATACACAAGTAGACTTATTTGTATAAGTATTGTTGCTCCATTAATCATTTGTTAGCAAGGGCACAACTCGAGAAAATCTAAAAAAAAATTTAGTTAGAGTGATTATACAGAGAAGTAATTCCCATTAGTTTAAAAGGCTATTTTTTATCTACAATTATCAATTAATAGAAGTTCTGATTTTAATTGCGAAATACCATAAATCATTAAAAATGTTGTATAATGTTTCTCCTGTAAAGTGTCGATTTTGAATTGTGCCCTTTTTGACTGGAGACACTGATATACGGGCGAAGTGGTACTCGCGATATTTTAAAAACGTGTCGCGAGTATACAAGCGTTTACGCTCGGATTTTTTTAGCGACTGTCACTAACATAAGAGCTCATTTCCACGAGAGATTTTTAACGCGCGTTAAGAATCCGTTCAAATAGAACAAATGTATTTCCAAGTAGCTATTCCTACGTCAGCGCATTTAAAATACATTGGTTCTGTTTGAACGGATTTTTGCCAATAAAAAACTATGAACTATGAACTATAAATAAAAATTATTGATTGTAAAAACATGTAACAAAGATTATGTACAGCTAGGGTTTTACAAAAGGCGGTCTTATCCTTAATTAAGATCTCTTCCAGATAACCTATGTACAGACAGCGTCATAGATAAGTATCCCCCTTGCATTACAATACCCAGCTTCAAATCCCTTTAAAATCACCGTCGCGGGGCGTATGGAGAAGTTTTGCTTTTAAAAAATAGATTATATTTGTATAACCGTATGTAAGCCTAAAAATAATTTTAAGTATTACATTTTTTTTAAAGGATTTATAGCTGGGTGTCTCGTGCAAGGGGGATACTTATCTCTGAGGCTGTATGTACCTATAAACTAACTTAACAACTAACGGTAATGACTCTTCATTGATAAGGCATGATGTCTTACTACCAGGAGAGCGCATGCATTACCTTGTGCAACCATGTCCTGTACCAGCTCGTCCACCTCAGTGCCTCCTCCCCCCGCCTCGATCTCCTCCAGCGCCTCGTCAGCCGCGGCGTAGTACCGGCAGCGCGCTGAATCCAGCGGCCAGCACTCGTCTCCGAAACACATCTGACAGGCTTCAGAGCGGCGGCTCGCGAGGAGTTGGTAGCGGAAGGTGGCGTGGGGGGTGAATGCTGGATACATTAAACATTAAACATGAAACATTCACACACTCACACCCTTGCACTAGGATTCCCTGTGTCGCAGGTGGCATGGACACATACAACACATCACAACATCCAGGACCCGAGAACAAACATTTGTGTTCGTCACACAAATATTTTCCCCGGCCGGGGATCGAACCCGGAACACCAAGCTTCGTAGGCAGGGTTATTGCCAACTAAGCCACCGTGTCGTCAAAATATATTATAGAACAATATTATACTCGTAGGTTTTACAAAAACATACTACAACATACTTCAATTGGACTGTTCTAGTGACCGTAAACCCCACTGAATAGTCACAGGGAAGCAAAATACACAATTTCGTTTATTGTATGACGTCAATTTATCAGTTATTTTGATAAATTGACGTCCAAAAAACAAAAGTACTGAACCGATTTTCATGAAATTTCAATTTGAAAGTGTATCCTTTCAAATAAAAAAAGATTTTTTCAAATCAGTTTATAAACAACAAAGGTAACAAATATAAAAAAAACATATTTTTTTTAGTTTTCACTAAAATTAGCATAAAAAATACTCCAATCATTCAATGACGAATTTACCTCAACCTATGCTGAGAATGTTGTTTTATGACGTCAACTAACTAGGTAAGTAACACAAAAAGCAAAACAATTCAATCACAATGGACGTTATTTTGGGTTTGAGGCTGGTGTACCATTTTTACCGTGACGTGATAAGCCAATGCATTCGTAATAACTACGTTTAATTTGCAAAATCTTCCTACTGCCAATAGAGTTCTATTTTATTGGTATGTGCAGAATTCAACCACTAACACACAAACAAATCAAATCGAATCAAATCCAAAGTATCCCGTCACTACTTGGCACTCCAGAATTCAAATCAAATCAAATCAATTTATTTATCAAATGATTAGGTAATACAAATACACTAATTAATAGTACATTTAGCGCTATTGGTTGTACATATTATTATGTAGGATACCATTTACAGGTAGGAGTAGTTAGGTGGCGGTGAGGCCCAAACAAAGCTGAAAGCTTGTATCTTGCGCTTCTGAGTGCAAAGTAGGTTATCATGGCAGTTATTGAAAATATAATAATTCTTTAGCTTTTTATTGTTTACTAGCTGGTGCCCGCGACTTCGTCTGCGCAGGTATCTTTATAAATTGTAGCCTATGTGTTATTCTGATGTATAAGTTATATTATTGTAAAGTTTCATTAAAATCCATTCAGTAGTTTTGACGTGAAAGAGTAACAAATAGCCATCCAACCTACCCAGTACCTAGCTATCTACCTACCTACCTACCAACCTGTCTACCTACCTACCTACCGAAGAGAATGCTAACTAACATTAAGTTCACCTATGTACTTGTTTTTAACTTTATGCAATAAAGAACTTGCAATCTATTTATCTATCAAACAATTGTTTGTGGTGGCGTTTGAATTGTCGTGTTGTGGCATATTATAAAATGACGAGGCAATTTAAAATTTGCCTTCGGTATATTACAAAACAGCGAGCGTTTGTAAACGGATGACACCGTTTGTAAAATGCCGAGTTATACAAAATGACTGCGACAGATACATGAATGAGCCTTCATCATCTCCCTGCCCTTAACCCACACTTATGTGGGGTCGGCACAACATGTCTTCTTCTTCCATTCGTCTCTATCAGCCGTCATATCTGTACTCACGCCTGCTTCGTTCATATCCTCTTTCACACAGTCCATACATCTTTTCTTTGGTCCTCCTCTTGTCGTAAATCCATCTACTTTCATATCTAACACTCTCCTAGTGAGATGACATTCATCCCTCCGCATCACATGCCCATACCACGATAACCTGTTATTCCTCAACTTATCCGTCACTGGCGCTACTTTCAAGCTTCCTCTAATATACTCATTTCTTATCTTATCCATCCTTGTCACACCACACATCCATCTCAGCATTCGCATCTCTACCACGTGTACTCTTATTTCATCCGTCCCTTTCATCGCCCAACACTCAGAGCCATACAATACGACAGGTCTAACGATCGTTTTGTAAATTTCCCCCTTAAGTTTAAGGGGCATTTTTGGATCGCAAGTTGTTCCTGAGACCTGTCGCCATTTCATCCATCCCGCATTTATCCTATTCTTTACGCCCTGGTCTACGTCACCGTCGTTCTGGATCAATGATCCTAGGTACCGGAAATTGGAGCAGACTGGTAGGGATACACCATCTAGGGCAATGGGAACAAAACTGGAAGGACCACCGAAATCGCAGAACAGGTGTTCAGTTTTGGTCCTGCTGATCCTCAACCCTACACTCTCCAGTTTTTCCCGCCATTTTCCCAGCCTGCTCTGGACCTCAAGGGCATCTTCTCCGACAAGGACAATGTCGTCGGCGAACAGCATGCACCAGGGTGCCTCCTCCTGTATGTCCGATGTCAGTGCATCCATTACCAGGAGGAACAGATAAGGGCTTAAAGCCGATCCCTGGTGCAGCCCCACAGCCACACTGAATTTGCCGGTAACTCCAGCTTCAGACCGGACGTGTGTTCTTGCATTCCTGTACATAGCTTTTACAAGCTGTACGTACTTCCCAGGCACTCCTTTATCTTTCATAGCCCACCACAGAACCTTTCGAGGTACTCGGTCATATGCCTTTTCCAGATCAACGAACACCATGTGCAAGTTCTTGTGTGCACGTCTGTATTTTTCGCCTAACTGGCGAAGTGCGAATATGGCGTCCGTTGTTCCTCTTCCAGGCATAAAGCCGAACTGGTTCTGGGTTATATCACTCTCTTCTCTCATTCTTCTTGCTATCACTTTCTCCCAAACTTTCATACTGTGTGACATGAGTTTTATTCCTCTGTAGTTATTACAGTTTTGTACATCACCCTTGTTTTTGAAAATAGGCACCAGTGAACTGTTGCACCATTCATCCGGTATTGACTCTTCCTGCAACAACTTATTGAAGAATACACTCAGCCACTTCCATCCATCTGCTTTTAAAAACTTCCATACTTCTACCGGTATATCATCCGGTCCTACCGCTTTTCCATTCTTCATGCTTTGTACTGCTTTCTTAACCTCCATCACGCTGACTTCTTCCACAACTCCCTTGTTTACCGGCACATCATCTAACACTCCACTCCAATCGTTCTCTTCATTCATTAATTTATTAAAATATTCCTTCCATCGTTCTCTTATTTTCGCATTATCTGTCAAAACTTTTCCTTCGTCATCTTTAATATACCTAACATGCATAATATCTCTTGCATTCCTCTCTCTCTGCTTTGCTAACCTGTACAGATCTTTTTGTCCATGTGGGCTCTCCAGTGATTTATATAGCTTATCCTGCACTGTGGCCCTGGCAATAGCAACAGCTTTTTTCGCTTTCTTCTTGCACTCCACATAGAACATCTTTCTATTCTCTTTCACAATTGCATCATTTCCATCATCCATACGCTTCCATTCTTTGAATGCATTCTTCTTTTCTTTCAAAATATCTTGCACTTCTTCACTCCACCACCAGGTGTCCTTATTTATTACTCCTTTGCCTTTTGTCAACCCAAAAACATCCTTCGCCACACTTCTGATGTACGCAGCCATTTCCTCCCAACACTCATTTACAGATTTCCTTTTCAGATCCTTCATATCTATCATTTTATCTACCACTCTTTTTCTAAACTTATCTGCAAACTCACTCTTTTCTATCAAAAACCATTTGATCTTGGGCGGTGGTCGTGCTTTGCTTGTTATTTTTACTTGCATTTTTAGTTCTGTAACTAATAACCTATGTTGGGAGACTAAAGCCTCTCCGGGTATGACTTTGCAGTCCTTTACTAATTTGAGATTATTTCTTCTGAGGAGGAAATAATCAATTTGAGTCCTGTGATTGCCACTGTGATAGGTAATTAAATGTTCATCCCGTTTCTTAAAATATGTGTTGGCTATGGCCAGATCAAATGCCGATGCTGCTTGTAGTATGGCTTCTCCGTCCTGGTTTTTGTTTCCAAAGCCCAATCCACCATGAATTCTTTCATATCCTGCATTCATTCTTCCCACATGTCCATTAAAATCACCACCAACAAATATCTCTTCATCATACGGGACATTCATCACAACTGCATCAAAGTCCTCCCAAAACTTATCTTTCACTCTATCGTCACATCCCGTCTGCGGAGCATACACACTTATCACGTTTAAAACTAATTCACATAATAATAACTTTACTACTATAACTCTGTCATTCATCCTCTTCACATCCGTCACACACTTTTTTAACTCACTATCTAAAACGATCCCCACTCCATTCCTTTTACCATCACTCCCACAATAATAGAACTTATAACCCGCTCCAATTTCCCTTGCTTTCGTCCCTTTCCACTTCGTCTCTTGCAAGCACGCCACGTTTATACGTCTCCTTTCAAGTAAATCAGCCAATTCCCTTCCTCTTCCAGTCATCGTCCCAACATTCCAACTTGCAATCCTCATTTTTACTTCACGGACTAGCTTCTTACGTCGCACCCGTCCCTGATGCGACAACCCTGGTCCATTTCTCACAACCGCCGGGTGCTGCGTTTGCGCGTCGCCTTGGGGGTACGCCCTAGCATTCACATTCTCTTCATTTACTTGTGACTCCATGTTGTAAATGATTTGGCTTGGATTTTTTACGACCGGCCGCCTGCCTGACGTCAACCCTCTTTGGGAATACTAGTTTGAGTCGCCGGAGCCTCGTCTGTTAGACGGCAGGGGCACCACGTGCAGGTGAGGTCGGCTTGGGCGGCTAGGTGGTATGCCGCCCTTATCCCCCATGAATGAGTGAGTGACGACATGAATGAGCCTTATCAAAAAAAAAGGAATGTATGTTTTTTTTTTAGGTTAGTTTGTTACGCGATTTATCCGCCAATGATGAATTGATTTAATGATTATTTTGGTAGGAAATTCTTCAGAGGTGGTCCATATAAATTTTACAGACATTGATTTAGCATTTTTTGAAAAACCAAATATATAGTTAGTGAAAAAGGTTTTATTTAAAATTTGTAGGTTGAGTATTTTTTGTTAAAAAGTAACTGAAGAACCCGTACTACCATAAAGCTGATAAAACAATAAAACGCGTAAACATTCCGTGAAACAGTAATTTGAGAGTACTTCGTAGTGTTGATGGATACCAGCTACGATTCCTTTCTTCGCTGAGGCACGCTGAGGTAAAGGTAAATAAACAATCTTACCGGACACGCCAAGGATGAGTAGGACAGATAGCCGGACGGACAGCCGGACGGTCAGCAGGACGGACGGGCCCGCGAGCCGGACGGAGGAGACGGACGCGCGACACATACCGACGGCTGGGCGTACAATGTTACTCGGATTTCGTAATGTGTTTACTGTTACGATTGTTTTTGAGAGCATGGGATGGATTTAGGGCTCCATTTTTATTGGTAAGAACTTAATTAGCCCTAAAATATATACCTAATCAAGGTTTAAAAAAAATATATAATAACCCACTTCAATCGGACTGTTAATGATCGTAGGTACCACTGAAAAGTCACAGGGAAGCAAAATACGCAATTTGGTTCACTTCGACGACTTTTTATTTCAGTTAAATTGAATAAATTCTACATTCTATAACATCTAGCACTAACACATCTCCTGCGTATTATACGCAGAGGTTAGCTGGAAGAGAATGCTAACTAGCATTAAGTTCGCCTATGTACTTGTTTTTTACTTTGTGCAATAAAGCATTTTCTATCTATCTATCTATAAATTCTAACTAAGTTACTGAACCGATTTTGATAACATTTCTATGAGATCAATTCGAAGTATAAACTCAAAGCAAAAAGCTGTAGATTTTTGTTCTCTATCCCTCAAGATCCATGCCCCGAGAGCATAGCTCTTTTCTAATTTTGGCTCCCCCCTATTCAAATAAATTTCAACATTTTTCAAAAACATCCACTTCAAAACCCAACATCCTCCCTGTGATAGAAAACGTGAAATTCCCGCAGTGTTTACAAACACCGCGCTCGCGTTCGGCCCGCACCGGCCCAGCCAATTGACATGCGCACGCGGCGCCGCAACCATGGACCGGCTGATGAACACCTTGGCCGTATCGCTGCTGTTGGGGTGTGTCTTCGCTAACGGTGAGTCTATTATTTAAACCCTATTTCGAAAACAGGGATGACTTATGTTTGAAAATTCCTATTTAGGGGAAAAGTTTCACCTGAAAACCTTACTTTCGAAAATTAAATAAGTTCTTCTTATCGTGTCGCTTGTTCTTTCGAACCAGTGTGGTGAAAGGATTTCAAGTGCGCCTCGAAGAGGATCATAACATAAATTAAAAGTAATGATAGGTAAAGTTTTCAGCATATATGTTTTATGCTTCGTTACTTTAATTAGATTTTTGACAGAATAGTCTTTGAGAAGGGTCACCTATCCTTCTGGGGCATCTAATCCAGTTTTACCCTATCTATTTGTGGAATCGTAGTTCCTAAAAGGATAGACTGATTGTAATGCGTTTGCTTTCATCTATTTTGTTTTTTTTTTATCGTAATTTAATCTTATTTCATTTAAATATATTCAACCATTTAAATTTTATCAGCATTTTACATGTTATAAAGATTTTTCTGGCCGCTTATTAGTGACTAGCTGCTGCCTGCGAGATCACCCGCGTGGTATCGGGACCTAAAGTACTTAATATTATTATTATCATCTATTCTTTGTTTATAGTAATCAATGAGTACTATAATAAATACAAAGCTCAAGCATTCTGGTGTGCTAAGTAGTGATCGGATAGTTTGGATTTGAAGACCCCAATGGAGGTGGAATTGCGGATAGCTACAGGAAGAGAGTTCCACAGTCGGATCGCGCTGACTGTGAATGAGTTGGTATAAAAAGAGATTTTATGGTGTGGAACCATAAGAAGGAGATGTTGAAAACTATCATCATCATCAGCCAGGTAGGACCCACTGCTGGGTATAGGCCTCCTTTCGCTTTAACCAGCCTCCACGATCTTCTGAGAACTATGCGAAGGACGAACCGAGGTTGATAAAAGAGGGAAACGTTCTTTAAGATAAGTTGGAGAGCTTTCTGCTTGAGACTTGACTCAAACTCAAATTTTATTTTACCATGAATTCTTCGAGTCAGTAAGCCGTATAGACGCGTATGCCAAAACGCTCGTATAAGCGCGGAAAAAACGCTAGTCTGAAACCGCTCTTACACGTTTTGTTTTTGTTATTGGCTGCGTTATTACAGTCATTATGTTTACATTAGATGGTGAGCTAAGCCGGTGATAACATTATTGTTTAGAGATCCAGCGCTACTTACGAGTATACCTCTATGTTGTAGTTCCCAGGGATGCAAGTAGATAACACAATACGGATATGGAAGTAGTTTATGGGCGTGTGATATATTCACACTTTTTAGCACCGTGAGAGTCTAAATTTCAGGAGGTGGGTTTCAAATTACTTGTGACTGAGGTTTGGGTGTAAGAAGTGTACGGGAGTGAGGATAGTAATTTTTAAACGCTATCTGTAAATCAGATCTTTCATCTAGGTATTTATTTTATAGGATTTCAAGTTAAAAAGTTAGCAGCAGCTCCTATAAAGTATCAATTTTTTGCCGTGACAAATCGATGAACACTACAGCGCTGGCTGCATGCACGAAAACGTGACGTCATTGTCCGGTAACGCTGTCATTGTCCGGTAACTCCCACAGAATTCCCAGTCTCCTCCGACTACGTGGTGAGACACATCGACTCCTGCCCAGACGTGGGATACTACTTCCGGCGTGAGCCCACGCCCAACCAGCTCGACCCTGGCGCCTGCTTCCTCTGCTTCTGCCAGGAGAACAGCACGGCCGTCTGCTGGCCGCGGAACAGCAGTCGCTGTGATGTTGAGATCTACCACCATCATAGAGTCGGAAGGTACAGTCAGCTGCACAGACATGTAAACACTTCCAAGCTTTCAAATTTATATTTTACTCTTCATTTTGCAAAAGCATTCTTCTGACATGAATTCTGACAAGTGAAATAACAACATTTATTTGAAAAAGCTTGCGTGCACTTTTCTTTACAAATTTAAGAGATATATACATGGGAAAGCTAAAAGCTAGAAAGGGAGTGTATATATTACTCTGAATTTTGCAAAGAAAAGTGTACGCAAGCATTTCTAAATGAATGTTGTATTTTACTTTTACTTGTCCGTGCAGCTGACTGAATGTAGCTATTGCGTATAGTTGGAAACGAAATATCATATCATATCATTTATTCATAAACAATTTATCAATCGTATTTGAACATTTAACTTAAAATTATGCTTAATATTATTATATTACACCTACATTAAATTATAATCAATTACCTAGTACTACATAATACTAAAAATCAGAGAACATGATAAAATTTTACTATTTCGTTAATTTCTGCAGCTTGTATTCATCGACAGAGTAATAACAACCGGCTTATAAAAACTTTTTCAATTTACTTTTGAATACATTTGGACTTTCGATAGCTTTAAACTCAGTAGGGAGAGCATTAAAGAGGTTAACAGCCTCATATTGACAGCCATGCATTGCTACATTTAGCCTCGGACACCTTGGGACTTCAAGGTCTTTTCTCCTTGTACTAAGACGTTTCTTCCTACTCTCTGATGTTTCATATCTCAACGGATTGCGTAATATGTCCATGAGAACTATTCAAATGTAGAGACAGGGAAGAGTGAGAATTTCTAATTTTAGGAATCCTTCTAGATGGTTACTACCACCCTGTATTCTGTACTGATGCTAGTAGAAATATAAGAGTTTTGAGAATTAAAATAAAAGGGATCAAATGATCTAAATTGTTTTGTTTTTCAGGAACACAAGAGTCCGTCGGAGCCCCACAGGTCTAGGCGACATCTTCTTGCGCGATGCAACTAGAAATTGTAAGTTCCGCTTACCAGATTCTTTAGGCCTGATTTATACAGCACAAAGCGAAGGCGGAACCAGGAGCGTCTCTCGCCCATGTATCGCCCGTGTGCAATAATTACCCTGGATTCCTAAGCGCTTGGTTAAAACGGAATGGGTACAAACATGAGCGTACCCAGCTTTTGGTCCAGGGTCCAAAAACGCAAAAAACAGCAAAATTTTTTCGTGACGAGCATAGCGAGCAAATTTCTCATGCATGTTGTTTACTAGGGAAAATCGCTTTATCAGGGCTCAAAAAACCAAGTCAAAAAATCTGATTGCATATTTTTCGCGCCTTTAGTAATAATCTGAAAGTATATAGGAGTCATTTTTTTTCGTGTGTGGGTGGGTCATTGAAAGTGCTTTGCCCGGCAGGAGCTCGGCGCCCCCTAGGACGCTGCGCCCGTGTACAACGCACACCTTGCACAGTAGGTTAAGCCGCCCCTGGGCAGAACACAGGATATAATTGCATGATGCGTCAGATTTTGTATGAAATAGTTTTGCCCGCGCCGGTGTTTTCGCCTTACGTCTCTTCTGTGTAATCCAGGCCTTACACTGATTTCACATCAATCGGTTCAGTAGTTTTCTAGTGATCTATCCATCTATTTGCAAAAACATTTGTATTTAAGCAAATAAAATAATAGTGTAATATAAATATAACAGTCAAACTAAGTTACCATTTTGATTTTTCTATTTAAAAAGATCTAAGTCTACGTGTGCATTCACACACGTGCTTAACGGTGAAGGAAAACATCGCGAGGAAACTGGCATGTCATATAACCTGAAAGTTTGAAAACATGTGTCAAGTGCACGAAAGGAGCCTCTTTGAGTCGCATTTGAAATCCTTTCACCACTCTGGTTCGAAAGAACTAGGGACACGATAAGAAGAAGAACTGAGTAACAAGATGTAGATTACGATGTGTTTTGTTTCAGTTTTCGACACGCAGCTGCCGAAGGTGTGCAAGCCCCATGTGTCCAGTTTCAGCGACGGATGTCCCCCCGGTGAGCGAGTAGTCTATGAGTGTGATGCTTGCTTGGTCTTGTATTCTCTTAGTGCCATACTACACGAGCGGTTCTTCGAATCCGCTCGACAAAGCTGCCGCAGACCATCAAACTACACGGGATGCGGTTTATCGCTGTCTTTTGTTCAATTTAACATGGATCCGCCAATGATAAATAACGCAATATTTGGAGAAAATTCCTGTGCAGAATGACGTGATAGCGGGAAACCACCAGTGCAGTTTAAAGCGGCGGTTATTAGCGGCAATTAGACGCTGCATACGGCTTGTGAACCGCAACGGGAAACCGCGCAGTGCAGTAGTATGCAGCATACAACTTTCATATTAAATTGTATCCAGCGCGGTTTGGAAGCGGATTCCCGCAGCGGTAGAACCGCCCGTGTAGTATGGCCCTTAGATACCTTAACTTTTCAAAGATTATTGATTTTAATTTTTAATAACTGAAAAGATATCACTAATAGAAATCTGACGAGTTTGTTAAAAAAAATAATTACAGTTGTAGTGTAGTCACTCGGATATTTTGTAGACATTTTTGTTCTCAACAACTGTTTTCATTCTGCTTGCTAATCGTGAAGACCTGTAATTAGCTTTATGTTACCTAGAATTAAGCTACTAAATTTATAAGCCGTTGGTCTTCCAAAATATATACCACCAATTTTTAATTACCAAAAAAAATTAAATGGGCAATGCAGACGGGGTACTACGTTGTATCTGTGCAGTCAGAATTTTGAATTTCTACAAAATGACAGAGTGACAGCGGCGCGAGTGCGGCGCCCGAGCCGAGCTTTTGCGAGCTGGCTCGAGCTAGGTACCCGGGTTTGCCAAACGATGAATAAAACTTAAATTATTATCAATAAAGGATACCGCCTGACGCAAATCCATAGGAAAACGACTGACGGTAACAGTTATCCAAATTTAATTTTAAAAAGTATACAAAAATTCCACTTAATTTTTTCAAGTTTTTTTGCCATATCTGTGTTCAGTAACGGCAACTGACCATGTGTTTTTTTTATTGACCGTGTATAAATTTAAATGTATGAATAAAAACACATGATGTCTCACAATCGATATCAGATTAACCAAATGAATATCCTAATGCTTCACCTTAAGGCCAATCCTCAAATCGGGTTAAATTAGTAGGGTTAATTTTAAAACACGTATAAAATCTAAATTAAAGTATGAAACCTTTCACTTTTTTTGTTCACGAAATCAAAAAACATGGAGGAAACGAATAGTGTGAAGAAATTACTATAATACGGCGTACTTTTTGAGTATTTGTCCGAATCATTTTGTATGGAATTCGGATTGAGGATTCCCCTTAATTAATTTGTGCGCCAGAAGCGCTTCAAATGCTGATGACTCTGTGGTTTGCTTCAGCTGATTGGTGCCTGGGCTGCACGGTGTGCGACTGTGATTCCAACGGACAGTGGGACTGCCACATCTTGAGTTTTTGCAACAAAGGTATAAG
This sequence comes from Lobophora halterata, assembly GCA_932526365.1. Classification (NCBI taxonomy): domain Eukaryota; kingdom Metazoa; phylum Arthropoda; class Insecta; order Lepidoptera; family Geometridae; genus Lobophora; species Lobophora halterata. Next base: position 7,868,480 of record OW052024.1, read on the forward strand.
AATAGTAATTAAGCTGGGCAGGAAGATTATACCGCCTTCCAGCCAACATCAATAAAGCACTATCGACGCAATCCTTAAAAAATGGCTCTTAGAGCAATCTTTCTATGAATTGGATGAATTTAATGCAATTAAATAACTTATTTGAAATTATTTTAATCTTATTAATTATCGAGAATTGACACTTTTTTAGTCATTTATATTATGTTATTTGTTTTATTATTTTATTTTTTCACTGTATGCAACTGCATATTATGAACTATATTTTTTGTGAATGATCTGTAACAAATAGTTGCCATTAAAAAACTATGAACTTATGAACTGTTACTGTATACAGCCATTTTCAAATTTCATTCCATTTCAGATGAGAAGAAAAAGGAGCCAAAGCGCAGAGTCCCGATGCCTAGAAGACGAGTGTATCAAAATGGTCCACCTAAGAAAAAAGTAACAACGAAACCTAACAAAATAGTAAAAAAGAACAACAAACCAAAACAAGTTGAACGAAGGAAACGTAACAATGAGGTTAAAAAGCCTGCCCAGAATAATAACAATGGGAAAAACCATAATAAAAAACCCAATGCGAGACAAAACCAACCAAAGCCTAAACCTAAACTAAAACCAAAAAGACTACAACAAAGACGCGTTAAAAAACAAATTAATCAAAAAACTTCAACTCAGAAACCCAACAATAAACAATCTAACCAGTCAAATACAAAACCCAAAAGAAAGTTTTTACGAAAAAATGAAAATAAAGTGGCAACGACCGTTTCGCCAGTGGGATTGACGAAACAAGAAGTAACGAAAGTGATGGCGGCAGAAAACTCTGACGCACAAACATTGCTCGGCAGACAAATAGTGAAAAAAGTCATGGAAACTGTCCAAAAAATTATGATCAGGGAACAAAGGAAAAAAGCCGCAACCGATGGTCTATCTAGAGTTCAGCGGAGTGCTGACGCTAAAAATGACTGTCCGAAAGCTAAGAAAAACAAAAAGAAAAAAAGTAAATCAAGGAACAGAAATCGATACAGTCATTTTAGAGAAAGTGATTGGGGGTCTAGAAAAAAACGAGAAGCTTTTGATTTAAACCGCAGTGTTATGGAGCATAAAGATGAGAATATCGTTAAAATGCATACAAAAGGTAAATATTAGGCACCTACCTACATACTTACATAACCATTACCCTTTAGTCTGTATCAATTTATTTATTAAAACAATAATATTAAATAGGTAATATAATATATACAATGTATATCATTAAAAATACGTTTTTAAGACTATAGCTACTTTACTACATGAGCTACTTAAATTTAGGTGATATTTTAATAAGCCAAACGAATAATAATATATAAATAAGAAATTATCACAAACTTACTTTTGCAGATGACGCTGAAATTGAAGATTTATTAGTTAAAAGTATAACCAAAAATATTACAGCAAACGATGGTGGTAATCTAATTACTAATTATTCATTTGCCACTGCCATGGGTATGTTTGCTAAATATGGCATTAATTTATCATCGAAGACATCTCTATAGTGATATAATTTTATGTTTCAGATAACTCAACAGGTACGAGCATTAGTGCAATATCAACTGTGACAACTTCAACCGCAACCAATGTGCCCATTTTCGAATTAACCCCCGACAATATTTTGTATTATAAATACTCAGTTGATGAAAATGCTACAAAACCTTCAGTTGCTACTAGAAATGACCAGATAACTATTAAAAGATTGACTGTTGGAAGAGAAAACGCTGAAAATATAACAAAACAAAACAAAGACAGTATAGGCTATGCATTAATAATGACAGATCCTGAATACAATGATTTGAAAAACAAAAAGTGGGAAATTGAGAAAATGTCGATGAAAAATAACAATATGTATAGTTTAGTAAAGTTAAAAGTAAAAAACGAAGAAACTAAATCCGATATCTCAAAACAGTCGAAGAGTAAGGTTCATAGAAAAGATATCGAAAGGAAACTGAATATAACGAAAAAATTTAACTTAAAAAAGATAATAAAGAATTTTAAAACACTATCTATTAAGTACCCTGGAAATCAAACACATGCCAATAAAATGAATCACAGCATAACCAGTTTACATAATTTACTACAAAACCTAATGAATGAACTGCCTAAAAAAGATTCCACTCAAAAAAAAATTAAACATAAATTCAGCCTATTTAATTATTTAAGAGAAAACATTTTAGAGAAAACATTTTCTTACAAAAAAATTAGTCACTTAAAACACAAGAAAAATGAAGGTCACACTCTGGAGATCTTGTGTGATAATATTGGAGCTTGTTATCAGAATAAACACAACATGATAGCAATAAGATCAAAACTACATGATCTTAATGCGGAGACAAAGAAAATATTTAGAACAATCAAAATAATAAAAGGTTTACTAAGTCTAATGGATTTACCAGATACTAAAATAAATAAAAAGGAATCAATGAACGAAGATATAATAAAATTAGATGCCATATTAAAGGGAACGTATATCGTGGGACAGAACGGTACTATATCCGAAACGCTAGCAGCTCAAGTTACCTATGTCAAACAAAATATTCATCAGTTCATAGAGTCTGTGAATAAATTTGCTTCTATACTTAACGAAATCATACAAGTTTTATTCAAAAATAATAAAAAATATGGATGTCAACGAACTATACGATTAAATAAAAAGAAGAGAAAGCTGAATTCCTACAACAAAATCAAAGATTTACTTTTAAAGTACAATCTTCTCCAAAATACATTTATGAAAAATATGTTCAAACTGCTAACTGATGTAGAAACGAAACAAGACAAAACAACTGAAAACCCGAAAACTAAGGTGAGTAAAATAGACATGAATAACTCACAAATTATAGACAAATACTCAAAAAATATTATTGAAAATCTCAGGAAGTTGAACAATCTGGCAAAGGCATTGAATTCTAACAGAAGAAAGAGACAAACAATGAGAGAAGACGATGCAATAGAGTATTTGCTGGTTTTGATGGAGTATTTACTCAAACAAAATCACCCTCTCGATACTGCACCAGGTAACAAATTCAATCTTAATATAAATAAGAATATCCATGAAGTTACCAGATTATTTCAATTTTATGCATAATTATTTTTATAGCTTTCAAATAATTTATATTTTATTTCATTATAACTTCATTATTCATAATATACTCTAATTCCACATTAATTTAATATTTTTTATTATTTTTCAGTTAATGATGGCATAGACCTGCTAATAGAAGCTATTCAAAATGCACCAAATATAAAACAAATAAATAAAAAAGTGCTCGAATATATTTCTACTATACCGCCTGCTACAAGAACTACTAGCATCGACTTGAGCCATTTCAAGGAGGATAGTATTTCTGATTCCAACAAAATTTCTAAAGAAGAAAACAATATACCAAAAAATGAAAACAACTTAGCTATAGAGCAATCTGTTGATGAAGATATAATCACTCAAGTCGTTTACTACAAAAAGTTTGATGACGATAACACGACGGTCAATAATGAATTTGACGTCACCAGTGAACACTCGATAGATAATAAAAGCGGGGAGGCTGACAAACATACAAATTTAGAAAAATCTGGCTTTGATAGATTAGAAACTTCAATTGACGACACAAGGCGGTATGAAGTATTCACGAGTGATTTGGAAGATGAAGGAATTTTACCATTCCTTACAAGCACTACAGCTATGAACAAAAAACTTACAGAAACAGAAAAAGTCAGTGCTGAAGAGACTACATTTATCTCCTTACAAAACTATAAATTAGATGACGACACACCAGCAGGCGAGAACAAAACAAAGCTGGACTGGATTGAAGAAAACTTTAGAAACGAAATCAGAGAATTCGGAGAAGAAAATACTGATTTAACTAACAACACTTTCCAACTAGCGACTTCTACGATTACTACAACCGAAGTTACTAGAACCAATACAAAAGATTGTAAAGAGAGTATAGATAACATAAGTAGCATAACAGTAGAACTGGAAGATGAAGAAAAGAAGAAGAAATCCAAAGAAGCAGCTGACGAAATGTTGTACAGGAAACACATAGCGTTCTTGAATTCACTGGACTATGGTACTGAAAGATCTGATTTCGATAATTCAGAGTCGAAAGAGGAAGAACGATTTTCAGGTGACAGCTTTTCTTCGTACTTTATTCGATGATTTCTCAACATATCAATGCCTAGATCACACGTACAGAGTACTCGGCCGAGACAGTGAAGCTTTTATCACTCGCTCAGCCGAACACTCGGCGCTATGTTTATACGTACCGAGTACTCGACCGAGAGCACTGTCTCGGCCGAGTACTCGGTACGTGTGATGGTATGTTTCAACCAGTTCTAATTATTTTATTGTCGATAAGGTATGCGGTTTTATGGCTTTCGGTTTGTAAAGGTGATGACAAACAGTTCAACATTCTTATTCTGTAGGTTATACTTATTATTTAAGGTGGATCTTGTCATTTAACTTTTTAACGTATTAATAATTTTATTTTATATAGGTCTCTAAATAATTTACAAAGTGATTTAAAATATTTCATTGATATGTAGATGTTAGATAATGATTATTTAGCCTTAGTAATTAATTTAACGCCATATTAAATAGCAATTAATTTTAAGCTGTACATAAATTGTAATTTACTTGTATTAATCACCATTAAATTATTATGATAAATAAGAGCTATTATTTCAAACGATTAGTCAATATTTATGCGAGGATCATGTGAATGCAATGTGGTGAAGAAATAGTAATAATTTTTGGAAGAGGTTTATCAGTTTCGTCATGGATCTGCCATAAAAAAGTCAAGGATCTGCCTCAATACCTCGTCTCATGGAAAGTATACCTAGTAACATATTATTTATCATGGTATAAAACTGATCAGTCATCACACATAACACTTGTTACTTCCTGAGGCCAAGTCTGTTACAAAATCACAGGTGATATCTACCCTGCGCGCCCCGGCAGGTGATTTTGTACGCTGCGATGTCATGACACTTGTCACCTTCACAATTTCATTCGTATCGTAAATAACAATAACAGACGGCTCTTGGCGGGAACATGAAAAATGGCGCATTGGCGGCATTAAATTAATTGACAAAACTTGTATAACTATGAGTGTTTAAGTGTAAAAACGGTGGTTTTTTATCCATTATGTGCTCGTGAACGTGTATGAGTGTTGGTGAATAGTGTAATGCTGTAAAACGTGACTTTTCGTGTTGCCTCCAAAACTCCATAGAAGCCTCTAGTAAAGTCGCAACCACCACTACTCTACAGGGGCATGACTTGACTTATCGACTCTGACTTATGACAAAATAATCTCTCCAATTACTTGACACTGGCTATATACCTTTGATGTGAAGCCAAAACCGAAGAACTTAGGTTCTTCGAAAGAAAAAAAAAAAAAAAAAAAAAACAATAACAGAAATCCAGTAGTGCGATGACTGAGTGGGGATGTACATAGAAGTATTATAGTGAAGAAACACAATGTAGTACATTAAAAATGCGATTAAGAAAAGGGAGCCACATTGGCTAACTTCTAGTTCATTTTGGTCCGATGCTAGTTTTCGAAAAAGAGAAGTAATAGGATAAATAACTATTATATGTTAAAACTACTAGGCTTTTTCATTGTCAATAAAACTACATCGTAAGAAGTAACAAACATTATTTGAAAATAGAGATATTTCATTTTTATGACAGGGTGTCTGAATATTTTCGGTCCTTTAAACCGCATCCATTTTGGTTTGATACTGTCCATCTTGTTCTATAGGAACACCGTTATTCATCTATGCTAAAGTAGAAATATCCATCAATGCACTAACAAACTTTTGAGCAATTAAGGGATAGTTAATAAAGAACACTGCTATCTTAAAGAAAATACGTCTACGTGTAACCAATGTACTCAAAGTACCGTCTCTCGCTTCTTGCAACCATTAGGCTGGCAAAACAAGTGTCTCGCCGCATTCTCCTCAAAAAAAATCCTTGAAGAACGTGAGGCTATCCACGTATATTATCTTCAGAAACCAAGATCCGAGACTTGTTTACCAAGATGCTGCAGGTCCACACTAAAAGTTAATTGTAAGATGCAATCAGCTATGCAATAAACCTCGTTTCGCAACGTGATCTTGTCTCGGTATGCCCTAAAGTGAAAATGAGGTCAAAATGAAGGTTGAAAATTGGGATTGTAGTTGGTTATTTTCAGTAAACATGTAGCTTGTAGTTAAGGACGTGGTGGCCGAGTAGGTGAGGCCCTTACCTTGCGATCTGATGGTCGCGGGTTTGAATCCCGGTGGCAGTCATGCGTAAATGGGTTTTTTCGGTCGAAAAAATCTATGTATGCATCTCACGTTCTCGGAACGGCGAAGGAAAACATCGTGAGGAAACCGGTATGTCGTAGAACCTAAAGTTCGAAAACATGTGTCGAGTGCACGAGAGGAGGCGAGGCGCACTTGTGATCCTTTCACCACACTGGTTTGAAGGAACTAGTGACACGATAAGAAAAAGCTCTGCAATGAACCTCGTTTCGCAACGTGATCTTGTCTCGGTCTGCCCTAAAGTGAAAATTAGGTCTTAATTAAGGTTGAAAATTGGGTTTGTAGTTGTTTTTTTAAGTAATCATGTGAAACTAGGCGCTCTCTTGATGATAAGAGATCATGCCTGTCTATGATTGGAACGTGTAACACAGGAGTTTGAATCACAAACATACACATACTCGTAGGCCGATGCAACACCGCCGCTATAAGTGCCCGTTCGAGAATGTCGATGGTCATTTTTGAAAAGCCCATTTTTTATAAAATTACTAGGATTTTGTTAATAATAGCTTCAGTGCCCTTCAAAAAGCCGTGTTGGCCGAGTGGGAGGTACCTCGACTTTCGATCCGGAGGTTGTGGGTTCGAACCTGGTCGTATACCAATGGATTCTATGTTCAAAATATCTAAGTGTGCATTAAAACACGTGCTTAACGGTGAAGGAAAACATCGCGAGGAAACCGGCATGTCATAGAACCTAAAAAGTTTGAAAACATGTGTCAAGTGCACGAAAGGAGCCTCTTTGAGACGCACTTGAAATCCTTTCACCACACTGGTTCGAAACAACTAGCGACGCGATAAGAAGAAGTGCCCTTCAAACTGGAACATAGAAAATGTTAGATTTAACAGCTTTCTTCATTGATTTATTCTTAACTATTATATTTAACTAAACTGAAGCTAGGTCACCATTCTATCATCGTGGCTGGAAAATCGGCGAGGCGGCAAGAGAAAGCTGAAATTAAGTGCTTGAATAATTCTAAGTGCTAGTGTCAATCGACATTTTGGAAAACCAATAATCAAACCAACCAAAATCAACTGGCAAGCAAAAGAGCGCGTTGATGTCTTTTGTATTAGCCGTTATGTATAACGGTTCATACAAAAGATATCAACGCGCTCGTTTGGTTGTGGTATCGGATTGAATTAATCCCTTTTTTCTTCTCGCTTGCTCGAAGAATGAATATAATAATGAATTATTCCTATCTGTCACCCTGCTCAGTCCGCCTAGGGTGACAGATCGGACAAAAAAGTTATATCTGTCCCACCGTTGCTGATAAGGCGACAGATGGAACTAGTTTTAAAAGTTCTATCTGTCCCCCTGTGACCAATAGGGGGACAGAACGTGTAAAAATGCCGTGTGTCGTTGACGCTTTAGCTCTGACTGGCTATAAGTAGGGTATTCAGAAGTTAATATCTGACCTAAAAATTGCTACTACCCAGTTGATACGTAATGTAAGACTCACCAAATTTATGTGCCTTTCTGTTTGGCCCTTGAAGCGCTTTTGGCGTCTTGCAGGATATTTTGCCGCAAAGCAATATAGTGTAAGCATTACTGTGTTCTAGCTTAGCTAGTAAAAAATATCAGACTGACCATCAAATGTCTCAAACTGGACGAGCGATAAGGCAGTGTTGCACCGGTCTATGTAAATCAAAGTCACAGGATTAGCTCTGTTCAAATTATGGGTAGGCGTGATCTCTTACCAGTATTCGGTATTCAGTATTTTTATTGCAATCAATAAGTTTTATCCATATTAATACATAAGTATTATATATTATATATATATTATAGTATTACCATCAGGAGAATGCCTAGAATAAATCTTTATATTTTATATTCTAAAAGGAGTCAGCGACACGCCGACACTTATACCGATGTGGTAAACTCTACCGTATGCAAGTATTTATTAGATCCTGTCATACGTGATTTGAAAAAAAAATATAGAGTGTGGTTTTTTTAGAAGGGCACGGATGGCCATGTCCGAAACCACGAGTTAGAGAAAAGTCGTGAAAGGAGTCATGCCCTCGATTTATAAAAAAACAATTGGAGTCAATAGAAACCATTTTGAGCAACTTATTAGTTAATTATTTCAAAAATCAATCGGGTCGATTTCCGTCAAATTAAAAAAGACTTAAGCTATTATTGTTTTCTTATAAATCGAGGGCATGACTCCTTTCCCGACTTTTCTCTAACTCTCGTGGTTTCAGACTTGGCTATAAGTACCCTTCTCAAAAAATCACCCTTTATAAGAACATATTATGAGACAATAGTTTTTCGTAGACTTTCGCGATTATCACACATAGTTTTTTGATTATAACGGGTATTTATCGCGCTAACTATCTAACTATATATATATTATAAATATATATATATATATATATATATATATATATATATATATATATATATTTATAATCGCCAGATAAATAAATCAGCGATAGCGGAGCATTTGGTAGACTCAGGACCTAATCACTGGATTGAACTGCATGATCTGAAAGTTCTCGCCCATGAACGTTATTTTCACAAGAGGATGGTCCGGGAAGCGATTGAAATAAAGAAGAATCCAAATTTCAATCGTGAAGACGGATACAGACTCTCAACGTCATGGAACCCAGTGATTGCAAAGTGCACGCGGAACGCTTTTAAAACACCGCTTAAGTGTCCGGATGTCGTCAGTGTGGCGTGCCGACCGAACATTTTTAACGACCAAAATGAGGGTAGTTCTCTCATTTCACCGCGACGGTAGCTCCAATACGCCAGTCAACCCGTGACCACGGCTGTTGCATTACAGTCGAAACGTCGGGACACAAAAACATACGAGGTTAGCGCGATAAATACCCGTTATAATCAAAAAACTATATTATGAGACAGACCGGAGACAAAGGTCCAGTGTGATCAGATTGCCCAAGAGTAATTAAATTAGCGGATGTTTCGCGGCTGCCAGATCTGATTAGCCAGCGGAAGGTCGGCGGCAGCGGAGCGTAGCGGCAGCGGCGTTGCGACATGAAGCCTCACTTTAGGGACCGCACTGTTCTGGTAACTGTCGAAACGTCTGCGGTTAGATGCTTTGATGACTCACTCGGGATCAATGCTATAGGTCAGATGCACCTGCACGAGCATAGTACTTCAATGCATCATCTTTGATACATTTTGAGGATTTGTCCGAATCATTTTGTATGGAATTCGGATTTGAGGATTGGCCTTAAAGGTCTGTGTTTTTTATGTACAGTCAGCTGCACAGACATGTGTACACTCCCAAGCATTTATATTTATATTATGCTCTTAGTTTTGCAAAGACATTCTTCTTCTGACAAGAATTCTGACAAGTCTTCTTCTTATCGTGTCACTAAGTAGTTCTTTCGAACCAGTGTGGTCAAAGGGTTTTAAGTGCACCTCAAAGAGGCTCCTTTCGTGCACTTTGACAAGTAAGATGACTACATTCATTAAAAGATGGTTGAGTGCATTTTTCTTCGCATAATTAATGCCAACTTGCATCAAACTGTCAAAGTCTCTAAGCAATTACTTTACGCACTTGGCAGTTCTTAACGGTCAGAATCCGGATTGTACTCGTAGGCATAAGAGTAATATAAATGTGAAAGCTTGGGAGTGTATACATTGTCTATACAGCTGACTGAACATTCACAACTGAAGAGGCAAGCTAAGCGCTCTCATAAAAGGGAAAAGATACACAGGCTGGTGCAACACACTCGTCCCCTTTAAGATATTGTATGGTCAGTCTCGAAAACAGAAATGGAACAGAAATATTAACACTATGCTTTGCGCCGCCTCCTAACTAAATAATTTAAAGATCTCAATTAATTTATGGATCTTGGATTTTATTGTTATCATCCCGCGCCTGTCTGTAAACGTTAGTTTAATATCTTCAGACCGAAGTAGGTGAGTTATGATCTTTTGTTCAATGTTAGTAATTAATATTACCACTTCCGACTTCCGTTGCTTCTCAGTAAAGTAGGTAAAGTACAAAGAGCTCTAACTTAGATCTGCAACTTCCGTGAGAACATCACTACACGCGGTTTTGCCCGCCTGGTATCAAGATAAAAAGAAACAATACTTATATACTTTTTTTGTGTAAATACATACATACAATACATAGAAAACACCCAGACTCAGGACAAACACCGATGTTCATTACACAAGTGCAAGCACTTGCAGCAGTGCTTGCACTTCGCAAGCAGTTCGATGCAGCGAGCGAAACATTCGCAAGCAGTTCAGTGAAGCAGTTCGAAATCGAACCCGCGACACCGGCGTGGCAGCCCAACACACTTGCTACTCAACCAATCGTGTCGTCAGAATATGGTTACATACAAAAGGATGGTACTAAAACTTAAAAGTCCAGCATATTCGGCTTGATACAAATAATAATATAAATATAATAATAATAATAATATAAATATTAATCAAATTGGTTTAGTAGTTTGATATTTAATGCGAAAAATTAACTCTCCATGTAAACTGTTGTCTTTTAAATATTAGTAGGACAGGATTTGGAACACCGTTCCATTGTCTTAGCTGCATTCCATCTTCGGTTTCCAATGTTCAAGGTGGCACGCGATTATTCTTCCGGATCTAACAAAAACATGATGTTATGGCCTTCATTGATCAAATAAAGTTATTATGCGATATTGTAACACCGGTCCGCCCCGCCACGCGCTTGCGCACCTCTCCCGGCGCAGCATTTCACTGTTCATGCGCAGACCGGGCGCGCGCCATTTTGATAATTTCCACGAAAATCGCGGGCTTTAATTTCTGAATCGAAGTTTTGAGATCGGATTAATTAATGTCAGTACTTACAGCAAAATGTAATAAATGATATTTTTGAGGAGTTGTAAATGTGGAAGTTTATTTCGCAACTTTATTGATAAAGTAACAGAGTGAAACTGCGTGATTAATTTAATTGTATCTTTAGTTTGAAGTGAAACAGTCCAGAATTATTTGTAGCAAAAAGTTGGTGAGGTTTTGTGAGACTCCGCGAGTGTTGTGACATTGACCCCTGAATTCATGAAAGTTTCAGGTGGGTTGAGGTTTCAGATTTTTCTTATTACTTATTAGTAACTTACCTAAGTTTATAAAGGTGGTACTTTCAGCAATGAAATCTCGAAATTTTAAACTGGCTCATATCAACGACTTTGCATTTTAGGGTCTTATCGCTTGCAAAGATCCAATTTAGTGGAGAAACATAATTTACTGTAAATTGTGTTTCCCAACGAAATGTAGTTAATGTAACTTATGATATAATACTCCTTGGGTAAACGGTGTAACTCACTTACATTTATGCGTTAATTAATGTGATGTTATGTAAAGATCTTGTGGAAACCGGTCGCCTTTTCAGAATAACGTGTCATGGCATAGACGGTCACACCCGCAGAATCACCCACTTGTTGAGATTAACCCTTTATAAAAAAATATTATGAAAATCAAATGAAATAATTGGATGACACGGATGGCCGAGTGGCAATTTGGCCTGCCACGCCGGTGTCGCTGGTTCTATTCTTGCATGAGGGAAAACATTTCTGGATGAATATCGGTGTTTGTCCTGTATCTGGGTGTATTATATGTATTTAATTACAATAAAAAGTTTATAAGTTCGCTACTATAGTTATCTGATCCTCATAGTACAAGCACTACTTGGTTTAGGGCTAAATACCGTTATACACAACCAATTTTTAATTACCAAAAAAAATTTAATTGGCAATGCAGAAGGGGTACTACGTTGTATCTGTGCAGTCAGAATTTTGGATTTCTACAAAATGGCAGAGTGCGGCGCCCGAGCTGAGCTTTTGCGAGCTAGGTTTCCGGGTTTGCCAAACGATGCATTTTAAAATTAAATTAATATTATCAATGATACGTACCACCTGCTAACCCATAGGAAAATAAGTAACGGTAAGAGTCCAATTCTTCTCTTATTTATTTTGACAAAAAAATGACTTAATTTTTTCAAGTTTTTTTGCCATAATTGTGTTCAGTAACGGCAACTAATTATGCGTATTTTTTTATAGTGATTAAAAATTTGCGGTGTATACATATTATGTCTAAATATATTTATTCATTATTTATTTATTTAGTTAAAGTTTTCACTAAAAATACATAAGTTGTGTCCATGCGGTGATAGAGATAAAGTGATAATAGATAAATATTAGCGTGATCATCATTTCTCTAGTGTCAGCGTGTGGATGCGCGTGCGCCGAGCACCTTGGCAATGACTCCTTCAAGGTCAAAGCTTCTAACAACTTGTATTGTTAATTGAGCAACAAGTTAACAACTCAACAGGAATCTGAAGACGTTTATAAGAAACCATTTATCTTTTAAACATATAAAATTATTATTTGTAATGAGAATTTAAACCTTGAAACTGATAAATAAAATTACCAATGATAGTTCTTATATATAGACTTCAATCTTTTATTCTCAGAATACTGCTCTTAATAAAAAAAATACTGTAGTATTTATTTATAAATTAAAATTTATTTTTTCAAATGGTTTATAATATAGGTTCACATTTACTCGTAAGTAGAGGCTAAAACAGCCCTAATTTTAACTGTAAAATAAAGCCATGTCTTTTTAGTAACTAAAAAAGTTTAGATAGACAATACATTATTGCACATCAAAAACTAAGAATAATAGACAGAAACACGAATATAAAAAAGTGAAGCATAATTTAACTGCATAATAAACTATTTCAAACCATGGTCCTTCGAGCCGGAAAGTAACCTAATTGTGACAAATTCAACCGCAAAGTATCAATAATTCTCAGTAACCACTGGGCACTGGCTCGTTACACAGCTATTATTTACAATGATCGTGATTTCACAAATGTTTGTGGTATGTTTTTAATTATACATTTGTATGATAACGTTCACTTTGCGATTGAGTAATAGGTTTACAATATCGATTAAAAGTTGTTAAAGGCTCTATAAATACCTGGTAAGGTTTTAAGACGCCATTGAAAAAAAAACTTAATTTTTTACTTTAGTAGATACATAATTTAATAAAAATATGCCATAATTATTTAAGATTATATGAAGAAAACCAAGAAAGGATCTTGATAAAAAAAAATATAAAAAAAAACTATTCGACGAGGGTATTTGTACTACATATAAGAATGCATAGCAAAGGAAAAAAGGCGCGGTGTGAAAAGTCCAAAATATTTTTTTTATTATTATAACTTTTCAGTATTTCTACTTTATATCATGATACATCACCCATGATATATTATGAAGCAATATATGAGACGAGCTAAACAAATTGTAAGCGCGTTTTTTGCCTAAAGGGAATTTCGGTAATTCGCAACGCACGAAGTCGTAGCGTAGTCCGCAACATTACTGCAATTGTTTAAACTATAAAGGCAAGGCTGTTAGAAATATTTTAATATAATAAAATGGAGGTTCAGTCAAAGAATAAATAATACGTGTGGATATCTGGAATCCAGTTCACAATAATTACCAAACCCTTGTTGCGCCATGGTCCTTGACATTTAGCTCGAGACCGCTTTGTTGACGCGGGATCTTGTTTAGATAAACGGTTTGGCAATCGATCGATGGCCGTGAATTTGAACATATATAGATAAATTGGTATACTCATACATACACAACATATTCGGTAATGATTTGTGGTTATTTTGCTAATGGTCGGTTTATTGTGATGCGTTTATTAATTGCAAGTTTTGTCAGAATAAAGAACGAAGAAGATTTTTGTTATGAATCGATATTATAGAGTTTATTTTGTTATAAAACATAAAGCAAAATCAAATCAGATGATACTCAACGATTAAAGTAATTTTAAATTTTTCTGACAGTGATCATATTTAGATTTCAAGAAACAATCAGCATTATTATTTCATATTTTTTCCTTTTTTATCTTATCTTAGAATACTTTGGCTAGAAGGGACGATGGCAGATGGACCAAAGTGACAACGGTGGCTATGGAGTGCTTGCCGACCTAGAGGCAGACCACCGCACGATGGTCGGATGACATCATTACAACAGCCGGAGGCCAGTGGATCAGGCTAGCCCAGGACCGCAAAAAGTGGCGTACTGAAGAGGAGGCCTATACCCAACAGTACCCACTGTAAAGAGGATGGATAGACAGATAGATAGATCTTATCTTACATCACCATACTTAGAACCTAATTTGCATTTTTGCATATATTTTTCATACAATGTGGTCGCAGTGAACACAACCGGAGAAGGTGATAAATTCAGTCCATCTTATTTATTCTGGTTTGGGCCCGAAAGCCGGTACTCGAATAACACTGTCCACAAATATTCCAGTTTAACATTGACATACTTATTACACAACAGTTTATGAATAATATAACAATGCAGTAAATAATAGAAATAACATTGCCAAACGAAACGTGACCGCACCTGACTTTTCGCTATTTACCCACATAATGGACCAATCCATATTTGTATGGAGTATTTACTAGATAGCTTAAGGGCAAAAAGAAAAGGAATCTGTTATAAGGGAAAAAATAAATAAGAATAGAGAGTGTGAATTCATGTTTTTTACTTTTCTATAGGAAATAAAGCCTGTGTGTGAGTTTTTGCTACAGAAAATACAAAAATAATAAAATCTGCCTATTATTATGATCTTGAATTTATTGTATCTTGAAATTATAGAATAATTTAAGTAGGTAATTCCATATCAACCAATTAAATAAATACTTGATATAAAATAAAAACTACAAGTAAAAAAACTATAGAAAGTGTAACACTAAGCTTTCGTAGGTTAGTTCAGTAACCTTGCACTTGCTCGTTGGTCAGGTGTGTCTAGCGACTGGGTGTGATGTAACCAATGTAATCGGCGATCATACTCGTACGCACTTTTTCTACTTAAAAAATAATCGAAAGTACTAGTGGCACGATAAGAAGAAGACTTACAAAAAATAAGTCCGAGAAATGTAGTTCTTCCCAAACAGGTAGGTACATTTTAAGTTGATACTTTCTTTTCTGACTAAATTCTGTTTATGCTTTTGGGGGCGTCCATAAATTACGTGAGGTGTTTAAGGGGGGGAGGGGGTCGAGTCAAATCTCATCTAATCTTACGTTGGAGAGAGGGGGGGTCTCGGCAAATATCACGCAATTTTTGTTTCTGATTGAAACAAAAAAAGACCTACATGCTTAAGATTTAATCTTAAGCGCAATCGTAATACGATTAAGATCATTCACTAATTCGTTCGAAAGTACCAAAATAGTTTCATTCATACTTCGACGTTATACAGCAATATTGATTTTTCTTTTTACAATAACAATCCAACGCGTTTACCTACGTAAGAAACCCACATTTTGAAAAATCTCACGTGAGAT
This sequence comes from Lobophora halterata, assembly GCA_932526365.1. Taxonomy (NCBI): domain Eukaryota; kingdom Metazoa; phylum Arthropoda; class Insecta; order Lepidoptera; family Geometridae; genus Lobophora; species Lobophora halterata. Next base: position 7,884,125 of record OW052024.1, read on the forward strand.
TGGGCGATGGGGGAGGGGGTTGAATAAAATCTCACGACATCTCACCAGGGGGGGAGGGAGGGACAGAAAATTTAAAAAAACACCTCACGTAATTTATGGACGCCCCCTTTCGTGTGCTATACTCGTAATACAGAATACACGTTTTATGGGAATATTAAGCCACCATATCACAATCCAGTTGATAATTTAGAGGTATATTAGAGAATTATAATAAATTATAATGGAATATAAGAATAAATTCGCCATTTTTTGTATTGATATTTGTCCTTACAATCAATAACTTTGCATTGAATATAATATTACTTTTAACCTTAGGAAGTATTTGAACTTTGTACATTCTAAATACATTTGTTGGTCCATATCATTCGTTCTTGTAAACAAATTAACTAAGTTGTAATAAATGTATATTAAATAAAACATCCCGGCAATAATGTTAATTTAATCTTATGAAATGCAAAACTATGAAATAGGTAATTTTTCTTCTGTCTCGTCATTGTCATCTTAGCAATATTTTTATATTAACTTTCGAGATGAGCACATAATACGCTAACATTATGTAACTCCATTGTTCACGATATTATGCGCGGGATCTGTGCAGTATGACAAAATTATCTATACAATACTGACACTTTATATATATTTACGATGGTGGCTGTGTTGATGTTTCTGAGGCAATGGAAATTTATCTCTATTTTATACCTAATTTTCTTAATCTACGTAAGTTACTATTTTACTATGCACTTGCAATGCATAATTTACCGGATTGACAAAATCAACTAATAAATAAATAAAAAATAATTATTTTGGGCATTTCACACAACGCCATCTAGCCCCAAACTAATCAGAGCTTGCACTATGGATAACAGATTACTAATAGAATACACAAACACCGATGTTCATCACACAAATGTTTGTCCTGAAGCGGGAATCGAACCCGCGACACCGGGCGTAGCAGTCCAATACACTTGCCACTCGACCATCCGTGTCGTCATTAATATGTCAGTTATTCTGAACAATCTAAGCTGGTTAGCCGTCTATTTGTTTTTGTGTATTTGTGGTTATTTAGGTGTCGGAATAACATTTAATATCTTTGGAAATGCATACTTATCATGATTGACTGCATAAAAAACGTACGCATCGACTGTAATACCTCATTTTGTTGTCGGTTAAGTGCAGTCTATTACGTTACATCCGATAATAATTATGGCATAAATTAGTTTTGTAACTTCCGCACTGTTATGCATTATTATAGAACGAATTGCATTGTTACAGTACCGGAGAACTGATTGTCGGAAAAATCTAATCATTGACAAATTTAATCAGTTCAGTTATAAATTGATAATCATACGCGTATATTTATTATTTTAAACTTTTAGGTAGTTGTAACATATTAATAAATATTCATCTTAATTATCTTTACCAACCCCCTAGAATATAAAAACCCGACACTTATGCATCTATAAAATAAGGCGTGTTTACCGTACGCATTCGTCCACTGTTGTGTTTGAGTATGCTCCCTCAAAGCTACTCTCTAGTTCTGTTAGTTTAGTTTTCTAGTTCTCTAGTTCTGTTAGTTGAGATTATAGTTCTAGTGAATGTCTGCGCTTTGATCCCATGTCGACGGCCTCGATGTTAGGGTGCGTTTCCACTATATAACAGCTTCGCAACAGTGGTAATGCACCCTTAGACCTACCTGGTAGTTGCCTCCTTGCACTCCCTGCTGGTCGCCATTGCTATTGATACATGATGAAAGATGATAGCGATGATAAAAAATACTTTCTTGTTGCAGATGGATGAGCCACCATGTATCATCGCGTGAGAAAGAAAATGTCTCACGTATTGAGTGCCATACTAATATTAAGCTTTCCTCTATCAACACTTTCCAAATCTATAGAAACCACTACTCTATTCTCTACTGCTGATGATGAAGTCATAGAAAACAACATTATTGACTTCGATGAGGAGTATACTTTAAAGTTCAACAAGAAATATGGCATGGTGCCGTGGCATTCCAATGAATTTGATAAGGGAAGAAATAAATATACCATTGTTAGAGATAACGACAAACATAATTACAAAATAAATGATGATCCAGATAATTTTAATATTAAAGACTACAAAACAAAGATAAGTGAAGAATCTACAACCGAAGACATGAGTGTAATACCGTTAGAATTATTAAGTACTACACAAGATCCAATAATAAGTATATTAGAGAGTACAACCGAACAAGATTTGACTGTGATACCTCTCTCGACAACACAGAAAATTAACGTGCGAATTGATGAAACCATTACGTTACCAACTACAGACAATGTGGCCACAGAGTTTGATATAACAACAGAACATAACGAAGATACTACAACAGAACTAAGCAAAGATACAACTGCAAGGATAACAGACAAAGTAAAGAGACACAATGCTACGAAAGTACACAATAAAATAGAAAAAACATCAGATATCAATACTGATAAAATAAATAAATCAACTGGTTATCAGACACAGCCAAATAATACTCTTAAGCTAGATAAAATTAGAACTGAAAATAACAAAACTGAAGCCAACTCAACAAAAATAAGCAGAACAGACGATAGTAAAGATGAAAACGTGCCTATATTCACAGAACTAGACACAGAATCATTTGAGGAAATTCCAGAAGATTACTATGACCACAAAGATGTAGTGCCTACTTCTGCACCCAAAACAGACGCTCTATCTGTGCTGTTTGGCTTAGCGGGCAGCGTGGTCGAGAGCGTGGTGGAGTCGGTGGCTGAGAGAGTGGTGCCGAAGAGCATCTTTGATCTGTTCAAACGGATGCAGAGACAGAACGAGGCTCTAGAAGCTGAGAGGCTGAGGAGTCGGGAGGAAAATGGAGGGTTGGGTATGTACCGAAGTTCCAAAAAGTTTTTACTGCCTAATACTTTACAGCGTATAAATATATTTAGTAATAAATCCGCTTTAATTCTTAACAAAGGTCTTAATTAACTCTAGTTTACTATAATCGAGTCAACATCTCCTGAGGATGCCTCGTGTAGAGGCGCAACACGTGTCGAGTTCTGACTTGGGTTTTCTGTTTTCGGCGCTTTGGTTTAGATACTAAAATTTTAAACTAGAGTTAAGTTAATTAAGACCTTTGTTTAGAAGTTAAGCGGATTTATTACTGAATAAATTAATACTATTTATTAATATTTCTGCAAAGTAACGCCTGAACCAATCAATTAACTTTACATCGTTAAAATATTTTAATTTTTTTTTGTATCAAAATGTATTGTTATTTACTTTATTACCCTCAAGCAATATTAGGTAGCGCACGACAAACAAAAGATTCAAAATATCCTGCCTCAGATAAAATAGAAATAATGAATGTCTGATGTAAATTAGTACGAGTATTGTGTGCTCAGATCTCATACAAGTATGTACATGGTGTCAATGTGCATATATGTCGGTTTTTATGATAATTTTACAATACTGCAGTATGAAATCCGGTTACAAAGCTTGTGACCTTGCACAACGGCTTCTCACGATTTGCGTTGGCGACAACAACACGATTGAACTACTTTTTCGGCAATTGCAACTTTTGAGCAAGATTTTTATGTACAAAAACATTTAATAAACGAAGTTGCTTCATATTGGCTTTAGGAAAGCTACGGTTCTAGACTTGTTGTTTTCACATTTATTCGATTTTACATTAAATATAGTACCTTCTTGAATGCCGAGTCACTATTCTGAATTAATGTAACTTCTAATAATAATTGAATAAGTCCTAATTTCTAATTTTACACAAAAATGTGCACATGTTTCTTTCTATGCGTAGGTAAGGGCTCTTTCAATTTAGACGTTTCACGTCGGACCGCTGCAGTGCCGAAGCGGTACGAACGATTTAACGACGCCGCCGCACTGTTGCCGCACCGCACCGTGCGTTTTGTAAGAAAATAAATATCGTCCGTGCGCCACACGACAAACGCATCGCTTCGGCACTGCAGCGGTCCGACACGAAACGTCTAAATTGAAAGAGCCCTTAATCTCAACTTTTACTTCAAATACATATTTTTTTATATTATCAAAATTTTACTATAATAATTTTTATTAATTTTTATTTTAATGAGGTACCAGTATCACCTGTATGGGACCAAGCTGAAAGTATTTTCTTTCAAACAAAAAAATATTTTTCTGAGGTAACAAAATTGTATTTACAGGTCAGTTCGGGCGCGGTCTGCTGAAGAGCATCTCCGTGGGGCTGAGCCAGCCGCTCAGCAAGCTGATGGAGCCCAAAGAGAACGGCTCGCTGGACACGGACCGCGGGTTCGTGGCCAGCGTCGCGACCAGCGTCTCCAGCGTCGCCAACGTGGCCAACTCCGTGGTGGATGCCTTCAAGGATAAGGTGCAGGCTATCTATCCAGGTGAGGTTCTTACTCAAATATAAGGTATGATCAAGGACTTTAGATATAATTCCTGTTCCAATCAACCTACAGTTGCATTAGCATTGAATTTCGCAACATTGAAATAAATCATGCCACGTGATTTATATGTGAATCTTATGACTTCTTAAGAGCGCTAAAGAGTCCAGACTCGCATACATTATATACGTACATATTATGTTTATGTACCCGTACCTAGGAACATTAGAAAATATGACGCTGAATGAATATTTACCAAAAAAACTGAAAGGTTCAATGCAGAAGGGGTATGTAGGTACTACGTTTTATCTGTACAGTCAGAAATTTGTATTTATTAAATAAAATGTGCGAGTAACAGCGGGGTGAGTGCGGCGCCCGAGCCGAGCTGCGGCGAGCTGGCTCGAGCTAGGTACCCGGACTTGCCAAACGATGAATAAAACTGAGATTATCATCAATGTTGGGCACTGCCTGACGCAAATCCATAAGAAAACGACTAACGGTAACAGTTATCCAATTTTGATCAAAATTATGACCAAAATTTGGCCTAATTTTTTAGTTTTTTTGCCATATCTGTATTCAGTAACGGCAACTGATTATGCGTATTTTTTTTCTAGTGATTAAAAAGCGGTGTATAAGGTTTAATATCGTTTATTCTCAAAAAGACACAAAGTCACTTACTTGAGAACAATAGTTAAAAATATTTACAGTTGCCGTTTTGTAGTTTATAAATTAAAATCCATCTAACGCATTCTTATCAAGAAGTGAGTGATCGCTCAGTATGTATCTTGCAAGTTTAGTTTTAAATGCGTTAAATGAGTGTACATCTTTAATATCTGAGGGTAGTTTATTATAAAGTTGTGCGCCTTCAAAGGTTATCGTTTTATGGCCATAACTTTTTGTTCGAGTTTTAGGTTCGAGTGTATATGATGATAAATATGGTAATCCTGTGGTAATAGGTAGCCTGTTAAAATTCCCTCATCCATGATGATATTGTCCCAGGCACAGTGTGGTGCGGCGACGGGCACTCCGCGCAGGCGCGCTCCAGCGACCTCGGCCTCTTCTTCTTCACGGACACCTGCTGCCGGCAGCACGACGCCTGCAAGATCTACATAGCGGCCGGAGACACCAAGTACGGCCTGACCAACACCGGCCTCTTCACCAGGTAAGCTCAAAAAGATACCACAAGGTCATTGCCTATTCTTTTTTTTCTTCTTCACCAACACCCGCTGCACAGGACGAGCATCGATCGTGTGTTTTTCGAATAATCTGAAGTTGCTCAGTTGTGGTTTTTGATTCGTGATTATGCGCTTATTTTATTGGAAATTGTAATTCACTAAACTTAAATTTTATGTTATATTTAAACACATTGTTCGAGATTAGGAGAAACAAAAGCCATATCAATAAAAATAAAATTTGTATAACTCATACATTCATAAGACCCGTCTGTAACTAACTATACTTGACACAAATAAATTATTCAATCATTCACATTTGCTTCGAACAATACTTAGAAGCTGCGCTATGCTCTTTCTTGATGGTGAGGGATAACACCCACCCACGATCAGAACAAAGCAACACAGAACTTTAAATACCTTATGGTAAGGCAACACCACGAATGCACTTGAAAGATTTTGATAGTAAATACGATATTTTTTTTCATATCAAACAAGCGAATAAAATAAATGTGTATAATAAAATAAATAAATAAATAACATTCACACACTCACACCCCTGCACTAGGATTCCCTGTCTCGCAGGTGGCATGGACACATACAACACATCACAACATCCAAGACCCGAGAACAAACATTTGTTTTCGTCACAAATATTTGCCCCGGCCGGGGATCGAACCCGGAACACCAAGCTTCGTAAGCAGGGTCACTACCAACTAAGCCACGGTGTCGTCGTATATACATGTTTCAAGATAAAGAATCAATTAATGTTAATACATACTTTTTTATTTCAAATATATAATATACTTACTCCTATCGATTTTGAAACCTGGAGCATTTTGGCTAACCGTCACAGATTACAATGTTTGACTGCCATGGTAGAATCTTGCAGGTAGGAGACGCCAAGAAAGGTAAAATAAAATGTCGTATAATTCGTATATGTTCTTTTCTCAAGTGGTCAACGGTTTTGAACTTTTCTTGTTTCAAGGATATTACAAAGTTGTGTAAACACATTAACAAGAGGGTACACACACAGCACCTGTCTCATGTTGTCACTCGTGAAATACTGTGTTTACTTTGCAATTCGGGTGCAAAGATTATGCCAATTATTTGAACAAGTGGCAGTATCTTCCTTTTGTAAAATATTATTGATTTTCTCTACATTTAACACCCTCAATAAGAATGCTTGTTGTCTGAAGCTACATCTTTGTTTGCTTTGACTACGTTTCTTCGTAATGTTTTCTTACACTGTGCACTGATTTGAATACGAGTTTTAGCATATCAGTAGTTACAGCGTAGGCAAATGAGAAATAATGAATAAATGAATAACTCTATTGTACTGAAAAATAACATTGACAATAAAAATGATATAAAAAACTATTTAGCGTTTTCTACACTCTGCGAACATATCAACGCAAATATCCGTAATAAACCGTATGCATCGTCAAAGACTCTCGCATCAATATTATGGTGTTACCGGCCAAGAAGAGAACCTAGGCATTCTATAGAATGCCTGGCTTGCTTGGATAATGTATGAAATAGTTACTGACTGACAGACTACGCACAGCCCAAACCACTGAACGTAGAGAATTGAAATTTGAAGGGTATATTCTTCTACTAGTGTAGGCGCGTACTGAGATACTAAATTTTGACAATTCGGAACGCAAACGAAATTGCGGGCGTCCGCTAGTATATAATATTAGTGTTTTTTTATGTAGACAAGAGACGAGACTAGCTCAGCGCTCTGCTGATGGCAAGAGATCATGCCTGTATGATCAGAATACACTATCTTTGTAGTGTAATAATATTCGGAATTAAGCAAAAACTGACTGTATAGCAAGTCTAGTATTAGCCTGGAGGTTGCAGTCACACCTGATCGAGCAAGCTGCTTACCCAACGGTTCGCAGCTCGCAATGTGATGGTTACGTGCCGTGTGATTGTGGGTTTGGATGTCTGTCACTGTTGCAGGTTGGATGATCTTGGTCGCTGGTTGTAACCAGACCTTACGTAATAGCCGATAAATCGATCCTAGGGTATTGAAGTATCGGGTAGGAAAAATATATAAGGTACCTTTTATCACAATACCACGCGGGCGAATTAGATTAGATTAGATTATTAGATAACGTTTTTTATTTGTTTTTACCCTTTTCTATCTGCTAGCTTTGTTAGCTAATTAATTATTAAATATCAAGCATCACTTATCACTTGGCTTCAGACCTCTATTTGTACATAAAGTGTGCTTCGCCAAAAAAAAAATATATTCACGGAATAAATAAAATAAAAGTAATCAAGTGCTTATACTTGACCTACAGAGTAGGCAGCAAACCTTTGAGAAAAACTGTAAATACCTACTGAATTTGTCCTTGCTCTACTTATTAAACTGATCGAATCGAAAGTACGTTTTATACAAAAACAAAAATATAAGGAAAGAATATCGCAATGTGACAACCACGTAGTGTTCAATGTGGTGATAATATAGTAACAAACTTGTTATATTGCATCTTTCAATACATTATAATAACAAACTTCTTATGTTATACTTGATTTTACCCGCGGCTTCGCTCGCAATCAGAGAACCTTTTTTAATAAAAAGTATCCTAAGTTACTTCTAATACCTCCAAGAATATGCGTACAAAGTTTCATGATGATCGGTTAAGTAGTTTTCGCTTGAAAGCGTAACAAACAAAGTTACATTCCGATTTTTAATATTACTAGCTGGTGCCCGTGACTTCGTCTGTGCAGGTATCTTTATAAATTGTAGCATATGTGTTATTCTGATGTATATAAGCTATATTATTGGAAAGTTTCATTAAAATCCTTTCAGTAGTTTTTACGTGAAAGAGTAACAAACATCCATCCATCCAACCATACTTACAAACCTTCGCGGTTATAATATTGGTAGGATAAATGAGAAGGTATATCAATTATATATTTTGGCAGTACCTATTAAAGTGTCACATTGCTGCAGCGGCAAACGCAGCATCTTCCATTTTCCCCCTCATAAATCATTATAAATACAAAATCAGAAGATTCAGAAAACAAAGCAACTGGCAAAAACAAGAAGAAAGAAATGTAAAGTTCACAACAGTAACCTATGTAACAACAAATTCCAAGTGTTTATCTAAACATTGTGGACACATTGTGATAAATATTGCAAAGTATTTAGCCAATCAGAGATTTGCAGCTGGAAAGTAGGTAGGTACTTGTTAGGTCACTGATGAAATGTGATAATGTAGGTGAACAGGTTTGCTCGGGAGGTGTGAGTTGGTAGAGCCAACGCATGGTGAGTGCGTGAATAATGTCCGCTATCTACTACGAAAATACTCGCTTTACTCTGTGACCTGTTTACGCTTTATAGTAAGACATTCATGATGAGCAGGGAGTTCTTCTTTTCTTCTTAGCGTACAATTAATGTCTAAATAACATGCCAGTGGCATTCATTTGTTTATTAGTTAAGTATTGAGTTGCTTTATATGTTTTCCTTTTATTTATTCTTATGTAAGCACTAATCTTAAGTTAGTTTACCATAATTTTCTTAATGTTCTAATGTCTATCCGTGGGAACCTGTAATTGGCTCCTAAAGCTAAACTATTGTCTACTTAAAAGTATAAAGCTGTTGGTTCTCCAATAGTTAAATAAATAAAATAAAATCATCGTCATCATCAGCCTATCGCAGTCCACTCCTGGACATAGGCCACTCCGAATGAGCGCCATCGCACCCTGTCTTCGGCTTGCCGCATTTATCTTCTGCCTGCAATCTTTCGCAGATCGTCACCCCAGCTGCCGGAGGGCGTCCTACACTACGTTTGGCGATTCGCGGCCTCCACTCAAGAACTCGTTTACCTCAGCAGTTGTTTGTTCTTCGGCAAATATGGCCAGCCCACTGCCACTTCAGCTTGCTAATACTCTGAGAGCTCTCTGAGCTCGACGCAGTTCGTACGGAGCCCGCTCCGTTCGCAGTAGAATTTCACACTTATCACACATTGCTTATTTCACTTTCGTACACAAGTTCAATCGGAATAGCATGTGCATATAAGTCCTGAGTAGACTACCATGGCTTTAGTCTTTCAAAAAGGAAAAAAAAACTAAAGTCTAGATACTCTTTGAATATGGCCTTTTTACCCAACTGCGAAAACGGATATATTATTTATTAAAATTCTATATTGCACAATTAATTTATATTGTCCAAAGTACGGGCTTAATGTCTTAAGGCATTATCTTCCAGCCAACCTGTTTAGGCTGAAAAAATAGGGTAGCGTGCCACTATTTAATATTCGTTGTTATTTTAATTCTAATGTCCGAAATTTTGTAATTTCCGGTTGAAAATTTTCCAGCCAGCATTCCGGTTAATCCAGCGCTGGAATGCTACTGCAATAATGAGAACCGTGCGCGAATAAAAACGGCCAGCAAATACTCGGGCGAATCAACATGACACCTGGCTGACACGTGGCTCGGAACTTGATGCGTCCTTCGCTGCCCCGCGCGGCGCCCTCCGTGTTTGTTCTTCCTCTAATTGCGAAGCCTTATCATTACTTATCATTACTAAGTATTATATGACCTCTTGACCTCTTCTCTATCAAGTTTATCCAATTCCACGCTGTACTTTGCACAAAAGTCATTCGAGCCAGGTGTCATGTTGAAGCGCCCGAGTAGTAACGACATTGCCAATGCCGGTAGCTGGCTGCTCCTATTTATGGTCACATAACGATCGGTCGCAGGTCCCACTGCAGCTGCGACGCCAAGTTCCGCGAGTGCCTCCACCGCACCAACTCGCTGGTTTCCGCCCAGATCGGACTCACCTACTTCAACGTGCTGGGTCCGCAGTGCTTCCGCCGCACTCACCCCATCGTCAAGTGCCTGAAGAAGACGAGGTAACCACCTATTTTATACCTATCCTTCTTCTTCTTATCGTGTCACTAGTTCCTTCGAACCAGTGTGGTGAAAGGATTTCAAGTGCACCTCGAAGAGGCTTCTTTCGTGCACTCGAGACATGGTTTCGAAGTTTTGGTTCTACGGCATGCCGGTTTTCTCACGATGTTTTCCTTCACCGTTGCGAGAACGTGGGATGCATACATAGATTTTTTCGACCGAAAAAACCCATTTAAGCATGATTGCCACCGGGATTCGAACCCACGACCATCAGATCGCTAGGTAAGGGCCTCATCCACTCGGCCACCACGTCCTCCTATCCTAAATCCTTAAGCGTCTATGACACAGGGCTTTTCAGCGAGTTCGCTTGTACTTGTAAACTCGCCCAGTGTCATCGGCTTTTTACAATCTGCTTATTGACAATCCTTCCCGAAAGCTAACACACGCTAGCTTTTAAATTTGCCAACAATCAGCTTGTAAAAAGCCGTGTGTCATCAACGTTTTACGTAACCGCCTTCTAGGGTGCTACCCTTGAAACTTATTCAAATTCCAAACCTAATACAGTATCAATTCCAATACAGTTTCAGATTTTGTTGGCACTCTTGAACAAAACCTTAGCTCGATTTTTCAGCGTGACATCGGCATCGGTTGCTGAATATTTGCGTCTGATAAGTGTCTTTAGAACTGAGACGGTGTCAACGACTTTATTGATTTACTCAAAAGTGACTAGTTTTTTTATTAATTTCAGAATTACTGGCCTGAAATGTGAAGAATATGAGTTGGATTACACCAAACCAAAGATGTGGCAGTGGTTTGACAATGAGACTTTCTGAAACCCAGAAATACTACTACTTAATGAGTGACAGTGAAACATGAACTGCTGAAAGCGTACGCTGAAAGTTGGCACCTAGTACATATTCTAGTACACTCACTTATACCTACTTAGAAAGTGTAAAAGTTAGAAGGTAGGTTGGTGGGTACCTAACCTACTGTGTGATGTGATTTAAAAACTTGTGAGTTAGGCTTTCATTGTAAGATATCTCAAGGTACTTGAACCTTGAAAACTTTACTTTTATGAAAATAATTATAACAATATTTTTTATAGTTAATATGTTATTAATTTAAATATAGTTGAGTATTTTTAAAGAGAAGATGTTTCAATAAAACAGCAATATTTTCATACAAGAAAAACATCAGAATATATTTCGAAATATTACATCGAACACCAGATAAATTACTGTTAGAACACTGAATAAATCTATCAAATTATTCTAATTGTAATTGAAATATTTCTACGAAAAAATATCCGGAACCCGGAGTTCCGAAAACTACAACCACTCTCTCTCTTTTCATAAAAAAAAAAGTATAGGTACAGACAGCGTCATAGATAAGTATCCCCCTTGCATTATAATTCCCAGCTTCAAATCCCTTTAAATGACCGTCGCGGCGAATGTAGAAGTTTTGACTTTAGAAAATAGATTATATTTGTATAACCGTATGTAAGTCTAAAAATAATTTTGAGTATTACAATTTTTTGTAAGAATTTATAGCTGGGCGTCTTGTGCAAGAGGGATACTTATCTCTGACGCTGTCTGTACCTATACTTACTATACGTATTTCTTTGTGATTCGCTTATATGCTGGGTAAAAGTCGTGTTTCGAAATTTACTACTACTTTTTGGTGTTTTTTTTAGGTGAATACGTCTAATAAATCGATGAACGCCGGCTGCATGCACGAAAACGTTGACGTCATTGTACGGTAACGCTCATTGTCCAGTAACGTTCATTGTCCCGTTACGCTGATGACGTTGTCACGTTAAACTATCGTCCGTAAACCAACTTTATAGACAACCAATTTCTTTTAATTTCGTTTTCATAGAAAAAGAGTGGGTGAAACTACGGATCGCTGATATTTTTGTTGCGCGCAAAAGTTATCAGAAAAATTGTGTATAATTAGATATGTCGTCATAATCAGTTATTCAAAATGATATTCCGATACAGTACAGTCCTTTTGGCGTAGGTACGACAACGATACTACAAATTGCATAATTACGGTAATATACAAATGGCGAGGCATAAAATGTTGTCATGTTGCGTAGTGATATAACATGTTTTTGAGATAAGTTCAGGAATCATTCGGCTTTTCAGATTTAAAATTAAAAATCATAATATATTTTGTTGAGAAAAAAACCTTTCAAAAATAGGTACGTATGGTAATATGTATATTAGGTATATTATTATTAATTCAAGATTAATACATTTGGAGACTTTTAAAATATTTAAGAACAACTAATCTAAAGCGTATATGACATGGTTACAATCTGCTTGTTGACAATCCTTCCCAAAAGCTAACTCGCTCACACGCTAGCTTTTTAACTCGCCAACAATCAGCTCGTAAAAAGCCCTGTGTCATCGACGCTTAAGACAGAGTGGTATTTGACAAACAAACATCAGATTCGATAACATCTATTTCAAAAACACACAAGACAATGTTCTTCCATCACATCAAAGGACACATTAATCACGAGAAAGACATCAATACGTTAAATCCACATTTTTATAAAACTACAGTAAGCTACGCCTACTAATCTATGAAAAATCTAATGGGACTATCAAATATAGATATATTGCTTAACGTGGTCCAATGGGGTTATACCTAGGCGATAACTAAATGCTCCAAGACTTGGTGGATTGGGAAAATGAGGAGAAATGAATACCAAGTCTTCACAACTCTTCAAAGGAGAAAGCTCTAAGGCAGCAGTAGAATCAGCAGCATCATGGAACCCCTTTTTCAGAATATCAATTGCCTAATTTTAGAGATGACTATGTTTTTGTATTCAATAAATGAATACTTTATTGTCATATCCCTGAGTTTAAAATATCTATTTATTTTTAAAAGTCAAGGCAGAATATACAACCCAATAAGTGTTATGTTTATGTAGTAACTTTGTTATAGTAAATAAGTTTCTATACCATGTTATACAATTGAAAAAAAGTAAAGCTAGTAGCTAGTATAGTACTGCTATATTTTCAACCGACTTCAAAAAAGGAAGAAGTTCTCAATTCGGTGGAATTCTTTTTATTTTTGTTACCTCAGAATTGTGTTGATTTATAAACCGATTTGAAAAAAACTTTTTTTTTGTTTGAGAGATTTATGTACCTTTAGATTGGCCTCATAGAATTTTTATCAAAATCTGTTCCGTTTTTTAGTTTTTAAATCAACATAACTGAAAATAATATGTCGTGGAAGTAAACGAAATTGCGTATTTTCCTTTTTTGTGACTTTTCAATGGTGTTTACGGTCACTAGAACAGTCCAATTGAAGTCGGTTGTAGTGTTTCTGTAAAATCTTTAGTGTAAACTGACTAACCTTGGCTAACTTCTACTGCTGGATCAGTTAAGGGACTGGGATGGTCCAGGAAAGTCCAAGTATGAATGTGAGATTGGTGTTTTTTTTGGACCCTGGGGTTATATGGTAAATCTTACAAGGTATTCACGACTTACATACAAATATTGGTGACAATTATTACATTTATATGAATATAGGAAGCTTGACCTTACACACACTACCAAAAATTTAAACATTTTGGACTGTATAAGCAACTATTTTTACCATAAAAAATGATATATAAACGTATTTTTTTACGAACTAAATTTAGAAATTTTCAACATAAGTACGTTGATTTTACATTTTTTCTATGACACAGCGAACAATTTAAAATGTATAGTGTCTGCTGTAATTTTGAGAAGCTCAAACAGTCCAAAACGATTTATTTAATACGAGACTAAACTGATCTACTGTTATAATTAAACATCGTGATAAGACATTTCTAATTTGGATTACAAAAATTGGATATTCATAATTATTTTTAGTATATTTATGTAAAAAATCTTTACCTATAATACGCGTCCGCTAATAAATGAATCTTCTAATAAAATAAGGCAAATGGGTATTTACGGAGGGATTAAATAACTAATTACGTTTCAGGCACTCAAATTGAAATAATTTTTATATTTCTAAGCCATTACCTACAATATGATAAACTAGAAAGGGTATCTACCGATGTGTATCTGTTTATAAAATGTTTACCCTCTACATTTTTTACGTAGGTAAGTATTTACTTTTATGCACCCTCCTATATCAAAAAACTTTTTTAGTATTGATCCTACTAAGGATTTACACCAACTACACCGAATAGTGTTCTGTTGGTAACAAATTGTTCACTTGTTCAGTTTGAAGACGATAACACTACACCTACATATTCCTTGTTCAGCTAGTATCTTCAAAAACTGAATTCTTTTAATCCTAAGGTTACGCATATCCTGGTATTTTGTTCTTTTGGATGGATTCATCTTTTCATCCAAATTTTTTGTAAAAGCTTTAAAATTAATGGCGTTATTTGTGTTTTATTCATTCCATTTCAGAAACAATTCTTATCTAATTCGTTTCGCTCGAGTAGCGGTGGACCCAATTAGATACTTACAATATTTCGGGAATATATTTTTCAGATGGAATAAGCAAAGAAATTTCAAAAACAAGGTTAGGTATGAATTTTGGAATAGATAGTTTGATTATAGTATATTATAATCAAAGTTTAGTAAAATTAAAATTAAGAACGGTAAGGAATAGGACAAAGATAATGAAAAATTATTATTAAAATAAGGAAGTTCCTTATTTACACTACTTTTCATCACTTTTATGTCTTTTCAATTAATTCACATTCTTTGAACTCAATAAAATAGCTAAAATAAACTATATCTAGGTTTAAAATTCATCGGTATTTTTCACCAAGTCATAATTTTTAGTCAAATGTATCAAAATATTAAGAACAAAAAAATGTTAACCTCTACGAATCTAAAACATTTCAATAGTAAGTAACAATTTTAACCAATTAGCGTCGATTCTTAGTACCTAATCTGCTGAAAATCTGCAGTTTTTTTCGTTCGTCGAATCTATTTTGACTATTCAGTTCAATCAATCGACCTAATTTCGAGTTTATCATAAAAAGATAAGAATCGACACGATCTTTCAAATCATAACAACACTTAAATATCACTTATTTTTTTATATTCGGTGTTAGGTAAACAATTTAGGTTCTAACTTCTATACTAGGGTCAAAAAAGCTACTAATAATACTTTCGGTGACATCACATAATAATCTATATAATCCTTATTATTTACCCTAATTCATTTGCTAATGCAAAATTTCAATTTATTATAAACATCCAATTAAATTAAATTTAGTGTTAATCCACCGATTTCCAATAAATTGAAAGCAATTTACAAACTAATTTTTACTTAAAACACCCATGCTTTCTATTCAGTCCTAAATGATGCAATCTTAAAATACTCATTACCATCCTTCAAGCTGGGCATAATAACCTTAAGAGACTCATGCTTCTAAGGGCCGATACACACGAACTGCCTGAAGCAGTCAGAATGTCAGTATCTAAACCAAAGCGCCGAAAACATAAAACCCAAGTCAGAATTCGACACGAGGCATCCTCGGGAGATGTTGACGAGGGAATTTCTCGTTTCAGATTTCGGCGAGTCAACATCTCCTGAGGATGCCTCGTGTAGAGGCGAAACACGTGTCCAGTCAGAATGAAATGCTTCAAGCTGCGAACTGCATAGTGAACTACAGTTTTCTACGTACACACATATCTACATGAAACCGCTCGAGCAGTTATAACTGCTTCGAGCAGTTATCAATAGTAGCTTCAAGCTGTTGACTATGGCTGCAAGAGCGGTACCTGTATGATGATCAATAGCTAAACGCTCGAGCAATCCGTGTATATCGGCCTTTAAAGCCCACCATATTAAATTATGTCCAAAATCCCAAATACTCTAAAGTCCGCGTTATGTAGCCACTAGCCAGACAAAATTATGTATACCTACGATTTCAAATAAGTTGATTAAATTCTTAAAAGTTTCAAGTCTTCTCGAAACAGACCATCAGCTCCACGCCGACTCCTTAGCTTCCCGTAGCTATATCTATACATTGCTGCACAATTTCAATGAAAATACCTGTGTATACAACGTGTGTTACGACCACATTTTAGGAATTCAACGTCTTAAGTGTCAGTTTTTAAAGTTTGATAAAAATAAATGGTTAATCATAAATTACTTTCAAAGGTGGCTACTGATTTACACAAAAACAAAATAAAGTACATAGATAAAAACTGGCACTCAGACCTAGTAATCCTACTTCTTCTACAAAGGTGGTGCCATCTTGGTTCCTACAGACACAAAGGGAACTAACAGGTGGTATCCCTACAATCACAAATCTACTGGAAGTGCTTTTTGGTTACTGGTAGATACGCTGTAATATTGTGTTTTAGTAGTTCTACCATAAATAGGTCCAGATTTGTTTAAACCTGGTATTTACTCAGACACTTGGAATATACCCAGGCACCAGGTCACAATCCAGACACCTGGTATATTCCAGACACCTGGTATACCCCAGACACCTGGTATATCCCAGACACCTGGTATATCCCAGACACCTGGTATATGCCAGGAACCTATCACAATCCAGACACCTGGTATATCCCAGACACCTGGTATACCCCAGACACCTGGTATACCCCAGGCACCAAATCACAATCCAGACACCTGGTATATCCCAGACACCTGGTACCTATTCACGCGTAGTTAGCAGCACAATCGAAGAACGGGAAGCAGGCGGAGCCGGCGATGGAATGCTAGAGAACGTGGAGGTTCTCGCAGGACTTGGACTTGGAGTCCCGAGCCCACACGCGTCCGAGCAGGCCTCGCACCTGGAACAACATGTAACACTCTTACCCTGCACTAGGACCTGGTAATCATCATCCTATAGCCGTCAACCGCTAGACAGATACTGGTCTCTCTCAATATGTGCCATAGCGCCGTCTTCGGATAGCCGCATCTGTTTTCTGTCTTCAGACTCATGCTGATCGTCACATTGTCCTACTGTGTCATTTCAGCTGTTGGCTGCGGTTTCTTTTGTTCTAATAAATCGATGAACGCCACCGCGCCGGCTGCATGCACGAAAACTTGGACGTCATTGTCCGGTAACGATCATTGTACCGTTACGGTAGATAGGTAGGTAGGTAGAATGTTTTGTTATGTGTTTGTCACGTTAAACTATCGTCCGTAAACCGACTTTACAGACAAACAATTTTTTCTGGTGAACTT
This sequence comes from Lobophora halterata, assembly GCA_932526365.1. Taxonomy (NCBI): domain Eukaryota; kingdom Metazoa; phylum Arthropoda; class Insecta; order Lepidoptera; family Geometridae; genus Lobophora; species Lobophora halterata. Next base: position 7,901,739 of record OW052024.1, read on the forward strand.
TCTGAAAGTTTTTTTTTTAGCAGCAGACCTAACTCCAGTGTTCGAAAAGTTGGCATAATCGATACCTTCAGTCTACAAACAATTCTGTATCGTTAACTTACCTTCACACTGGCTGACAATCTAGTCCGTTTCCTGGGCGTGCTGTTGGCAGATGCTGGCGGTGGTGGAGTGGGTTCAGCTTCCAGCGGCGAGCGCGCGCGGTTTCTGGTCTTACGGGAGCCGTTTCGTTTCCTTAAAAAGAGTTAGAGTAAGCTTACTCCCCCTGTTCCACATATCCCTACTGCTCTATTTCTACTGTTGGGAAGAAAGGATTTTTTTTCCACATTTAGCTACTAGGGGGGACTACTTTTCCGCTTATCTCTACTGATAAAATAATTCAGGAAAGTGATATCTTCACAATCAAAATGTTTAAGTGCTTCTATAAGTGTTTATTGTAACCATCCACGAGCACGTGGAAGACACCTCTGTCTCTCTCTCCTTAGAATCTCGTCTCATGGGTTGTAATTGAAACACAGTATCACCTCGTGCAGTTATTATAGAAACGCTAACACACTCACGCCTCTGCTCTAGGCTTCCCTTTAATCCCTTGTCATGGATGTATACACAAAATGTTCGCCCCATCTCGGGATGGAACCCAGAGCCAGGGAAGACCTATACTACCAACTTGTGAGCAAACGGGGAAAAAAAATAAAAAAAAATTTTGGAAAAACAATTTGAAAAAAATATAGGAAAAAAATAAAGGAAAAAAAAATTGCAAAAAAAATTGTCACAGTACCACTGGTTTTTCGCCCGAGAAATGAATTATTAAGGCCTACGTATCGAACTCAGTGGGCCTACGCCACAAAGTCGCGACATTGTCACTCGTCTGGTTTGTATCGGTGGCAGAATCTAGTGCCAGAGCTTTGAAACCTGAAGTAGTATAACGCAATGTTCCTCCCTGTTCTGTGATCACTGTGCGGTTATCTCTAGGGCCTAGAGGTTACCGCACAGCGATCACAGAACCTAACCTAGAGTCTAGGCAGAATCTAGTGCTAGATCTTTGAAACCTGAAGTAGTATAACGCAATGTTCCCCCCTCTTCCGTGTTCCCTGCGGAGTTACCTCTGCCGCTCCGCCCTGGCGGCCGCGTGCTGCTGCTTCAGCCGGATCTGCGTGAGGAGGCCGACGAGCAGCTCGTCCACGTTGTGGTTGATGCCCACAGACGTCTCGATGAACTTGCACTCGTATGATGTGGCGAGCGCTTTGCCCTCTGTAATTAATCACATAACTCGAATTCACCCTGTATCGATGCATTAGGCATCTACTCGTATGTACATACAATATGGCCGACGTATTTTGGCGAGTCTGAACATAGGCTATGCGAACTTTAGCGCATGTACACACGTATTACACTGTTTTATATGTATAATATATCAACGCGGGCGAAAGCGCGGGCTTATGCGTTGGTTTATAAAAAAGAAATTGGCGTCAACAGTTTTCTATTGCGTGTTTTCATGCGCTAAAGTTCGCAAAGCCTATGTTCAGACTCGCCAAGATACGTCGGCCGTATTGTAGAATTTTCAACATAACTAGATACCACTGCTGCGTCTTAGCAGGGATTATGTACGTTCTACTATCTTCTTCTTATTATCTTGTCTGTAGTTCGATAGAACTACAGACAAGATAATAAGATTAAGATTAATAAGATTAAGAAGATTCGATAGAACCAGAGTGGTGAGAGGATTTCAAATGCGCCTCGACGTGGCTCCATTCATGCACTATAATATGATGATAAAAATAGTTAAACAAAATTCATTGATGTTCTTCAGTTTGGAGAAACGTAATTTTTTTTAAAATTTGAAATAGGTAAGCATTTGAACACAACCTCACCTGATGGTAAGTGACGGTGTGGTCGAGGATGTAGCACGCTTGCTAAGAACTTATTCACTCTTGATTTGAAGACTCCGAGGTTATAGTGTGTCGGAAAAACATCATTCAGTCTTTCTTCATTCATCAATCATTATCATTGTCATTATTCGTTGGACGATGCCACTACTCGAAGGCACTATTCTATCTATCTTTCTGCACGTTATGGGACTTTGTAGATGTGATTTAATTTTTAAAAAAAATATTCATCTGCTGTAACTTTCTCCGATAACTTCCCACAAAACAAACGCATTTCCGCGAACAATCAATGAAATGGACCCCTCGCTATTTCCGCCCACATCTCTGAAATCCCAATTTAACTTGCAGAATAACTTTTTACGTCTCCATTAGAAGCCCTATTTGAATTGGAAAGCGGAGTAAAGTAAAATAAATGAGGTTTTTAATTACAGCGCCTAACGAATCCGACCGCAAAACGGCTATAATGCTCTTAACATTTACGGCTAGAGTAATTTTGCAGACACTCGCGTTTGATGAATGGAACACTTTTAATTACTTACAGAGAATAACGAATTACAAAGTAATGCTTCTACCTTTCCAATGGTTGTCAACAATTAAGCCTATATTTATGGTATATATTTTCATTGGAATGTGCCCTACTCAGTAATCGAGCCCATAGCTTAAACTTAGCATAGCATACTCTTTATTTATTTTTTTTATATTTAAAGGAATTATATCACTCATTGTCATTTTACCAAAAAATGAATATATGATAATGATAGTTTTTTTTCGTTTTTTAATAGGCCACGACATTGCTTCCCATCAGGAGAGTCGTGGTCAAAAGTAAGTCTTTTTTTCATAAAAAAAGTTTTTAAATAAAAAAAAAAGCTTTACAATATTTTACTAAGTCGTAAGTTTCAGAAACAGCTATTTATCTACCTGAGCAATGCGGCACCAAAACCCTTAACTCACCATCCGTGGTGACGATCCTAGACCTGGCCAGATCCGCCTTGTTCCCCACTAGGATGACAGCTCTCCTGGCCGTGTGGCCGGCCGCCCAGAGCGCTTGTAGCCTCTTCTCGGCCTCTGCGAAGCTGTTGCGCTCAGCGGTGGAGTACACCACGCAGTAGCCGTGCGCACACCCGTCGGTCTGAGAAACGATACCAACTGTTAATCAGGGAGGTTTAATGGTAGGATAAAAGAAGTATTAAAGTATAGAATCACTATAGTAGGTACATTGAAAATGCGCCAAAAATAAGGATTCTAAATTAGCTAACTTCTAGTACAGTAAGTTGCATAGACATGAGTTTTAACCGATAGTTCATCAATCAAAATCGATATTGACTAAGGACGTTGGTCAAAACCAATATTGACCGGAAAAACCAGTCAATATCGATATTGACCGAGGCCCTTTACTGACTGGACTTGGACTGCTTTTAGCGGTCAATATTGGTTTTGACCGGCAATGAGTTTTGACTGTGACATATACAATTATACACTTCCAAGCTTTCACATTTGGTCCGAGGATAAATTTTGAAAAAGAGCAGTAACAGGGCTAGATAAATTTCATAATATGTTAAAACTAATAGGCTTTTTATTTGTTATTAAAACTACATCGTAAAAATTAACAAACATTTTATTGACAGGGTGTCTGAAAATGTTCTTTCCTATATTTCGCATCCATTTTGCTTTGATACTGTCTATCTTGGTAAACGTAGAATTATAAATGGGTCCGATTCAAATTTGAGGTGACAAAAAGCATGGACTTGGAGCCCATAGAACGGACCATAGTTGTGTAGTAACGTCAAATGGTATGATTTGATGATGATAACGAATGTACACTCACCACGAGATGGTCAGACGGGGCGTCCAGAAACGTGATCTCCGACTCTTCGCCGGCCAGCAGCACGCACACCGACCTCTCGCCGGACTCGTCATCTGTAAGGGTCAGGGATTTGAGTACACAATACATTACCTTGAATCCGCTATCAAGAACCATAGAACTTGTATTGTACCAATATGTATAACTATCTGACACCAGAAACTTCGTTTGCGTTGCGATTTTTTTAAATTCCTTTCTTAGTACCTACTCACTTTCAGCTCTGACTTGGAACTGAGTTGGAAAACTAGACTATGTTTACAATATACTTAATACATGATAAAAAAAAGCCTCTTTGTACTTTGTTCTATAATATTATTTTGCTTTGTTCCTGTTGGTGTACAATATAGTATTAACCCATGCATCCGGTATTTTTAAGTTTTACCTATGCTGGTGTCGTACGCGTGCAGATACTCTGACGTCATGAACTGCCCCACCAGGCTGGACTTGCCGACTCCTGGCGCTCCCAGCACCAGCACCCTATAAGCGCTGAGTCCCGTTGAAGAGTCCCTGAAGACCAAAGGATAATCAGTCATGATTTCTAGTACGAACGTAAAGCTGGTTTCAGACTACGCTATACTATTGTGCTATACACCACCAATTTTTAATAACCAAAAAAAATTAAATGGGTAATGCAGACAGGGTACTACGTTGCATCTGTGCAGTCAGAATTTTGGATTTCTACAAAATGGTAGAGTGACAGCGGCGCGAGTGCGGTGCCCGAGCCGAGGTTTTGCGTGCTGGCTCGAGCTAGGTTTTGGCTAGGTACCCGGGTTTGCCAAACGATGAATAAAACTTAAATTATTATCAATTAAAGGTACCGCCTGACGCAAATCCATGGGAAAACGACTAACGGTAACAGTTATCCAATTTTAATCAAATTTATTTTATCAAAAATTCTACTTATATTTTCCAAGTTTTTTTGCCGTATATGTGTTCAGTTATGGTAACTGATTATGCGTATTTTTTGATGGTGATTAATAATTGACCGTGTATAGTATAGCAAAGAAGGACCCAATGCTATAATATATAGCATGGCGTTCACATTACGCGATATTATCGCAAGCATTTAAAGTATATAGCAAGCTCAGTTGACCACGATATTGCGGGACGGCCGGGGGTGAGGAAGAAGGAAGAGGGCGGCGCGTGATATAGCACAACATGAACTCAGCGCATCGCACCAATTTATAGCGAATAGTAAGCCAATAATATAAAGTACAGTACAGTGTGAACGTGTCCATAACAATGTATGGTGCGCGATATTGTTGTGCTATGAACTATATACTATATGCTATTATATTATAGCATAGTCTGAAACCAGCTTAATGAACTCAAATTAATGCTGTATGTTTTTTCTAAGGGTCATTGTACCCGGAGTATATTGAGCTAGCTGGTGATACTTACCTTGAGGAAGCCAGCGAGCAAGGTGCTGATGCTCTTGTTCCAGCTTCGGTGCTAGAAGCGCTGGATGCCACAGAAGTATTGGACCTGGATCTTCGGGAGCGCAGAGAGTCCCCTCTATTCACCACACCTTTGCCTGGAACAGGTTCAGATACCTTTAAGTTCTTGTGTATACTTCAAAACTGAGTGGCGTCGTGAAGAAAAAACGGTATCCGTTCATGCCTGAGTGAGGAAGTTTTAGTAGGATTGTGTCTTAACTTGGAGAAAGGACGCCTGTCCATGACCAAAATACGGCAAACCCAGGGTTTTGAGGCATATAGACCGGTACAACACAGCTAAAGCGCTCGTCCACCAGAAACATAGAGATGATCAGTTACGTAATTCCAGTAATTTCACAAGCTAATCGTATATGTGGCACTATCATCTAGGTGAAATTCAGGAGACGCCTTCCAACAGTTTAAGTAGAATCTATAGCTCTCGTCACGGTAGAGTAGCGCTCGGCGAAAGTGGAGGGGAGATCTGCGCAAGTGAGGTGAGGCGAGACGGGGCGGGAAGGTGGCTAAGCGACTATTTAACTTAGATAGTACCCAATCAGTTCGCAGTATATTTAAGAAATATTCGATTCTAACTCCCACTGATATCTACATATTTGAAATTTGCCTCTTTGTTAAAAATAATGAACACTATTTCTTTGAACCAAGATCTAGCCGTGCAGATATCTTACGCTCGAACCAAATATACAATATATGTATTCCCCAGGTTAATAATGCCATGTTCCATAAGAGTGCTTATTATGTAGTTTATGTAGGTAGGTAATAAGAAAATAAGAAAACAATATATAAGAAATAGAAGTTAACTTAGTTTTTTAGGCGTTATTTTATATTTTATTCTAAATAAGTTATTATTGTATGTCCGAAAGGATAAGCTGTGGTTTTTTTTTTTTACTCTACCACCTTGTACTAATTCACACAGTTTTTGACTTAAAAAAAACATTTTCTTATTCTATTTACCAGTGATACTGAAGTGCCTCAGCCGGTAGTACTCCTCCTCCACGCCGGTGTTGGGCATGGAGGCAACCCTGGCCCTCTGCTGCGGCAGCCCGAGCAGCTGCGACGTAGCCCGCGACCGCCCGGCCTTCACCGACTGCGACCGTGAGTGGTGGGGGCTGCCGTACCTGGGGGGGTTGGGAACAAAGAGGATTAATTTCATCTGTCTCTTGTTATTTCGAACCTGTGTGGTCAATTTCAAGTGCGCCTCAAAGGCTCCTTTCGTGCACTTAACACATTATGCTTTCGAAATTTTTAAGTTCTATGACATGCCGGGTTTTTCGCGATGATTTCCTTCACCGTTAAGCACGTGTTTTACTGCCACATAGATTTTTTCAATAGAAAAATCTATGGTGTACAACCGGGTTCGAACCCGCGACCTTCCTGAAAGTCGAGGCATCTCCCACTCGGCAAACACGTCTTTTAGGATTATAATAATTCAGCTTATAATGTTTCCATTAAATTGCAAACCTACTCTAGGACTCTATAAAATAGTGAGTCTTGATCTTGGATAATATTAAGCCAACATCCAAAATGTTTGGTCTAAAACCAATCATTTTAGATGTTGTTATTATTATTAGCCTGTACTGTCCCACTGCAGGGCAAAGACTCTCCATTTTTTCCACAACTTTCTGTCCAGTGCTGCAGTGGGCCAGTCGGGTTGGTATGTATAAAGCTTATCGCGCCATCTTCGCCGCGGTCTGCCGCGCCACCTTCTAGCGTTAGGTGGGATCCAATCATGGGCATCTTTGACCCAAAGATCGTCTGGCATGCGGCAGACGTGGCCGACCCAATCCCACTTTAGCTGAGCTGATTTCTGGGTAACGTCTTGAACCTTTGAGTTAAGTATTTTTTGTTTAGATAACCTACCTAATGTTCGTAGTAAAAACCTCGGTCTGTCTGCCTCCTACCTATAGATATTGTAGTGCCCCAAAGGGGCTCACATGTGATTCTACCACTTTATTGTGTACCTATTTGTTACCATTTATACCATGTGAAGACAATAAATGTATTGAGTATTTATTTTTATTTTATTGAATATTTATAATATATATATAATATTTAATAATTGGGAATGTGCCATAAAGGATAAATATTTACGAAAGATCAAACAAAGCATGATTTAAATAATTACTTTTATTTTATGGATGTTATTCTAGAGCTCAAAGCTTTTTTAACAAGTGACGGAACGAGCTAAGCGCTCGCCTGATGGTAAGGGATTACGCCTTTCCATGACTTTAAGCTATTGATTTTAAGTAATGCCTTAATTTCGTTTTCGTTGGTTCAATAGTGTCTCGTTTTTCCAAGAATATCTTGAAACTACTAAAATCCGAACCGGCTCGTTAACATTAGTGCTCACCGTTAAGCTTATTGAACTGATATAATTACTTGAAAAACTTGAAAGTTTTGCTTTATTTTAGCAACCCAAGTGCACTTGAAAAACTTTGAGGGTCAAAATACCTAAGTGACTTTTTCACACTTTTTCCTAATGAGAGTTTGTTTTTTGAAATTCAAAGTCTGGACCAAAGTTGAAATGATAAGATTTAAAATTTTAGAAATGACATAATCCCAGCAAAAACTTTTTTAGTGTCAAAATAAAAGACTATACGAGCTTTTACCACCGCAAAAATAGATGAGATCTTGTACTAATGAGCCTAGACTGGAATTTTATTTATCGTTAACTCTTATTTTATACAATCATTCATTTTAAGTTTGTAACAACTGAATTCGGCTTTGTTTATTCATTAATGTTTCCTTACTTGGCTATCATGCAGGAATATGATGATTTTGGTTAAAAATAAGCTGTTTAATATTGATATATGATTATATTCCCTTGTGTAATAACTTCATGTAAAATTTGGAAAAGAAAAAATTGAGTTTTTTATGATTTCTTAATTTTTATGTGGTTTACTTCATGAACACTATCTCCATTTCAAGTTTCTAGCCCTTCTAGATTTGGCTCAGACTTTTGATTATCTATACTTGACATATACTGGAGGCACGTCCATACGAAGAAGGTGGTTCTTATTGACATAATCGCGTTCGTGTAATAAAGGACCTTACCCTCTTCCCTTATCCAGAATGTCCCCATAAGAACTTCCCTTAATTTACGAACTCGCAGATAAACGTTATTATTACGTTACGACATAAGATATTGTATAATCCGTCGCAATTTCGGAGGCTCTAGATTCCTTTGTACGGTTTATAATCTGTGGTACTCCAATAAAGTCAGATTATAGAGGGTTGTCAACAGCACGAGACAAGGATGTAGGGAAAGTGGAACGTGCTCTTAATTTCAATAAAGTAGGTATTTCTAAGTTTATACTATATACACTTATCTCAAAAAAATAGGGCATGAAATGGTCAGTCTCTCTTTTTGAATAAAATGCACCTTTTTCATCTCCTCTAGTTTATATACACACATCATCATATCCCTCAGTGCACGAAAGGAGCCTCTTCGAGGCGCACTTGAAATACTTTCACCACACTGGTTCGAAGGAACTAGTGACACGATAAGAAGAAGATCATCTCCCTGCCCTTATCCCACACCACTTAGGTGGGGTCGGCACAAAATATTATATTCTTCTTCCATTCGTCTCTATCATCCGTCATCTCTGTACTCACGCCTGCTTTGTTCATATCCTCTTTCATACATCCCATTCATCTTTTCTTTGGTCTTCCTCTTCTCGTAAATCTAGATGGATTAAGTAAGTTTGAATACACATACAATTTATTTTTATTCCGATCTGAAGGTGTACTTTTTAGCCGACTGCCAAGGAAGGGTTATGTTTTTTCTATTTATGCTAGGGACGAATGAAAGGAATACAAATGACGGTGTTTTCGGCAGATGTTTGAAGTCGGCTGTTTGGTTAAGGTAAATATTATTTCTTTTTAGGAAAGAAAATATTGAACATACTTTCTCGGAAGTCGGAAGTGAAATATTATCAAAAGAGTCAGCAATTTACAGAAATCATTTAAAAGTTGGCTGTGGAGATGGATAGAAAGATAGATAGATAATTATTTGTTCCTCAGTCACACCAAATATACTGAACGGATTAGACTCAAATTCAATATAAGTATAGTTTATGAGCAAAAAGAGACATAGATTATTTTTCATCTCGATTACTCATTAGCGTTAGTTAGTTAGAGTATAAATACTCTACCAATTCATGCACGACTCCAACTCTCTAGTTAGAAGTTGCTTCTATTTGCTTACGTAATTTTGTCCTATCTTCAATTTTTATTTTGATTACACGATACCGCACGATAGCTTGATAAAAACAAATGACGGCTTATCTAGAACGACCGCTGTTGCTTATATCCCCATATTCCCGAATCCACCACAACACAAAGGGTACTAAAGCAGTAATGTGTCACGTTAAAGGGAACAAATGTACACACGTTTTGTGTGTTCATAAAACAATTCGTCGATTAATTAATAATTAGTATCAACAATACAACAAAGGGACTTCAAAACTGACAAAAGATTGTTCTGTATCCAAATAATTAATGTTTAGGATCACATTTTACAAAGAGATATCCAGTTTACAAGGTTTTAATGAACAGAACAATTAGATGACAAAGAATCAACCGGTCCCTTTTAAATTAATGCCGAGTTAAAAAAATAACGCGGATGATTGGAAGACTATATTTATTTCGGATCGTTTTTCCAAACTTTACGCTGAATAAAATTATGTTTAACCTAATTGATTTCGTGCATTTAATGTTTTGAAATCACCAGACGTTATACCATTAAACAAAACTACTTAAAACTACTCATCCATGTGATCAAAAACAATTTTACTAGCAATAAGCTGTCAAAGGTCCAATTAAGCGAATCTATTCAGTGAAACAAGTATTTGCGCCGAGCGTTATCCTAACTCCTAACTAGCCCTTCAGAGCCCCGGGCCCATGTTAAAACTATATTTTAACGTTAATTGGTTACGTTACATCGTTGATGACGTAAATTTGGGTCGTTCGAGCCCGTTTGAGTTTTATTTTCTATTAATTTATATGACTTTAAAAAACTTTGAACAATGACGATTACCTCACTAATATTTAAAGGATGTTTTTTAAGATGATGTTATGATGAGGATGTTGTTAGTGGCTCAATCACGCTAAAACTACAGATTCGATTGGGTTGTAACTCACTTTGGCAGTAGTTACCAGTCTTGTTACTACGCAACCAAAGCCTTGCAAGTGTAAAAGAATAAATACATAATAAATTCGAAAAGCAGAAAGTAAAGCCAGAATGTGTAACATCAACTAGCCGAGTGTAACATTAACCCCAAAAAAACATTAAGGTTGCCCCAGAAATTTTAGCAACCTAGATATTTGCTTGATGTATAATCAGATACCGTTAAACACCGTTTAATCTTTGAACACAATGGGGGTAAGGGGATGTGATATTTTTTTGGTGCTCCAAAAACAAAAATATTAAAACGTAAGTAAACGTAGAACGTAGTAATTAATTATACCCGTGTTATTCCGCCGTGACAGAATGTTGGCAACATGTCACGCGAGATATCATTATTTGTTCTGACATGTTTGAGGATTTCGCGTGAATTGTTTAACTGAATTAATTTATGCTGATGAACAAAAACAAAAAAATAATAAAAACAACAATCTGGTCTTATTATATTACGTACCTTTAAGTAATGATGGGTATTATTAAAATAATAAACTTATTTATTGAACTTGAAATTAATGTTTACATTTTTTATTACTGTATAATAAAGTACTTATATTTATAACAGAGATTAATAATAAATAACACAGAAATATAAAAAAATAAATAAACTATAAATAACCTAGTCGGTCGTTGTCACCACCAGACGGCAACGTGCCCAGAACACTGGCGGCATTGCCACGTTGAATGGCAATGCTTATACGCTGTGCAAAGTAGAAACCAGCATTCTGGTCACGTGTAGAAATTAATTAGAACAATAATTCTAGTCGGAGGCTTTCAGGTGCCTTGAAAGGCCGAAACTTGAACTAGCCACTGTTTTGAGAAGGGATTCTAGTTTTAAATTTCAATGTGTTTTAGTATTAAGTATTTTTTTCATTTTAATGTATTATTTATAATTCTTCGACTGATTTACGACTGTTTTTACAAATGTAAGACAGAATTGTATTTTGCTATAGGTTTAGGTGAAATCATGTTCCTTTTCACACGTGAATATTATTTGATTATATTATTTGACATCAATACCAATCCTGTCGGCACGAAAGGGATTATCATCACATATCCTTTATCTACTTGAAATCTCATCGAGATGAAATATATGAGGAACCTTTTGTTTCGAGGTAAAAAGGCTGAGCCAGAAGCCATATTCAACACTTTTTCGTAAACAGTGAAATAAACAGGTAGATAATGTCAGTAAAACGATAAGAAAAGAAAGTAAGTAAATTCTATATTATACACAGGTAAAGTACCTTTGAGGCATAGTTAATTAAATTTAAGTATTTATCGTGTTTCTCAAAAACACAAGACTTTCAGCGATTTCTAAATGAAATTCTAAGTTACGGTGAGACAATGCGAGTGTTATCCAGTTATCTAGAACAAACAGAATAAATTAGGCGAAAAGTTTTAATTGTCGGCTACCTGCTTGCTCGTGCCACTGTTATTAATGTGTCGGGGGAGGGAACGGGAGGCGGGGGTCGGGGGGTGGGGGAGGGACATTGGAAGGGAGAAGAATGTTCGTGAAACCAATAGAAACATGTGGTTGAAGCTGGGAAACCGGCGACCGAAATAAAAGTTTATCATAAGGAAAAAAAACAATTATGCAATCAATCATTATTAATATACCTACTTATAAAGGCTTTGTCTTGGTTGACTGACTGATAGACTGATAACAACACCACTGGAAGTAGAGACTTGAAATTTTAAGGGTATGTTCATCAAGATGTGTAAGCGCGTCGCACTAAGAAGGGAATTTTGTTAATTCGCAAGGCAAACGAAGATTCAAAATAAAATCTTGAATCGTGAATTCTGAATCTTCATACATACAATAGAATAAATAAATAAAAGACATATATTCGAAAGAACATAGTTATTTATATCAAATATTGTTAAATTTTTTGTGTCTTATGTTATAATTTTACAAATGAATAATATATGTACATAACATATAACTCATAACGAAGTTGTGGGTGTCAGCTAGAAAACTGAATTAAATTTAGTATATAAGCAAGCATCCACATATTGTATTCAATGAAACCTGTGTAGTCATAGAACAGAGAAAATCACCACTAGCCCAACCTAATTAAAAAGTAGAAAGAAGAATAGAAGAATAGAATAGAATAGAATAGAATTTATTTGCCTATACAATACAATAGAAACTTATAACTAATCTAAATAATTCTTACTTAAAAAGACTTACTCTAACCTTCGTGTATGTATTTGTATGGCAAAAAAGGACTCAACTCAGCGTTATGCTGGATAGATGGGGTTTCCCACCTATCCAGCGCTGGTTTTCAGTTGAGCCCTGCGAAGGTTACCGACACGACCTATGACTATAAACCTACTTATTTTACTAAACAATAAAAAACAAAAGAAAAAAACGCAACCTAACAAACGAAATGAATAACAAAAATCATAATAAGCAAGGAATGAAACAAAATCAAAATTGATATAAACCAAAAAGAAGAAAATATCAGTAAGTACATAATGTAATAATAAATTGGCTTTATTATTTCCTATCAATAAAAATACAGAACAAAACACTATTTAACGACTGACAGAGGGAGCGTTAAGTGTTATGGGTACCTATATATATATGTATGTATAAGGATTTGAATATGTATATGTATATTGATTGATGTGCATATGTATATATATATATATATATATGTATGTATGTATGTAAACCTAAGCTTCATAAAGCAAAAACAAAACTCAAACTAAATTATAGACCTATCGTTATTTATTAAAACTTCATCGTCATTTTGAGCAATTAGGAGAAAAGATTTAAGCTTGCGCTTAAAAGTGTTAATGTTTTTCAGGTCCCTAATCGGCGGAGGTATATTATTCCAGCATTTTGTTGCTGCATATCGGAAGCTGCCTTTGAAAGCCGCTGAGTGATGATGTGGCGTAGCCAGCTGTACAGAACATTGTCTTCTAGCTTCGTTTGATTTCATCCAACGTAGTTTGTGGTAGAGATATGAAGGAGAGGTAAAATTAATTACGCCGAAAAGAAGACAAGCCATATGCAGTTTCCTACGTGATTTCATCCTAAGAATGTAATGCTGGTTCAGAAATGGAGTCACGTGCCCACGCGGTGGAATTGCAAAGCAGAATCTAGCACAAGCATTCTGGACTCTCTGAACAAGGAGCTGTGTCCGGGTTAGAAGGCGAGGACCAAAGACAGCGTCAGTGTAGTTTAGTTTAGACAATACTAGGGATTCGACTAGTCGAATTCTGAGTTCCTCACTTAGATATGTTCTTATTTTGTATAAAATTTTTAAACGGTAGAAACAGTTTTGTACTGAATCTGTAATGTGTTTTTCAAACCTAAGATCAGAGTCCATGAGAAGTCCCAGGTTACGTGCTTCATAAACGCGCTCGATTGGCTCGCCCATAAGGCTTAGTTGAATACTTTGCGGTAGTTTTAGTATCTGCTGTTTGGATCCAAAGATTAGGTATTTTGTTTTTGAAGGGTTAAGAAGGAGACTATTTTTATTAGACCAATTAACTATATTACAGAGATCAGATGTTAAACGCTCTATCGCAGTATCGATTTCAGTTGGTTTAAAAGATATATATATTTGTATATCATCGGCGTATATGTGGTATTGGCAGTGTTCCAAACAATTAATAATGTCCGCACAATAAAGAATAAATAATATTGGCCCAAGAATTGATCCTTGCGGCACTCCTCTATTGACAGGCGTAATCTGAGATCTTGAACAGGTGCCATTTGAATTTTTAAGTTCTACGAACTGATAGCGGTTACTCAAATAACTGTCAAACCATTTTATTGCCGATGGGTCAAATCCATAAAAGTTTAATTTAGACAATAGCAGAGCTATATTTATTGAATCAAACGCTCTGGAGAAATCAAGCAGAACCAGTAAAGTGCAAAGACCTCTATCTTGAGCATACAATATATTGTCTGTAACATCTAACAAGGCAGTAGTAGTGCTTCTGCCTTTTCGAAACCCTGATTGTACATCTGGTAAAATATTATTAATATCTAAGTAGTCGGTGAGCTGATGGCAGACAGCTTTTTCTACTATTTTGGATATACACGGAAGTATACTAATAGGTCTTAAATCTTTGATCTCTAGGGGGTTACTATTTTTAGGAAGAGGGCGAACCACTGCTACTTTCCATGTATCTGGGAAGGTCGATGTTTCAATTGAGCTGTTCACAATTCGCGTCAGAACATTCAATGATTGCGGCAACGTCATAAGCAGTATATTTAGTGATATGCTATCGAAGCCTACTGCGTTACTATGCAATTGTTGGATCATTTTCATTACATCATCAACGCTCAAGTGATTAATTGAAAAAGTAGCTTCATTAAATCTGTGGTAGACAAAGTAGGTAAGCAAAGATATATTTGTAACTGAGGTGTTGGTAACATTTAGAAAATGACGGTTTATTTCATTGGGATCAGTAAAAATAGAAGGAAGTTCATTGTTTTTTGGAGGTAATAAATTGGACTTTAAGTTTTTCCATAGTTGCTTAGGGTTATGTATTTGACTGTTTATATTAAATTTGAAGTAAGCTGATTTTTCAAAAAATAGTGTTTTATTGACGAGAGATTTTAGACTCAAGTAATAATCTCTCTTATTTAAAACTTTGTGCCTACGATAGTCAGATAAAGCCAAATCTCGTTTATTCATCATGACTTTGAGTGTATCTGTTATCCACGGGTAGGTATGTTTTTTAATTGTTACCAATTTCATAGGTGCGTGTAAGTCAAACAGTAGGTTGACACAATCATTGAATGAGTTAACAATATCGTTAATATCGTTTAGTGACATCAAGATGTCCCAACGTATTGAATTGAGATCTTTAGTAAACAAATCTGATAGTATGTCCTTCATGGGCCTGTAAAAAAATACCTTGGGTCTATATTTATCCTTTTTTATATTAAGCTCACATGAAATAAAACAGTGACCATTGATGGCTCCCATTGATTCTACCTTAATATTTCTAGATCTTAAGTCTGTACATACAACGTCAATTAGTGTTTGGCTTCTTTCAGTAAAGTGAGTCGGAGTGGAGACTAATTGAGCGAGACTGAGACATGTTGTGAAAGTATGAAACTTTTGAGTTCTTCCGTCGTTTACGTCCAGAAGATTTATATTAAAATCACCCAGGATAATGACATGGTCACATTTTGGATTAATAGAGTCAGTCAAGAAAAAGAATCTATGAAACTTTGTTTTACTGCACACGATTCAGAAACCCATAAACTTCAGGCTACGAAATGGAGTAGCACTCTTCAAAGAGAGGGAAGTGATAAAAAATAGGTTGGCATAATCAAAGCTATAACCTCAGTTTAGTGGCCCCACACGAAAGGGGCCGCCATCAATCATAGGACGCGGGCGGTCGCTTTATACCGTTTATCGCCTTTATATCCGCTACACTCTGTTTATTGGCCCTTAAAATAAAACCTCTGTAAGTACCTACTGTATATATTTGAGATATTTTTACATAATCTATCATTTTCACGGGTCTAAGTGATAAAAGGGATACCACTTTGAGTAGCTTAAGATTTATTTCCTCCTTATCTATAGCTACCTTCGAGAATCTAGCCAAGGGGAGATTTTAATGCAAGGCGTACCCCTCTGTTGGCCATATAACCTTCTTGGCCATTCACGTTAAATAAAACTATACGCTGTATTTGATAACTGTTTGCATATTTTAAGATGGTGTGCGAGATTATTATAGTGTGCGTTTACATTAAGGGTAATCCTCAAGGCAAATTTTCATACAAAATGTTTCGGACAAATATAATACTATAATACGGCGTACTTTTTGAGTATTTTTCCGAAACATTTTGTATGGAAATTTACCTTGAGGATTACCCTTAATAATATTTTGTTATTCGCGTGTGAAATGTGTGTTTACCTCGTCCCCCGTAAAAAAATGGATCCTTTTGCTAGATTCTCGAAGATACCTAACTAAATTGCAAAATAAATATATTCCATTTTTTTATTACAATTTATAATAAATGAGGTCATTCCATACAAGGTTTAATATGGAGTAAATTAAATAAAGGCGGCCGACAACTCCAAGATGGTAGACTGGGCTCAGATGTGCGTTTAGTTATTGAGGCTTGGCCAGCAGGGATTTAATGATTATTATTATTCATCGTCTTCTAAAACGCTTATGGATTTTGACAATGGATTAGACTATTGTTAACTTATCCTACCAGAGAAGGGAAATTATTACCAGAACGTATACTACAATATATCTAAGCTTTATTCCTTGTAGGTATTTTATGCTCATAATAAGCCCAACTTAACAAGAACAACCTACTCGAAAAAGAGAACAACCTACTGATTGACATGAATCCGATGTTGCCACCGTTATTCGCAAAAATGCGCCAATGAGCTATGAGTAACAAAATTAGTCTAAAATATTATAAATAACAGGATAATGCATGGCAAATAGGTACTCTATTTTAAGATATACTATACAGTATTGTAAAGACTTAAATTTGAATCCTGTTGGCTAAGGAAAATTTAAAACTTTCGTCTCATAAAGCAACATGAACATCAATAAAATTTTATTTGTGACACGAAACCGTAATGAAAATTGCGTGCTTGTATGACTTATATCCAGTGTTTGATTAATATTTTTTATTGAGTGCTCGAGTGTGCTAAGTCCACACAATCGACCAATCGACGCCATATTTTTTTTTAAACAATAAACATTCACACACTCACACCCTTGCACTAGGATTCCCTGTGTCGCAGGTGGCATGGACACATACAACACATCACAACATCCAACACCCGAGAACAAACATTTGTGTTAGTCACACAAATATTTGCCCCGGCCGGGGATCGAACCCGGAACACCAAGCTCGTAGGCAGGGTCACTACCAACTAAGCCACGGTGACGTCGTCGTATATCCGCCATTGTATTATTTGTCACTGTGGCTGAAGACAGCGCATAAAACACCTTGTCGCTGTCGAAAAATATTAAATGTAAAACATTCTTAGACTCTATTTAAAATGTAATTTAATGAAATATCCCGCGGCTTACCTCGGGACACTCCCCTTATTCACTAACGACCTGTTTGACAGACGAGGATTGCGTAAAACGAGTTAAACAGATGAGCGATCATTAGGCAGAAGATATGGACTTATTTATTTTAATTCAACAGTGCCACCATAATATAAAATCAGTATGTATTTACAAAGGAAGCGTTATGTTGTCCCAACCCTAATTTTACAGCAGTCTATGGTAATTGATACAAAAAAAAAGTTTTTATTTTCCGGTGCTTGACAATGAGCCGGTTTTTTGGCCATTTCATGGTCCGCTCTTCTCCACTCACCCAGCTCCGCGTCAGTGGAAACGCACCCTTAAGCAAATGTGTGTTATTATCTTGATAAATGAAACAGCCTTCATCGTTACTTGGTTGGAAATTACTTCTATGTACTAATTACAGTGCACCATAAATAAGGGCGGTGATATTGACCGGATATTGGACTCCCGCCAAATAGCGATGTTACTAAAGATAATGGCGGGAAATTGCGGAAAATGGCGGAAATGGAACTATTGATGATGATATAATTATTGAACAATTTATCAACTTTTTGATTGCTAATTATTATTATGTCTATTTTGAAATGAATAAGAGTTAAATCAAATTAATGTGCATAGCTAAATAATAGGCAATACTGGTGTCTGCTTGACCCCGAGTCCGCCTTAGCCTGTATTTTTTTTTAATAATAATAAATATTATGGCCATTTCACACAACGCATCCAGCCTCAAACTAAGCAGATCATGCACTATGGGAACCAGATGACTGATAAAATACTTTTTTGTTGTAAAAACGTACACAGGCACACCCGGACTGTTGTTGTTCATCACCCAAATGTTTCTCCTGAAGCAGGAATCGAACCCGCGACACCGGGCGTGGCAGTCCAACACACTAGCCAGTCGACCATCCGTGTCGTATCATGAAGCGGGATGAAACGCCACTCTCATAAGCGCGACCCTCGTCTGCGTCTCCGGTCAGTCGCATATGATGCTGAAGGTTACCGATAAACACCGTAAATAATATATAAACCGTAAAAGCCTTGTT
Organism: Lobophora halterata; assembly: GCA_932526365.1. NCBI lineage: Eukaryota > Metazoa > Arthropoda > Insecta > Lepidoptera > Geometridae > Lobophora > Lobophora halterata. The sequence continues at coordinate 7,920,200 of OW052024.1, forward strand.
GGCCGAGTGGAAGGTGTCTCGACTTGAGATCCGAAGGTCCTGAGATCAAACCCGGTCGTACAAAATTAATAAAAGTATTTTTTCAAATCGGTTTATAAGCAACAAAGTTCTGTGGTAACAAATATAAAAAAAGGTCGGTTGAAAAGAAAAAGGAAATAAAAAAGAAATTTCGAAAAGGTTTCTTCGAAATACGAACCAAGGTGTGAGTGTCAGTAAGTTAGTATTATAAGTGTTATTAGTGTCTTTAGTGCGATGTAATTAAATCCGCCTGCGCCGAGGTGGGATACCATAAACTCACAAACAACACCTCATTTCGCAAACCATAGACAATCTGACAGGTCTCCCCATTTACTGTCTGTGGCAGACTGTGCCTGCTGTCCGCAAACCCTCCTCTCTTCCTCCTCTAATTAAATATCCGGATGTTGATTTCCTTCCCTAAGTTAATTATGTTATTACAGCATAAGACACTTCTACTAAAATCAAGTGTGTATAACCCTATTAGAAGCAATCCTGCAGGGAATGAGTCTCAACGATACAATTCGAAATAGTTTTATGATTGAAGTAAGCGTGAACACCGAATATCTTTTAAAGTAGGTAATGATGATGGTCGTGTGAGTCTCGATACTGAAAATATTGATTCAATCATTATTATTACCTATCAAAGAAATCAAGGTTTTTTTATAATTCATAAAGAAAAGCAAATATTACTGTTAGATGATATCAGATGGTATCTTTTTTGGGCGTAATTTATGTGCATAGTTTTGAAAGCTGATTTTTACAGGTAAATTTTGAATCAAATTCTAAATTCCAAGTAGTGTTATTAAATTCGTTGTACCTACAGTTTGTGAACAATCGTCTGATTGGTCATAGCAGGTAATATTATAATTGGTAATATTTTATTCTATTATATTCTAGGTATTCACATCATTTACATTCTGTTGAAGGTTTCTATTGTACCGAGTTTGCTAACCATCATATTTTATAAACTTGCAATTCTTACAATCATCCGGTGTCATATCCAACAGGAAATATAATAAACCAAAAAGAACGAAGTGCACTTTTTTTTTTTTTTTTTTTTCGAAGAACCTAAGTTCTTCAGTTTTGGCTTCACATCAAAGGTATATAGCCAGTGTCAAGTAATTGGAGAGATTATTTTGTCATAAGTCAGAGTCGATAAGTCAAGTCATGCCCCTGTAAAGTAGTGGTGGTTGCGACTTTACTAGAGGCTTCTATGGAGTTTTGGAGGCAACACGAAAAGTCACGTTTTACAGCATTACACTATTCATCAACACTCATACACGTTCACGAGCACCTAATGGATAAAAAACCACCGTTTTTACACTTAAACACTCAAAGTTATACAAGTTTTGTCAATTAATTTAATGCCGCCAATGCGCCATTTTTCATGTTCCCGCCAAAACTCCGAAGTGCACTTTGTTTCGCGTCAGTTCCAAGTCCCTAACTTCAGTAAGTTAGATAATTCAAGCTGACAACTTGCTCGTGACAAGAAGAGGAATCACGTAAAAGGGTGATTTGTATCGTTGGTACTTCTCGAAAGTTGTATCTATTTGAAGACTCAAGGGTTGTCGGGGTCAGGTGGAAATCCGGGTTGTTGTGAAGGGGAGGCCAAAGATAAAGGCAACCTCCCCTTGGCCTATTCTTCAAGAAATGGGCGGTTATGGTGGTCGTTCGAATAACGATTCAAACATGGTATAAAAACTTTTTCTGTTATTTATAAAAAAAACTGCTATCTGAAATGGGGGCAATTATATCATTCATTTACTGCAGCATAATACTATTCTTCTTATCGTGTCACTAGTTCTTTCGAAGCAGTGTGGTGAAAGGATTTCAAGTGCGCCTCGAAGTGGCTCCTTTTGTGCACTAGAATAACACTAATATATGAATTTTTACAGCGTTATAATCTGAAATCCCTGATTGTCGATTATTGTTAATATTCATCTTTTCCGTCTCTTAAAGAAATCTATACCCAATTTATGAATTTCACATGTTAATTTCATAAGAGACTGATCAAACATTTTTTGGTTTTAATCACTTACAAAATAAAAAGAATTGTATAAAATCGTAACACGACATTTTAAAAATTCGGCTTTCCTAGCCAATTGTTGCCACTGTCTTGAACAGTAACGATATTTTACCCAATTTAACAAAAAAGGAAAAAACTTATTTCTTTGTACACGGAGACTTAAAAAATGGGATAGAAAGACTAAATTATAGTAACTTATAATATATTTTCTTGTACCAATAAATAACTTTTGTTAGCTAGAACTATTATATTATAATCGTTACTAAATTTCGTTAGCAGGAATCATTATTTTTATAATCGTTACTAAATTATTCTCGCTGTCACAAATTCAAACAGAATTTAAGCAAGTACAACGAGATTTTTTTCCCCGTGTACATATTTTTATTTGATATGGCTTTATTAACACGTGCTTACAACATCCGCCTGCATAATTAAACTGCCCACGCAGACTTAGGCATTTACATAAATCCCACACCAGAATAAGTTTCAATCAAAGCAAGCCCCCGCCCGGCTCAGATAAGCAGCACTCAACCCTCCCCTTCGAGCTCATTACCATAATTTACCAAAAATCCACCTTCTGTTCGATTCAAGTAACATCGAACCTGGAACACAGTATGAGGATCAACGTTTTCGCAAAAACAGTCATAAGAAAAAATACGCGAAGTTGTAAGTGTATGCATAGGAAACGGTTCGGAGTAGTATTAGATAAATGTGTGTTTTACTGTATGCACTTAGGTTCTTTTTTTTTTTTTGTCTTCAGAGGGGAAATTGATTTACGAATAAACCGGTCGGGGGGACCGGAGTTATGTGGGACTCGCCGCCCTCATGGGAGGACGGAATACCCACTAAAACCCCTCCGGTGTTCCTCTCTCGCCATTCTTGCTGGGCCACGGGAGCAAAAGCCTTCCGCGACCCAGCTGACGATCAATTCCTCTCATATTGGACGGCGCTTCTCCTTCCACATCTCGTATGCACCGCCCCTCATTCACTCCAATATCCTCAAAATAAGTAGCAACCTCGTTAGGCGGGGGCGCAGTACTCGCACATTCTTGCTCGTGTTATGCGCATCACGCCGCCTCATTCTTCCACTCTGACTTAGGTTCTGGCTCAAGTACAAAAGAATATCGTATAGTACTAATAGTGCAATATAATGACGCATATCGCATCCTCATGAAAAAGCCAAGGTTTTGTAGTGCGTCAAGCATGTTCGCTGATGCACGGGTTCCGGATTTCTTCGCCATCATCAGATCCAGAATTTCTTCCTTTTGGGCCGGTATTAGGAGCTCCAACAGGTTAGTTAGGTTAATCTTAAGTTTTTTTTTTAATTCTAATTAGGCACTTGGTAAATTTATGGGTATTCTATGGCCTGAAATAAATGACTTTATTATTAGATATAAAAGATGAGATATTCTTTAGATGTATTTCGAATACGTTCGAGTACTTTATCATGATGAATGCGAAACGTACGTGAATTTCCTGTCATTAAAATGTATATTCAACATCATTTTTAAATACTTTATACTTGTGAACACAACAGATCGCTTTAAAGAAATACCTATCTATATAGCCAACTAGCTATTGATTTTAATGATGACAAATAATTGAAAATTAAAATTAATGGAACTTTATAATTTAGGTACATTCAAAGCTTAGGGACTTCCATTCTACAACTTACTTAAAATGCACAGTGTAGATAGGTATAGGTCAGCTATGATAAGATGACCCTTCCGATGATGAGAAGCCATTACGGCGGCATTCGGAACTGGGTTACAGATCCTCGAAGATAACTTATCACAATAACGATCTTAAAAAAAGCTGAGGAGTTTTTTTACAGTTTATTATGAAACAGCTGGAATGGCGCAGCTTCAAAAGATATTCAACATAACCCTTCTTATTTGCAGTCGGGTAAAAACTAGCCAAGCACTCAACTGATAGAGATCACACCTACCCATGACCAAAATTAGTCTATGTTTGACAAAGAGATTGGATATACGTGATGTCTTGTATGTGTCCATGCCACCTGCGACACAGGGAATCCTAGTGCAGGGGTGTGAGTGTGTGAATGTTTGTGTTATGTTATGTTTGCAGCGGTGAACGGGTCCCACGAGCCGGAGCTGGGCGAGGGGGACGCGCGGCCGTGCGGCGCCGACCTCGCCAAGTCGTGGAGCGATTTACTTCATTCTTCTGAGATGTTTGACGTCGAATTACCTCAACTTTAAGACAGTTTAGTAAAGCGTCGATGACACACGGCTAGTTGAAACGACGACAAGCCGACGAGTTTAAAAGCTAGCGAGTGAGTGAGTTAGCTTTTGGGAAGGATTGTCATCAAGCAGATTGTAAAAAACCCACGACACTGGGCGAGTTTACAAGTTTCGAGCGATCTCGCTCGCTTGTAACTTTTAAAAAAGCCGTGTGTCATCGACTTTAACGACGGAGAAAGCTTTAATTCTGTCTGAATCATACGTTTTTTGATTTTTATTAACGCGTAATTTGTCAAATTTCACATAGGTACCCAATTCGATTTTACCTACTTCAGTACCTAGTTCATCAAACATTAGTATAGACGAGCCAACATACGGACAATTCAGCTAATCACATCTCAGCTATATTTTACTAAAGCCCATCCCAACAGGAGATAAAAGAGGATTAAAATGTAATTAAGGACTACATTAAACAGTCGCCAAACTTCAAATTATGAGTTAATTCAGTAAATTATAATCAACTGCCGAGGAGCTGAGCAAAGTGGACTGGAAGGTCTCGGGAACTCTAAATGGGTTATTAGATTATATACATTGAAAATTATTCTAATAAATCCTGGTAAGATGGATTAATTTTAAAAGCAACAACATTTATCTTATTACGCAATAAAGTTCCTAATTAACAAGGACGTCGAACCGTATATTTCATACCAAAAAACCAAGGCTTCTGGGTTTTCTTTAATTATTATTAGATGGGCGTAAAGTTAACAGACCGCGTGAGAAATAGTATGCTACGCTCAAAAACACAAATCGCGGACGTTGGGCAAAAGGCTGGCAGGTTGAAGTGGGACTGGGCTGGCCACGTCTGCCGCATGGCGAATACACAATGGGCGAAGGTCACCACAGATTGGTGGCCTCAAGGAATCAAACGCCCTCGTGGCAGACCAAAGCGCAGGTGGAAAGAAGAGTTAGATATTTATAAAAGGGACTGGTCCACAAACGCACTTGACAGAGAGGACTGGAGAAAAGGGGGGGAGGGCTTTGCCCAGCAGTGGGACATGTCAGGCCAATAATAATAATTATTATTATTATTAGATGACTAACGAATATTATCTGTATGAACCTTGAGACTGAGATTATAGCGCGACCTAACAATACTAACTATTCAAAATAAACAATATACATGTAGCTTTGTAGCTTCGCCGTAGACTCTACGGCGAAGAGGGTCTACGAGATTCGAAGACCTAGTATATCTTTTTTCTATGGCGTGTTTCTAGGGTGTGTTGTCGAAAATAATCACCACATTTGTAAAATCATGGTGATTACATCTAATACGAACTATCTTAGCGCAACAAAACTACCTTTACTCCTAACAAACTACTTTACCTTATTTTCCTCTTAACAAGCTATAAGCCCTTCTTAAACTACCATAACTCTAAACAAACTACCTAACCCTTTATCAAACTGCGTCACCTCCTATCAAACTGCGTCACCCCTTATCAAACTGCGTCACCTCAATCTGTCTCACCTCTTTTCAAACTGACTCACCTCTTATCAAACTCATGCAGATCCTCCGAAGTGAACTGACTGGTGACATCCAGCAGCTGTTGTATGTGGTCGGAGCACACCCGGCTCTTGCGGCGGTCCAGTCTCTCCTCTCCCTCTCGCAGCAGGATTGTGGAGCAGCCTCCGTAGTCGAGGGAGAGAGACGGTTGCTGGACCACGATGGTGGTGCGCCCCGAGGGGATGGTAGTAGCTGCTGAGTCCAGCGGGTTGGCAGTCACGTGGACTTGAGCAGCTGGACAGGAAAAAGTTTGTAATCAGTTAAGTATTTGAAGGCATAAATAGCAAGATGTTTGTGTGCGTGATCTCTAAAGGCGAAACTACATTGTAATTAATCACATGTTAGCAAATAAAAGAGGAAATGTAATGGACCACCCTTACTTAGTTAATATCCCCATAGCTCGAAAAAAGTATTTTACGTCAACCTTTATATTGAGCACAAGCAAGGAGTGGAGCTCGCTACCGGCGTCTGTATTTCCGGACCACTATAATCTTGGAGCCTTTATGACTAGAGTGAATAAGTTCATACTAGCCAAGCGTGCTCCATCTTCGACCACACCATCACTTACCACCAGGTTAGGTAGTGGTTAAACGCTTGTCTATTCTTAATTAAATTAAATAAAATAAAATAATAAGTTGTGCGGAGGGACTCCTGGTCAGACGTGGTGATGACAGCTGGCAAGGTATTAACAGAATGGTGGCCGAAGACTGGCAAGCAAAGTGTCGGACGTCCGGCCGCGAGATGGGTCGACGACATTGTCAGCGTCGTGGGCCGAATCTAGACCCACTTATTACTGGACCGGGCAGCTGGTGAGAGCTGAGAGAGGCCTTTACCCAGCAGTGGGTCAAATTAGGCTGCGGATGATGATGAAGGCAAATTGATTAAATTAATTGAAAAGGTTACCTGTTGACTGTCTCCGGGAGACGGAAGGTGGCGGCACGGAATGCTGATGCGCTGATGATCGTCTCCTGTTCGTCGTGAACACGTCCGCACCTTCCAGCTGTCTTCTCAACTTCGTCATCTCATCCTTGTAGTACTCCTTCTCCTTCTGTTTATTCTTCGCCCTGGACTCGCTGCCTCTTCTCTTCGCAGAATCAGGCTGCTCACTCCCTCTTCTTTTCACAGGCTCCGGTTCAAAATCAAAATGAGTTTCCAACTTTGGCTGAGCTTTAGGACTTTTCGGAGTGTCCACCTTTGGCAGAATCTGTATAGATGTTGATGGACCTCCTATACTTACTTGGGTTTTATTCCTCTTTTTAGGGTCTGGTATTGGCACGTCGAAGACAAATCTGGCCGGCCCGGGTCGCGGGGATTCGAGGACGTCTGTGGCTGATTGGGGCTTCGTGTACGCCGGGGAGTTGATCTCACAGCTGTTCTGGTTCCTGTGGTAGTGGGGAGGGGCGGTACTCGGGGGTTTGTGGTTCGTGGCGTTCAGGTTGTGATTACAGTTGGTGGCGGGTGGTTCGTCGATGAGGGTTTGGGGCGGTGGCTCGGGCGGTTCGGCCTCTGCATCCATGGAGTCATCGGTTCCGGTGATGGAGGTGAGTGCGGTGGCTGCGGAGTCGGTACTCGTGTTGATGGTCTTGTCTGAAGTCGTGCTGCTGCCCATAACCACCACCTGCTGAGAAGATAATTGCAAGTTAGGTTTCGGTTTAGCCATAACAGGTTTTCAAGACAACAAACTGGGTAAATTAGATTTACATCATGCCCATCTTTTTGATAAACTCCAGACGAGCATATATTTAGAGAGAGTTCGTCGGCGAGTCTTTGTGACCCCGCTTCGAGTCTTTTTAGACCTAGTGCAAGGAACAGAGTCCACTGTGGTACGATCCTTACCTAAGATTTTTACAGACTTTGTCAAACTTGTATGTATTTGATGTAATATTTTTGGAATGATTCCCATCTGTCACCCTGCTCTGTCCGCCTAGGGTGACAGATGGGCCAAAAAAGTTCTATCTGCCCCCCTTCAGCAACAGGGTGATAGATCCCATCTAATTCTTATTTTTGTGACAATAAAACAATTTATTAAAACTGGCTCAGCGCGAACTCATCATTTTTTTCTTTATAGAAGCTATAAAATATCTTGGATTTTGAAACCGAGTATAGTGTTTTTATTTTAGCACGGCAACTTGTAAATAAGTTGACACACGGGTAAGTCCATCGATCCATGGCAACTCAACTGAACCCTGCATTTTAATTCTCCTCGCCCCAGTTCCCTCGACTCGGATATTGAATAAAATTATCGAACTGGAACTTTATAAGAACTCGTGAGTAAATTGGGATTCTGAGTCCACTTCAAATCTATTGAAATAGCCTAATTGGAATACCGGCAGATATTTACTTACCAAAGTAAACTGAAGAATCAATTATATAAAATCTAAAGTTCATGGAGAGCGAGGAGCACAAGGCACTCAGACTTTGTCATAATAAGTTGCTTTTAAAATCGGCGTGCCCTCAGTTTTCGTGGATTTTCGAGCTATGTGATTGTCTTTGTCAATATCTGTATATTCCAAACAACTTTTCTTACAAGCTTGGTAGCTACTAACTACACTTCTGCAAAAGTACGTCACGGTTACGTCACGTTAATCAAGTTTTCGAAAAAGAAATATTGATATTGCTCGCGTCTGTACCATGGTCAAGCCATGATCTTTTTATTTCAAAATTCTTGGGTTTATTAGGATTTAGGTTTTCTGGAAACCAGTCGCAATTTTATAACTCGAGCCTAAAATAAATCAGAGACAGTTACAACAAGCACAAAATATTCTCTTTAAATTCAATTTTATCTAAACCATTTGCTTTTTATCATCACAAGTTGGCGCCCGCAACTGCGTTTGCGTTGCGAATTATCAAAATTCCTTATTTTAGTACGCACCTACCTCTCCTTTTAACATTTACATTCAAATAACAAGTCTCTACATTTAGCGGTTTCGCTTGAATGTTTGAGTGTCTTTCAATCAGTCGGGTCTAATGCTCATTTGCACCAAACTAATGAAGTTCCTTAGCAATTACCTCACTAGCTAGGAAGATCTTATATGTCTGAATATGGATCGCTGAGATCTTCCTATTTAGTAAAGTAATTGCTTAGGAACTTTAATAGTTTGGTGCAAGTGGGCATTAGCCTTCAAAATATATTCAAAATCAAATCAAAATCAATTTATTTATCAAATGATAATGATTAACAAATAATACACTAATTAATAGTACATTTAGCGCTATTGGTTGTACACATGTAGGATACCATTACAGTAGGTAGGTGACGGTGAGGCCCAAACTAAGCTGAGAGTTTGTATCTTGGGCTTCTGAGTGCTTTTACAAGAAGGTGGTTATCATGGCAGTTATTGAAGAAGACGCTTTGCTTACAAAAACAAAAACCTTGCGTTCTAAATTTTAAGGTGTACATAGGGTAATTAAGACTAGGTATAAGTATTTATATTTAGGTTTTAAATAGGTTATATTTTATTATTTTTTTTATTTATATTTAATATTCTAGGACTTAGATAACCGAGGTAGGTGAGTGAAGTGTGAGGATGTGTGTGAGGGTGGGGGAGGGGAAATGAGAAGGTTAATATGAGGTTGTATGTCATAATTTGTGAGATAATGAGTGAAACCTAGATATTTTTATTTATTGATATGAATACTTCTACATTTTACAAAATAACTGTAAAAATATCTTTTTAAAAATTACAGTACAAATCGAGGAGTAAAATGATATCAGCCATCTGTGTCACCTGCGCGTAAAACTCGAACCATAATTTCGGAAAATAATTTTCAGCTGAAATATGAACGAACAGAAATGAGCAAACGTTTTGTTTTGAGAGAGGATTTCGTGATTAAATCTCAATAACGATTGATTGGAGGGTTCAGCGAGCAATCTAAATTTTCAATCTGATTTTGTTTGATTTAATATATTTTCGAGATACTCGAATTCAACAAAATTAAATCGTTTTGAGTTTCGCTTGCAATGGCCGCAAATGAACAAAGTGCACCTCTAATGAAAAATATAATAAATATATATTAAAAAAAGAGAAATCCTCATTTACATAATACTGAAACAAAAATAACACTGTTTTTCCATTAATATTTTAACATGATGACGACGCAAAAAGCTCATATTTTATCTGTAGTACCTAATAAATTTAATTAAACCGAAAAGCAGTTACTTTAATAAGTTATAGTAAAAACCACAGTTAAGGTCTGTGTCATTTTACAACTTTTTAAAATCTGAGTTGTCGATATAAAAACAGAAAACAATTAAAAAAGTTTGTCTAGTTCTAGGAATAATTAACACTGGAACTGTGCTAGGATAAGTTTATTGGAATAAAGGACTTTTGAAATTGAAATTGATTTGAATTCAATGCAATTCAATTCGTTATTTTGTTATGTCATTATCACATAGATTTTTTGATTATGGATTTTTATTATCAAAAAATCTATGTGACCAGGTTCGAACCCACAGCCTTCGGATCGAAAGTCGAGGTACCTCCCACTTGGCCAACACGGCTTTCTTTTACACGAAATACAATGCAGTTAGTTTCAAAAGGTAAAAATACGATTTATTGTTTATTTCATTTGCTTACATGTAAAATCGTCTTATTAGCTTAGGTTCTAATATATTAGCTAGCGGTGTACATGACCCTGTCAGGGCACTGCAAACATTCTATCCTATTAAATGATTTTAAATATTTTAGATTACATACAAATTCTTAATGGCATTTTAAATAAAATTGGTATAATAGTTTTAGCATAATAATATTAGTAAATTTGTTTTGAATGTCATAAAGAATTTAAATTCACGAATTACTGTTCGAGGTCAATTTTATCAACTAGAAATTCGTTAACAGAATAGTAGCATCTTTGAATAAGTAAATTTTTAAGTTTTTTGTAAAATATATTGTCATTTTTTCATTCTTAATAATGTCAGGGATTTTGTTGTAGATATTAATTAATCTACTGTTAGGGCTTCTCCTAGCTAAACGTAGATGAGTTTGGGGTAAAATCAATTTGTCTTTGTTTCTTCTATTATAGTTAATATTGCATTCTATGTTTGATTTAAAAAGTTTTCTATTGTTTCGTACGAATAAGGTCATTTGGAATATATAGATGCAAGGTAATGTCAGAATTTTTTGTTCAATAAAATGGGGTTTGCAACTTTGTCTTTGCCTAATGCTCAATAATATACGAATAAGTTTCTTTTGTCTTATAAACAAGTCATTAAACTCCACACTATCTCCCCACAGAATAATAGAGAAATTAAACCACGCGTAAGCGTTTGCGTAATACGCTGATAAAGCTGTTTTGAAGTCGGTATTTTTTTTTATAATACTGAGTGCGTACGTGAACCTAGCTAGTTTAGTTTTTAAGTTTTCTGTGTTTATTCCAGGTAAGATGTGTATCTAATGTCACGCCTAATAGGGAAAACGCATCGGCTTCTTGTATATCAAGGGTGTTGGTTAAGTTTTTTAAGTCTAGAGTGGTTCTTTGGAATGTTCTGAATTGTACAATTTTTGTTTTATTAAAGTTTATTTCTAAATTGTGTTGTTCAAGCCAGTATTTTGTGTTTTTGAGAGTTGTTTGGATGTTAGTGTGGTCTACCAGTTGTGTACTTTTAAATAATATGGATATGTCATCAGCAAACAGCACGCATTTTGCGTTTATAACTTTAGGTAAATTGTTAATATAAATTAAAAATAACAAACATCCCAATACACTTCCTTGAGGGATAGAATTATTTATGGTTTTAGACTCCGAATCTACAAAGCAAATGTCGAAGGTTTTTTCATTATAGGTTTCTATTTGTACATACTGGTTTCTATCTTTTAGATACGACTGGAACCATTTGTGCGCTGGTCCTCTCATACCTACCTCATCTAATTTATGCAGTAAGGTTTGATGACAGACTTTATCGTAAGCTTTTGTCATGTCCAAGAAAATACCTATAGCATATTTTTTGTCGTTTATGTAATCATATATTTGCTGCACATAGTCGTAAACCGCAAGTGTAGTTGAACGGTTTTTTCTGAAGCCATATTGATCTGAGTCAAAAACACCGTATTTTTCTAAAAAATTATATACCTGGTTCGACATCGCCGTTTCGAAAACTTTTGGTGCCGCCATTTACTACTATTATAAACAAAAACATAAAATAAACAAATAGTGAGTATGTAAACTAACTTTGAAGTCAAATAAGAAACGTTCTCTTTGCTAGGTTTCCCAAAAGAGCGAAATGAGTGAATTGCATGTTGCCTCAACCCCCAAGTTGCAGCTTCGTTGAGGCAACATGCAATTCACAAATAGATCTCAACTGGCAGCTTTCGACTGTAACGATATTTGTGCGCATTTTCACGGCGCGTTGAACTCAGAGGTTGAATAAGTAAACTAGTTTGGATGCAACGAGGCTAAATTGGACTGCCTGTTCGTAACGCGTGACGCCAAATATACATATGTAGTACTTGATGTATACTGAAATATCGCTAATAGCAGCGTAGTTTAAGGCCCAGAATCAACAGTTTTGCCCAATTTCCTTTGCATATGTTAAACATATCAATACAAAAATTATACTAAAACATTTCGTTAAGTTGTAGTAAGAAATTTACTGCTCCACTTTTTTAAATGTTTACTTAGTCATTTTATTTATTAAATAACTTTAGATTTGATATTTCATCCTTATGATTTAAATGTTGCTGATAAATTATATCCTAACAACAAACGCACCTTTGAAACTTTTATTTTATTCAAAAATCATAAATATTGCTTGAGTTTTTTGCGACTGTGCATTCGAAATGGATTTTTTAAGAGCTTAGCTTTTTGATCTTCAAAGCAAAAATAATGTTCTTTTCAGCCATTATGGTAGAGTACAAAAGTCAAGTACGAGTACTTTCGATAGGTACCGACTAGCCACAATTTTGTTAAAGATATTCTGAAGAGCTCCCATTTATATGGAAATTTCACGCACTTGATTTGATGGGCTATAGATTGAGCATAATCGGCCAGTAATTTTCCACAAAATTCTACAAAATATTTATTTATTTTGACTACATAAATAAATATTTTATAGAATAAACAACGATGAGTCGATTATGTGTTGTTTTCTTTAAATGCTTTAGTTGCCTATTTTTTTAAAATTAATATTTATAAATCGTCAAAATCATTAAAAAAATCTTAAAAATTGTATTAATGCAAGGACATTTTCACGCAGCCAGCGCTATCAAGCCTTTATTTACTAAGAAGAGCTTATTATGGATACCAGATAACTAATAGAATACTTTTTTTTTTAGTACATACACAGAAAACCTACATAGACAGGTCAGAAGGTCAAAAGTTTTAGGACAGTTTTTAGAATGAACGATATTTAACGTAAAAACTTGTCAAAAACAGTCATTACCACATCTCGGGCTAGAGACGCGTTAATTAAGATAAATAATTGATTCTGTCTACTCTACATTCATATTATGAGCAAAATTAATCTATCACTGACCACGTTTTTCTGACACACTGAACTGAACCTAAATGAGAAAGGTCAATGGCCGGTCAAAGAGGTAGACGAGGGATGAACCTTCTGTGCAGGGCACCAGCACCAGCGTTAGAACAAGTGGAATAAATAATAATAATGTTGCTTATTCCAATCTTAAAAAGGATTCCATTTTTGTGTTCAACTCTTGCTTTTTAGATAAAAGTTTTGAGATGAGACATTGGGATTTGAAAAAGTTGTGGCAATTGTAGATAAGAGCACCTATGGGTAGAGAATTTACTATTGTTACAGTATCGTAATAGATCTTATTCTCTTTCTCAAAGTAGACGAACAGTGTAGCAATAGTCGTTGTGATTCAAACTCCTGTATTATATAGCACTGTTTTGCAGCCGATGAGAATCAATGTATATTAATTTAAATATTATTTTTTTTTCGGGATAATGGATCAGATGCAGCTGAGAATAACCCATGGGAGAACAGCCCATTAATATAAATCATGGGCAGACATAAAATTGGAGTAGCTCGTCTCGTCAATTTTTTATCTAAGAAAATACTCTATCATCAAAATCGATGTGTAGTTGATGGAGAAATCGCGTAATATATCGACATGAAAAATCAAAATCGATAAGAGAATCTCCTCTTTTTATGTCAGTTATAAATTTCTTCACATCAAGCTACCTACCCCATAAACTAACGTATGATATACCTCACGCCCCGCTGTGTAGGTATCACTGTAAAGCTTTCTGCCCACTATCCCGTATCATACCATGATCGTTCTAGGACCGTGTCAGGCAAAATAGTTATTTGTACACCAAAGGCCTGAAGCAAAGCAAAATGGGGTTTAGGACCGAGGTATACACAACGTTTTTCACTTATATTGCGAGGAAATAAAACAAACTTAAACTTCAATGAGCGCCCATTTTGTAATTGAAAAACAAGAAGATACAATAAGAGAAGACAGCCATCCAATGTTACCACGATATTCGAAATTCGAAATAAGTAATGTGTCGGTCCCCCATAATTTCCTGATCTATGGGTATTATGAAGGACCGAAGTTGCATGAAGCCTATTACAATCTGAACATTTTTGAAAACATTTCATAAGCAATAAATTTTTTCTTAGGGCCTAAAATGCGGTTTTACTCCCCCTAAAGCGTTGATGAAGTTGAACTTAACAAGCATGAGAAGTGAAAAAGTATTGTTTGTATTGAATAGCATGATAATACCCACTACACCATTCCGTAACAGATCGCCTACCATGCCATTTTATATTTTCATCTCAATCACAGTCTCCGTGCATGGCACGCGATGGAGTAGTAGGCAGCAACCTTTACCGTTACTGCCCGCGTCGGATCACTACCTATGGGTACTCTTGTTTACGACTTACACCGGCGACGAAGGCGATATTGCACACGACACATTTCTGCCTCACTTTTATAGTTAATGTTGCCTTTCGATTCGAACCAGAGATTTACTATATACCTAAGTCACAGAAGTATTAAAGAATAGAAACACAATGTAGTACATTGAAAATGCGTCCAAGAAGAGGGAGCCACATTGGCTACCTAAGATGGTAAGCATTATAGTATATTCTATATATCTACGTAGATTAATTTATGAATAAATAATATAATTATATGCTTGTTTTTTGTACTATACATTATGTAGAACACAAACTCAGTATTAATCAGAAATAGCAAAATCACACTTTGCCAGTTAGTGCTGTTTCAGTAAATACCAAAAATCCAACTCGGAATTCCCTCGAAGCCAGTCAAAGGTCGCACCTGTACGCAGAAACAGGGTGATTCAATTACTTTTTGAAATCCTTTGACAAAACGCAGCCGCCCGCCCTACAGGGGGAGGCAATTTTGTTTACTAGTCGTTTTATTCGCCCGCCATTTCAAATCCTACTAATATTATAAACGCAAAAGTTTGTAAGTATGGATAGATGGATGTTTCTTACTCTTTCACGTAAAAACTATTGAATGTTTTTTTTATGAAACTTTACAATAATATAGCTTAAATACATCAGAATAACACATGGGCTACAATTTGTAAATATATTGTGTGAATTATTATTGTCCGCTATTCGAAATACTGATCTTGCGCAGAGGAAGTCGCGGGCACCAGCTAGTATTATAATATAACTAAGCTTTATTATGTTTTTTCTAGGTCATAAACTTTATTAAATTGCAGCCTATTCGATTCTGTAGCTTTAATGTGATTTTATTTATTAATAAACAAATAATTTGATTGAAGTATTGACTAAAGTTAATCAATTACTTATACTAATCACGCTATTAATGACGTATTTTGATTATTGTTGGTAAAAAACGTAGTAGCAGTGCTCAGATAGGTGCAATGATGGCTTTATAAAAGTGGCTCGTAAGATTAGAACTGGGCTCAGTGGCACGTTTTTGCAAAAAACCTCTCCAAAAAAAAACTCCAATATGGATGAAGATGAATTGAAGTGAGACAGAAGGTGCAAATTGCTCTAATATTTATGAATGTTAGATCTACTAAGGTAGGCAAACTAACAAACTGTTAACTATCGGCTAACTGACAAACTGACAAGACACCCGCGATGTGTTTATTTTCGACTGGACCGGAAACTGACCTACACGTCAAAAAGCACTTCCGGGATGCTTCTAACTCCCAAAACTATTTTCTAAAAATGCTGAAAAAACCTGTCACTCAAAATGTGGATGAAAATATTAGTTTTATGAAGTTTTGCTTTAGCAGCAGTGGGTTGATAAAAAGAGCCGATGATCGGGCTCAGTGGCGCGCCTTGCGTGAGACTCCTCAGTCTTTTTACTGTTCCAGATCCTCTTTCTTTGCTCCCGAATTTACACTACTACTCGGGCGAATAAACATGCCACCTGGCTGACACTCTCGCTCGCAACATGACGCTTCCCCCGCTGCCCCGCGGCGCCCTCCGTATTTGTTCTTCCTCTAATTGCTCTGCCTTATCATTACCAAGTATTACAGGACCTCTTCTCTATCAACATTATCCAATTCCACGCTGTACTTTGCACAAACGTCATACGGCCCAGGTGTCATGTTCATTCGCCCGAGTAGTAGGTAGGTACATTATGTCCAGCAGTAGCAGTCTACTATCTATATATCTATAATATATAGATATATCTATAATATATCTATAGCAGTTATAGATTGATTATAAAATAAGTTTTATCTGCGTTAATCTTTATTATTATTTTTAACGTCGTAATTCATGGCGTAGCAGTACACCACAAATTTAACGAGCTACAGCGTAGACTGCGTAGCTACTACGACGTAGACACTGCTTCCGCTACGTCGTTGATTGCGGCATGGCTACGTAAAATCGTTTTAGAAAATAAATTCGATATAATCTAAGTAGGTACAGACAGCAACACTTCATAATTTGGTTGTTGTGATTATAATTTTTCACAGTAAATATCTATGGCATATGCTACGTCAAATGTGAAATCTACATAGATTAATAACGTTGTTACTATAGAACACCAAGATAGATAGGTAGTATTAAACCAATAGATGAATGCGGAATATAGAACAGAAAATTTTCAGACAGCAAAAATTAAATATCTCTATTTTAAAAATAATGTTTGTTACATTTTATCATTTATTAACAATGATAAAGCCTATTAGTTTTAACATAATTATAATATTTGTCTAGCCGTATTACTTTTCTTTTTCGAAAATTAACATCGAACCAAAATGTACTAGAAGTTAGCCAATGTGGCTCCCTTTTTCAGCGCATTTTCAAAGTACTACATTGTGATTCTATACATTAATACTTCTGTGGAATTAACATTACAACCGAGGTTAAGATCTCTATAAACATCAAGTATGTTAGCATTTATTTCTACTTACTATAGAAAATCTTTTATGTACAAAACGAGCTTGTCTTGTGCAGTTTACAACGAAGCTTTCACGCAAAATGGGTATAAAGAGTGAGAAAGTGCACTCCAGTGTTGTAAATGAGCTTGTTTGTGGCAAAATAGAACGGCTTACGCGATTTTATGCAGAAAAGCGATAACATTATTGACTTTGAGCACGTGAATCACTCAAACTTTTTTGAATCAATCCCCTTCAAGATAAAGGACGCAACGCAACGCTCACTCTTAAAGACATCTAATATAAATAAAAAAAAAATATGTCAGGTTGTCTTTTCACATAGGCATCCCAGATTGTTCCAGGTGTTTCGGTTCATACAGGCAGATCATTTTCCCACCTTTTGGGTCGAAAACATACTAATATGCCTCAAATCAGAATTTGATACTCAAAATGTTATTAATATTAAACAAAAAGTAATTATGACACATCTCTTTTAAGAAAGTTAGATACAAATAACGTATTTTACAGTTGAATTATTTTTGTTCCTTCGCATAATCTTTTGTTATAAAATAAAAATAAAACCTAATACCGCAATAACAGCTGTGATCGCAATAATAACAGTATCAAAGCGATCTCATCTGCGTACGTGTTGGCAATCACCCCGTGAATTAAAATTTAGATGTCTGCAAAATTTCATATCAAGTTATAAAGTTTAAACGTAAGTTTACCACAACGATAGTTATAAAACCAAGTTATATTAAAACCAATGATACATTTCAATATATAACTCGACAGTAGATATATTTAGAGCTTAAAGAGTTTGAAAAACATTTTAAGGAGCTGCAGCTGCTGTTTGCACTTCGTTTGTGTAAATGTTTTTAGTGGTTTCGACGTTATTGAGTAACAAGCAGCCATTAATCCTATCTATCTCACAAGCTTTCGCATTAAAAAAATAATGATAGATTAATTGACCTTTATGAATAACTAGCTGACCCGCGTGCGACTTCGTCATCCGTTGAAGAAATGTTTATTGTCGATGCGATGTTGTTTGTTCCACCCGCGTAAGAAATGTCACATAATCAAGGTTATACAAAAACATAGACAACCGACTTCAATTGGACTGTTTTAGTGACCGTAAACACCACTGAAAAGTCAAAGGGAAGCCAAATACGCAATTTTGTTTTCTTCGATGACATATTTTTTTCAGTTATTTGGATATAAAAACTAAACTACTCCATTGATTTTGATTAAATTTGTATGGGGCCAATCTGAAAGTATATCCTTTCAAATAAAAAAATAATTTTTAAAATCGGGTCATAAACAACAAAAAAAAAACTTTCAACCGAATTGATAACCTCCTCCGTTTTGAAGTCGGTTAAAAATAGCAAAGTGACAGTATTAAGCAAGTCAATCAATACTAACTTATACTGCTTATACCAACATACTATTAATTATTCTTTGATTATACCCCTACTAACTGATTCGCGTAAGACAGCTACTTCAATTACCAATTAATTAAAACTTGATTAAAAATTAGTTTGACAACAGTCTCGATAGTTTACATAATCTAATGAGTATCTGATGCCGTGGAGCATGCTAACCGTGTTAGGAGCGGAGAGGATACACGTGCATTCACGGCACGGAGGCGGCACGGATAGCACGGACGGCACGGGCGACGATGACATCGTGAATAACCAAATTACATTTAAACCAGGCTGTCCAACGAATATTACATGGATGGTTGCTATTATTGAATTTGTATTTATTTATTAACTTTAATTAAAACGGATTAACCAATTATATTAATTAAAGCATGCTACACTTAAAATAATCTATTTCATTAAAATTATCCACATATTTTAGATAAATGTCATTAAAAAGGTAAAAAAATAAATAAATTAAAAGTCACAATGTTCATGGAATTCATATAGAATGTCAATAATTTAGGTCAATTTAAAGTAGTAAAAAAAAAGACCTAAGACATACAACAAAATACTTGACCATTCATCCGCAAATAAATCACACTCAGGGCTGTCCTTCAGGAGAGCGTTGAGCGCGGTGATAACCCTATAATAGATTTAGCTGTTTTATTGTGCGGGTTGGTATTCAATTCAACCAAAAATTTGTACATAGTATGAAATTTGATCTAGATGGTCAGATACGTCTCTGGAAAGGCAAAAGTACTAAAGTGCCATTTTAGCTACAAGGCGCTTTAGTACTTTTGCCTTTCCAGTGACGGACTTAGATAGAATATACTTCTTTGCTCACCATCTTAGTACTAATATGTATATTGGAAAGAAATAAAGCTAGGGCTAAAACAATGGAAAATGGGGCGGTCTAATCGCTAAAGAGCAATCTCTTCCAGACAACCTTTGCATGAACTGGATACTGTTGGACAAATGATCTACATAGTTACGTTTTGTTTTTTAGATTAAAATGCTTTAACAATTTGCGATCATTTTACTAGAAACATATCAGATGATAAATATTATGGCGTCTGAAGAGGGTTACGATAGAAAGCAAATCGAAATAGAAATGTCTTCAATCGACTCAGGACTCTCTGGATTCCTAGCAGACTTTAGATAATATATCACACAGAATACGGAGCGGCACCCTGGAGGGTGTTGGTGGATCTTGCTGGAAACACAGTTTATCTTTTACCCGCGGCTCCACCCACTCGTATCTGGATAGAAAAACCCGATTTTTAATTACCAAAAAAACTTAAATGAGCATTGAGCAATGCAGAAGGGGTACTACGTTGTATCTGTGCAGTCAGAATTTAGGGTTTCTACAAAATGACAGAGTGACAGCGGGGCAAGTGCGGCGCCCAAGCCGAGTTTTTGCGAGCTGGCTCGAGCTGGGTACCCGGGTTTTCCAAACGTTGAATGAAACTTAAATTATGATTAATGATGGGTACCGATTGACGCGAGGCCGTAGAAAAAGATAAACGGTAACAGTATGTATGTTACATATGTATATGTATGTATTTATAAGTATTATGTTTCATTGAGTGATTTGCTTGCTAGTTAGAAGGTAAGTCTTGCTATAAACACCTGTTGATTTAAATTTTATAAATAAAAATTCTAAATAGCGTGTCGTTTAGAGCTGAAATGTTCAAGATATGCACTGCCGGCAGCTTTGTCACGTACCGAGATAACAAGTATAAATGCAGTTAGTAGCAGATTAGATATACGAGTACAAATAGAAAATCATTGGTGTTATCAAACTAACTGAGTCGTACATCTGAGACGTCTAGACGGAGCTTGGATAGTAATCCTGACTGCAGACTCAAGTTATTACAAAATCTCAACATCCATAAAGTTTTCATAAAGTATATAAATTCATAAAGTTTGATAAAGGGTGTTAAAGTTAATTGAAATGCTCTCAGAGCGATAGAAACTGACGAGCAAGATTATGTTCCCTTGACCAAAATAGGACTTATCCTATTATGTCCTAGTATCCTAGTATGTCAAGACGTCAAATATTGATAAATGAGAAGGATTTTTTAAGGTATTGTTGCAAGGTATAAGTTGAAGAAAGACTGCGGACCTTATATAAACCTATAAAATTTTGACCCTTCAAAACAACCTGCCGCAGCTTCAAGACATATAGTAGGGACATAAAAAAATATCCACTAAAACCTTTTCGTAGGCACCAACTCTCCTTACGGCTCACCACTTCCTTAACAACAGAGTGGTGCACAACTGGAATATGCTGCCGGAAGACGTTATTTCTGCAGCATCCACAAACTCGTTCAAGAACAAACTCGACACTTGGTTGCGATGTTAAAAAAAGTGAAACAAAACTATTTAAAATCCAAAGATATGTCAGTGAAAAAATCCAACATTGTGTTCAAGAGTTCAATAGTTCAACTGTGTGTATAATAAATAAATAAATTTCTGAATAACAAAGTCCGGTGCAACATTGCTATGGTGCTCGTCAGCTGAAAGTACGTTTCGACTTACTGTTTCTGGACGCCATTTCACGTCCATACTTCCACAGCAGTTTCAGAGTTTCGAGTCACAACTCACAACTTTATCAAAGTTCCGAATAGTTGTACACCAATCAAACACTTTGTCGCACACCCACACGTAAACAGATACACTTTAACACCATAAAAGAGACACACACACTACTATTTGCAGAGCTTTATTAGGTTTCCGTGTGCTACGAAATGCTAATAGCTACAAATTGCAGCTAACTGCTACGAATTGTTGCAAAGGGCTACGAATTTAAACGCATTCACGATGTCTCTGAGTACTTTGTTTTGAAAGCGTTGAATGATTCAGTGTCCAAACATTAAAAAAAAGGTTTTCGTGCACACTAAATAACCGATATCTAGGTACTGGACAGTCGAACGTTCACAAGGCCGCCCAAATATTTTCAGCTTCATGATTTCAGGAGGATAGCATAGTTTTTTTGCAGTATCGTCATGTGTCATGTAGTTTCATAGTTTTATTGTTTCATTTGCATACACATGGAATATAATATAGCTTAGGTGTAAGTAGCATATAGGTAGGTACACAATGCACATGAACCCTGTCAGGATCCTGTCATGTATGTTTTGTTACTAATATTAAGTATTTTAGGTATTTGACGACACGTACCACTCGACCGGAGTGACAAGTGTGTTGGACTGCCGATGCCGCGCCGGTCCCAGTGTCGCGGGTTCTATTCCCGCTTCAGGACAAATATTTGTGTGATGATAGTTGCGGAAGTCCGTTTACGTGCGTCAAGGCAATTTTTTTTATTGTTTTTTTATGGCTCTTCATAATCCACTGAAAATCAAAGGGGCCGATTGAGATTTTTGTCCAAACCATTCCCATTTAACGTAAAGACAGAGGGAGCTGGTGAGAAAATAGTATGTTTTTCTATTATTTTTTAAACACTGCAAAGAAAAAAATATTTTAATAATTTAAATAAATGTTTTATTATCTCAAAAATAATACATCAAGCACATACAAGTTTGACAAAGTCTAAAAACTTAATTAAGGATCGTACAGTGGACTCTGTTCCCCGCACTAGGTATAAAAAGCCTGTATAGCGAGGTCACAAAGCAAGGTTAATAAAGCTAGATTTTTTGTAGGTATCATTTTCGGAGATTAAATACCTCCGTGGGCGTGAGGTTATCCACTTTTATCTCACAGATATAATTTATCTCCGTCTACTTTTATTTTATTTTTCACGGTACTGTCACGTAGCTTAATAAAGTTGTCACGTTATCTCATTACGGCCGCCCGCCCAAGCCGCTCAAGCCGCCCTCAGCCGCCCGCCCCACATTGAAACTAAACAATACACTATATTTTTAATAATAGGTACAAAATAGTTTATTCCCAAGATGACACAAATGGTCAAGTAGCAATTATGTTAGTGTCGCGGGTTCGATTGCCGCTTGAGAACGTCAATGCTTTCCTTGCGTCTGGGTGTTATGGTATTAGTTATTATGAGTTGTATATTTATATTGTATATTTATATTATTCTATGTTCTGTGAGTGTGTGTATTACTCAAAAAAAGTCATAAAAGTATTCCATTGGGGATCTACTTATCATTGGACGAGCTACGCTAAATACCGTTGCGTGAAATATACAAAAGATTAATAAATAAATATTCGATGGTTTGTATGTTATTTCAAGGGTTCAGGGTCTGACAAGGTACAGTCAACATTAAAAGTCGATGACCACATTCAGATTTTCAAATCGCTATACTCCATAATAATATTATATTTTTGAAAAGGCGGTGTTAATTCTAACTTTAATGATGTTAATTCAATACTGGCGCTTGTCACGTTTAAATTATTATTATATTATACGAATGATTTTAGATTTATTAAATAGTGTAAAACTATTTTGAAAATCTGAATGTGGTCATCGACTTTTGATGCTGACTGTACTATCATTTAATAAATCATGTTTCCTAAAACAATACTGTTACAGTTTTTGCCATTTTTATCAGGACTAAGCTAACCCTACACTTCTCCGCTTATTACCATTTGTAAAACTACGTAATCCGCCAATCGCTCCACAGTTCCTGCTTGGGGCTACGTACGTAGCGTAGTTGGTGCATAACACCGCCGGGAATCGGGGGATCTCGAGCTATGCGTGATATCCCAGCTCCGCGTTATTGCAGCCGCGCAAACAAAGGCGCCGCCTGCGCGCCATGCTTGGAATACTTCGCGGATACAGTGGAAGCTGGGACAGCTGGGCAACATACATACATTTCTAATACAATAAAAAAAATACTTTAATTAGTCTATGTTTTCTATGTATTCAATCAGAATCAGAAGCATACAATTTTTATTGCTTAAATTGTAGTAAGTAGTTGGTACAATAAAGATCTTAGGTAAATAAGTACAAGTGATTTTACAGTCGCATCCACTACGATATACGATAAACTTACTATTCTACCAAAAAGGGTACAAAGTAAGGCAAATCTTTTGGGCAAATCACATTATGCTTATAGGTGTATCATTAATTATATTAAGTACTACAAATAAACGTTGTACAAATTTCGAATAGTTACTATTTTAAATGTATTTATCCCTATTAGAATATTCATTTAAATTGTAGAAAACTTTATCAATAACCACTTTCTTAAAAACTTCTATGTATGAATGTATTTACAAAAAAATAAAGTATTTATGTTTTGTATCAGTTATTTGGTTCCCATAGGGATGTGAAATGTCTTAAATATTTATTTATTAGTAAATTTTTACTAAGATAAGTGTGATCTTCACTTTCCAGAATGGATTTTAACTTATAGTAGCTATTTCTCGCGGCTTTTCTCGGATAGTTTCAGGATAAAATGTAGCTATTTAGATTGGGCTGTGCCGATGTGTCGTGAGATATGCCCCCGTAAACACCTTTAAATATGGCATCCGTGAATGGCACGCTTTATTATTTATTATTAAAAAACTATTGAATTGATTTTGGAAATATCGAAAAAAAAACCATTAATAAAACTTGCTTATTAAACTTTATAAGCGGATTTTTTAAAATAAATTTTGCTTCATTATGGTAAATTAAGAGCTTCAGACTTCATTAATTTGATCTCAGTCATAGTGATTCTTATGCGATTACTAGCCGCTTTGACTCCATGATAAGATAATATAAGATATTTTTTTTTTAACAGACTAATCCGTAATTAGGTACAATCTATTTATAATAAAGAAATTTACATATTTCTAGCTAATGGTGTAGAGGCACAAGGATAGCCTTTTCTTTTTCAAGCTTATATACTACACCCATACTGAATTCCAGCTCAATCGGTGCAGTAGTGTCATCGTGATTGAGCTACAAACATCTCTACTTCATCCCTTCAAATAATCACATATATAATATTAGTGGGAATTAGTAGTACATTCGTTTTCGCGAAAACTGTCATCAAAATTAATGTTTATTGAACTCAATATTATCGGTGCCTCCTTTGATAATACCACTACGACGAATCACGTCGAAAAATTGCTCACTAAATTAGCAAAGGCGTTTTACTTATATTATGTTTATAAGGAGGTACGTAACTAAAGAGTATTTAATCCATATTTGTTTTTAATTTGGAGTCTTTTTGGAGTGGATAATATCGTAACAAGAATATTCTCATTTGACAACCACAACAACCCTTGTCCTACACAAATAAACCTTCGCCTGGCGGATCACTTATACATAAAACGGTTAAAACCATTTATAAAATCTGAAACTTGACTGCGTAAACATAATCGCCAAATTCGATTTAACACTTTATTTCTTTTTTATAACACTCCAAAACGAATATAACGTACCCCATTTACCAAAATCCATCAAATTTTAATGAGTTTTGACATTTTTTCAGACATTTTGGAACTTTACAGCCGACATATTAGATTTTTTGAAATTTATGGTAGCCTAAAATAGTCGCCAGACCCAAATAAATCCAACAACACATTTATAAATATCCGATCAGCCGTTTAGGCTGCAGAACGGCGCATAGAGTCAGACATACAACATTTGATTAATTATAACATAACTCTCCTTCTTCGCAGTCGGGCAATTAGGTACAGCCAGCTGCATCAACAGTATACCAAGCTTTCACATTTCTACTATACCTACACTTAACTTTGAGAAGACATTCTTCTTCTGAAAAGAATTCTGATAAATAAGAATGTAGTCCACATTAATTTGAAAATTCTTGCGTGCACTTGTCTTTGCAAAATTAAGAGTAACATAAATGTGAAAGTGTGGGAGTGTATACATGTTGATGCAGCTGACTGTACCGACTAAGGAGCGATCAAAAACTCAAAACACTGCTTCAGTGCTTGCAGCTTGAGTGCAGCAGTGCAGCAACAGCGCACTGGCCCATGTGTTGATTTCAAGGTCCTGTCAGTGTTGTCCAGGTCATGGGCAGACGTGATCTCCTGCACCAGAAGAGTAGGTACGTTGCTACACTTTTTTAGTCGCCTTGTGTTAGATACTTATTTGGAAAAAATCCCAAAGAGTAACATTGTGACTTATTCCAATGTGACTCGTTGAACTCACCAGAATCATAGATAGAAATCTTTTCGTCAAGTTAGTTAAAGTTTACATGTAAATGTTTTTGTTACGGCACGTCATACTGTCGGCTATCCTTCGTTCGGCTTTGTCGTACAAGTCAAGTCGCACTAACTCGATTGCGTTTTGTTCAGCTGTCAAGTTCAATGACTCCTCTAGGTCAAGCTTATTTTAGATAAACTCGCTGGTCTTTTCGTCATTTACTATACCTACAAAGCCGAACAAAAAAACTCATCAGTATCTAATGTTGCATAACATAATTTTCCGCTAGTAAATAAGTGGACGCAACTTTATTTGCGTTTGAATTAACTATATTCTTCTCTTAGACAGAGAAAAAGCATAAAAACGATGTTTTTCAGATTTAATCTGCAATCACAACACTTTTTATGTAAACTAAAACTTTAAAATCCTAACTAATTATGGATGACACTTCTAACTTATCATTAAATTTAATTTTTAAATTTTAATATGAAACTAATAAAATTAAAGTTTTTTTTATTTGCCAACATCACAGTTAAATTATCTAATAAGTAAAATTTAAATTATCTACTCGTATTCTATGAACATACTCGTAATCGATATAAATGTCTAAGACAGTTTCACAAGTGTTTCGCCTCGTTTGCCATTCGACATGGTTCGCCGTTTCATATTGTTTTGTCACTTTCGTCGGCCGGCTTCGTCGACCGTGACCAATCGAAGGTAAAGTGAATCAATTAACTATGAATGAAGGTACTTTGCGTAGTTAGCCTGCTTACACTTATGCCTAGATCACACGTACCGAGTACTCGGCCGAGACAGTGAAAGCTTACATCACTGGCTCAGCCGAGCACTCGGCGCTATGTTTATACGTACCGTTTACTATGTTTATACGTAATCTAGGCATGCTCGGCCGAGTGCTCGGTACGTATAAACATAATGCCGAGTGCTCGGCTGAGCGATGATGTAAGCTTTCACTGTCTCAGCCGAGTAATATTTTACTGTCTCGGCCGAGCACTCGATTCGTGTGATCTAGGCATTACATTGAGTCACTGATCTAAATACGATGGAGTGAAGTCCCAAAGTGCCGAGTCGCAAATCCCAGAGTGGGGTTTTGAATAATAAAGAGCTAAACACTCAAAGTAACTATAAGTAATTACCTTACAAGTTACTAAAGCAGCATATTACTTCGTTTTAACAATTAATTTATTTATTACTGAGATTTTTATAATGATAGTGAAGACGTTCTGAAATAATTATTGACGATGATTTTTATTGTGTGCATAAGTTTTGATTTTTATAAAACAAAATATTTTATAAGTCTTTTTTATTTTGCATGCTGCATTTACGGTGAAGTCTGTGAGACCAACACTAGTTTAATACCTTCGATGTAACCATATTTCATATAAATAATATATTTTTATTTCAGCTGGTCTGGTACCTACTAGTAAAGGACCTTATTCACTAGCTTGAGCATGAGCTTATGCTCGCAACTTCGTTTGCGAATCAACCAAATTCCTTTGTTAGTACACGCTTACATACTTACCTACTACATTTCCTACGCGTCTTCACTTCTTGAATGAAAATACTCCCCAAATTCAAGTCTCTATGTTCAATGGTTTTGCCTGGGTATACTTAGTCACTATTATACATGTATTTACTGTATTCTTCGGTGAAGTATTTGACTCTACTTTATACATTCATAAGACCTGTCTGTAACTTACCATACTTGAGACTAATATATAATTCGTTCATTCATTCAGCCAGTCAGCCTTTTACATATGTAGGTATATATATTGACGATGATATAAGACTGTTATGGATATTATTTTTCATGAATTTTTTTATTTGAAGATATTTGTTTTCAAGGCGAAATCTGCACAAATGACCAGGAAACTTGAGAGTGAATTTGGGGAGACCTTTGCCCAGCAGTGAGTGGTACAAGACAGGTTTATAAAAAATAGTTTTCAGACATTCTACAGTAACTAATACAAACTATAATTAAAGACCTTGATCTACACACTATTGTACACGCCACTACCAGAAATCGATTAAAATTGCTTCTTACTTATAACTGTCTGTTGAAGTATTACATTTTGGCAAATCTACCTACTGAAGGTATAGAAATTTATTTCAGTAAATTTGTTAAATATTATGTACAAAAACTTAAGGTTAAGATGAGGTTAAATATGTAAGTTGAGATTTAGCTAGATAAATACAGCCCTTGGCAACATTATCAGATGAAATTGTAGCCAAACGAAGTAAACCTGAGAAATAATTCTTATTAATTTAATTGTTTGATCAGCAGATAATATTAAAAATCTTAGCATATAATTTAATTCGTTGTAGATTACTGTTTAAATATTCGACACCTATTTAAATACATGTCCGACATTATAACACACTACATACATACTCATTAATCGTATATGCTGTCCACTAGACATGGAAAGTATACCGGGTACATGTTATTTATTATGGTATAAGACGGATAACACATAACACTTGTTACTTTCTGAGCCAAGTCTGTGACAAAATCACCGGTGATATCCGTCCGATTTTATACGCTGTGATGTCATGATACTTGTCACCATTCACAATTTCATTCGTATCTTAAATAACAATAATATAGGGTCAGAAGTGTGCTGACTGTGACTAGGAGTGATTGCGTAACGTCACGTCATGCGTGAATTTAAACAAAATGCGACATCACATTAGGCCACTGATGAAAAAGTTACGGTGACAAAATCATATCATATCACCATGTGACAATGAAATAGAAGTAGCAATCATTGCCATGCCTATTGCACGATGCAGGAGCGAAGTCGCGTGTGGGCTCTAGTCTAATGCACCAATGACGTTCTATTTAGTTTATAAATATGGCTGGCCGGCCGCGCGCCAGTCGGCAACATGTCCTCGAAGGGAGGCAACACGGCGAGGGTTATCGTCGCCTCACTTGCGGTCGGGGTGCTGGGCTATGTGGCCCGCTACCCGCCGCTGCCCGTCAGCAGCGGGGTCAAGCAGACCCTGGGCTATCCGAGGGAATCCCTGCTGAATATAAGCATGCGCGCAGCCAGCCACGGGTTCATCGCGCGAGAGTACACCCTCCAAACAGAAGATGGGTATATATTAACGCTGCAAAGGGTTAACTCCGGGAGGCAGGTGAAGAAGACTCCTGTGGTTCTGATGCACGGGCTGCTCCAAAGTGCTTCGTCGTGGCTTGACGCCGGCCCAAGTGCTGGCCTGGCGTATCTCCTCGCTCGGGAGCACGACGTCTGGCTCGGGAACGTTCGCGGAAGCCACTACTCCCGCCAGCACAGAACACTCAACCCTGACTCTGATCCTCAATACTGGCACTTCAGCGTTGATGAAATAGGAAGATACGACATCCCCGCAATCATCGACAAGGTGCTCAATGAAACTGGTGCTGACAAAGTGAGTTATATCGGCTTCTCGCAAGGCGCGGGGACCTACTTCATCATGTGCTCGGAACTGCCTGAATATTGCCAGAAAGCGAAGATCATGATAGCCCTCGCTCCGGCAGCCAGGCAGACGAACACGCGATCGGTGCCGTACCGACTACTCACCACCTCCATGACCAGTTTCGAAGGAGTTTTCACGTCGTTGGGTATCCAGGAAGTGTTTTCTAAAGGAGCATTGAGTCAGGAGTTTCTGGCCTTCTTCTGTCAGCTTTCAAACGCCACGACCAAGCTGTGCGAGTTGGGAAAAGACCTGCTGGATTCCCTGGACTCTTTACATCCAGGGTCGATCACGGATGACACGATAAAGACGCTATTTTCTAACTTCCCCGCGGGGACATCGGTGCACAACCTGGCGCGCTACGGGCAAAGCATGACGACTCCTCATTTCCAGAAGTTTGACTATGGAAAGGAGAAAAATCTGGTTTTGTACGACAGTGAGGAGCCTCCTAAATATAATTTAAGTGCAGTGACAGTTCCCCTGGTGGCTATATACGGCAGGAACGACGGGCTGGTGGACACCGAAGACGTGGAGTGGCTGGTGCAGAGGCTGCCAAGCGTGGTGGAGGCCGTGGAAGTCAAAGACCCTCTGTGGAACCATCTGGATGTCACCTACAGTCAGTATACTAAAAAGATGATTTTTCCAAAAATAAATGAGTATTTAAATAAATATGACAGTATTAGCAGTAAATGACTGGTCAAAATGGGTTAGGTATAAATTAGGTTTAAATATTTTTAAGTTTTAATTTATTAAAATGCTATTGCAGACTGGTATAAATAAGTTTTTTTTTATTACCTACTTTACCTGTATAACTAACTAAAAAGGAGCTTTATCTTTTCCTTCAAAATAGAACTAACTCAGTTCATCAGAAGTCACAGATCATTCTAGTCATCCAAAGTAGGATCACTTCAATTTTGCTAATTCTAAAATGGAAACAGACAGTCAAACAGCATAACTAACTAACTTTTACACCTCACAAGTCGGCTAAACACTGGATTTTTCGTGTTTGGAGCAAGTTATATTTACAGTTGACTGATCATTGCGTATCGACGAGTTCAACGTAATTATTTTGTTTTTTTTAGTTCACAGTAATAACTTCTTGGAGTAACTATACTCCAAAAGAAACGTACCTAGAAGGTATGTATGTATGTATGTATTTTAGAGCAGTAGATCACTCATCGATGATGGAATACTTATATACTTTTACTTACTATACTTTTTTAAATACATACATACATAATACCCAGTTTCAGAACAAACACTGATGTTCATCACACAAATGTCTATCCTGAAACGGGTATCGAACCCGCGACACTCGGTGTGGCAGTCCAACATACTTGCCACTCAACCATCCGCGACGTTATATTCAATTTTATAAGCGCATAAAGTCTCGTGTTTCAAAACTATTATAGAACTTTTTTTTAGCGATTGTACTGAATTTAAAGCAAAAAAGAAGTTTGATTAGTTGACGAACAAATACAAAAAATACAAAATATTTATTTCAAAAATATTAAATTCGTCAAAACATCCAAAGAAGATGAGTTTGTATAAAATTAGATAGCGAACGATTTATTGAGTACAAAATGAAATCAATGAGATTTCATTTCATGCTCAAAATCATGTTTAATTTGAATAAAATTAAGAGTATATAAGTGTGTACGTGTACGTGTAGCACTGATCTACCTACAATTATCTTACCTACGAATGTATCTTGAATCCTTTAAAGGATTTCTAAGTCCAAACGTGCAAATTAAGTTTCTACCAAGTTCTAAGGCAGTCAAAAAATAATCAAAATAAAGTAATTAAATTACAATCATTAGTTGCACAAACATAATTTGAGCTCAGTGCTCAAGCTCAGTGCGATGAACTCCATCTATCCGGCTGCAACCTTCAACGGTCAACACTAAATGTCATAAAGCTTTATTTATAAAAAAGATAGAGCAGGTATACAAGCTTAAGTTAAAAAAAAACTGAAAACCCGACTGCGAAATAATTATACATTCATTGTCAATTCATTATTCCAAATTAAACATATAACTTATATAGGTACATATATTTTGTAATCTCCTTTAAAATACCTTTATTTTGATACCCTACTCGATGGGTTTGGTAAACAAAACAATATTAACGACTTACTGCTGATTAGCTGCAAAATCCGCCATTTAGATTTTTTTTTAAAACCCATCTTATAACAGTCGGGTGACTGAGACGAATCGAACGTTACCTTAACTGTCAAAATCCATCCAGCCGTTTGAAAGGTAAGAGGTAACCCAGAATAGAAATTGACATACATACAATAGGACATAATTGGATAATTGTCATCAATATAATAATTTTAAAGGAAACAGAAGAATAGTAAGTTATGTTTTGGACGACACCGTGGCTTAGTTGGTAGTGACCCTGCCTACGAAGCTTGGTGTTCCGGGTTCGATCCCCGGCCGGGGCAAATATTTGTGACGTACACAAATGTTTGTTCTCGGGTCTTGGATGTGGTGATGTCTTGTTGTGTAAGCTGAGGAGTTTTTTACAGCTTATTATGAAACAGCTGGGATGGCGCAGCTTCAAAAGATATTCAACATAACCCTTCTTATTTGCAGTCGGGTAAAAACTAGCCAAGCACTCAACTGATAGAGATCACACCTACCCATGACCAAAATTAGTCTATGTTTGACAAAGAGATTAGATATACGTGAAGTCTTGTATGTGTCCATGCCACCTGCGACACAGGGAATCCTAGTGCAGGGGTGTGAGTGTGAGTGTGTGAATGTTTGTTTGTGTGAATGTTTATAAGTTGTATTGACAAAATTAAGTTACAATGACGCACTATAATTAAAACGTTAAACAAGTGATTTATCGGCCTAGAAGTGACACCGTCCAAAATACAATGTATTTATTTATTTTATACATTCTTTATTCGCTATCTATAGTTTATCGTTTGTATTTTGTATTATATATTATTTTAATATTCTTCCGAGTATGCTTTATTGCTTGCAACAATCTAGTATGCATTTATGTAGTAAATACATGTGTGTTTGTGATTCACATATTTGTTCCATTATATTCGATAATTAGCAAGTTCTTATTGACATTGAACTTGTGGTACGTCGAGGTCAAGCCGAGTTATGTTAAGTCTAGGCTAACTTCTATAATTATGTATGAGAGTATATTCTTATAGGTACACTTAGTTTTGTCTCTCGTCTCGTCTCGTCTCGTGTGAACCTTCTTCTTATCGTGTCACTAGTTCTACGAACCAGTGTGGTAAAATGATTTCAAGTGCGCCTAGAAGAGGCTCCTTTCGTGCTCTTTCGTGGTAGCCACCTTCGACGCGATTTTAAAACTCTTTGGCTCCATTTTTTTTATAGTTTGCTGATCTAGGTGTTGCCTCAAATTGTTTATTGTTTATTGTTTATTTCATTTGCTTACATGTAAGATCGTCTTATTAGCTTAGGTTCTAATATAGTAGCTAGCGGTGTACATGACCCTGTCAGGGCACTGCAAACATTCTGTCCTATTAAATGATTTTAAATATTTTAGATTACATACAAATTCTTAATGGCATTTTAAATAAAATTGGTATAATAGTTTTAGCATAATAATATTAGTAAATTTGTTTTGAATGTCATAAAGAATTTAAATTCACGAATTACTGTTCGAGGTCAATTTTATCAACTAGAAATTCGTTAACAGAATAGTAGCATCTTTGAATAAGTAAATTTTTAAGTTTTTTGTAAAATATATTGTCATTTTTTTCATTCTTAATAATGTTGTGCCTTATTATATCTGATATATTATATCCTTAACGGATGGGAGATATTCATTTTTTACTATTGTATCATGCATAAACTACTAGACAGATTGGGCTCCTAGATAGGAAGCAGCATCGGTTTCTACAATCTTTTATTAAAGTTAGAGATATTTTTTTTACACAACGCCATCTAGCCCTAAACTAAGCAGAGCTTGTACTATGGGAATCAGATGGCTGATAAAATACTTTTTTTTTTGTTAATACATAGGTACATAGAAATTCATAGAATACATAGAAAACACCCAGACTCAGGACAAACATCGATGTTCATCACACAAATGTTTGCTCTGAAGCGGGAAGCGAACCCGCGACACCGGGCGTGGCAGTCCAATACAATTGCCATTCGACCATCCGTGTCGGCATTGTATTTAACTAAAAGTCAGCAATATTAAATTGTGGTGTTATTTATTTCCTAGAGCGGTAGAGTCGCCGCTGTTTCTACAATTATGAACAAAACAAATGTGGTATTTACATACACGCACGTATTTACTTTGATATCGGTTAGTATGCACATAAATGAATGTATTTATGTAAGTAGCACTCATACCGACTACAATACAACGAGTAAATTAACAATTCTGATAATTGACGAATGTCCGTTAGTAAC
This sequence comes from Lobophora halterata, assembly GCA_932526365.1. NCBI lineage: Eukaryota > Metazoa > Arthropoda > Insecta > Lepidoptera > Geometridae > Lobophora > Lobophora halterata. Next base: position 7,953,698 of record OW052024.1, read on the forward strand.
GTGGCTATCATACTATTTTTACATTATCTACGATATGACATAAAATTGACATTTTTGTACGATCTATGGGTAGCTCAAATGATCCAACACGAACGACACCGAAGGCGGCGCGGCGTACCGGGCATACTCGCTGCAAAATTGAATATTTCTTGCACAAAAATAAAAACCAGGAGTTAAGATAAAACAAAAAGAATAAGATTGCGTTCACTTTATTTGTACCTTAGCCTTGAAATTATTAAAAAGTAGCTCACACGGAAACATCGTTCAAAATACTCATTAAAGTAGGCACAGGACCAACCATCACTTGGTCATAAACCGGCACGAATTCCTTGACTGTGAAGCTTGGCTGTATCAATATAAATATATTTTTTCTCGTAAATTAAGAATAATTCATATTATAATAATTCATTCATCACGCGGTGTAAGGGAACACTCGTCTATTAGGCAGTTGAGATATTTTTGTAGTGTCATTCAATGCAGAGAGTTCTTCAATATTTTTCAAACCAAAAGTGCCTATTCGCGCGTTTATTAGGGACATTTTAATAGGGACATATTTTTAATGCCTACAGGTTGTCCATACAGCTTATCGACAGTAGGAATATTTGTTTAAAGTTTTTTTGTAGTTAAACTAAAGAAACCTAGTTAAAACCTATACTTAAAGTTAACAAGCTTAAAGTTAAAAAAAACTGAAAACCCTACTGCGAAATATTTATACATTCAATGTCAATTCACTATTCCAAATTAAATTTAAAAAACATTGAAAGTAGTAGGTACTCAAAGCATTGTAACTTGACATCAAAAAGTAACGTGAAGGTAGCTCAGCGAAATAGGCTATGGAGGAACTCTACTACTACGAACTATGCTCGAGGTTTGCAAAATTCAAAATGAACTCATCTAACAGAACGGAGAACTAAAGTGGTCGAAATAGCTCAGACGAGACGATCTAGAAGCTAAAGTAGCGGTTGGCCGACCACATCTACCAAAGAACCGACAGCCGTTGGGGTCAACGTGTTCTAGAGGGAAGATCGCGTCTCATCTACATATATCTGATATGATATATGTAGATACAGATATCTCCCCAAGTAATTGTTCTAAAACTACATAATATACTAGTGCACGAATACCTACTTCTTTAAATCTGTTTATGAAGTACCGTTTGTAAAATAAACTAGACGCAACTAAAACGCTCTTCTGATATTACTCCAGAAATTTACATACATTCATACATATAAGACCCGACTACCTTCCTTGGCTATCGGGTAAAAAGAAAAGACAAAGCGTTTTAAAGTTCATACAGCGCCATCTAGCGGTAAGTAGCGAAAGTGCAGATTTTAATAATTATTTACATATTTTTAATTTTAATTTATAATTCCGGATAAAATGCGTAATACGAGGTCCAACACACACGTGGCCGAATGTTACGCTACCTTTACTGACCGCTTTATAGTTTTTGATTATGTAGCGTAAAATTATTTAAAATGAATCCCTTAATTGCCCATTAATTATACCCAAACATATGACTTATATATAATTTTGTAATCTCCTTTTAATTTCCTTCATTTCGATACCCTACTCGATAGGTTTGGTAAACATATTTTTTTCAACGACCAACTATTTAGCGCCAAAAATCCGCCATTTTGTTTTTTTTTCTAAATACCCATCTAAGAACACTCGGGTTATTGAGACGAATCTAACGATACGTTAATTGTCAATATCCATCCAGCCGTTCGGGTGATATGAGGTAACCCAGAAATTTACATACATATAAGATACGCGCGAAAAACATAACCCTTCCTTGGCAGTCGGGTAAAAAAGAACTTAAGAACTAAAAATAAATGTCAAAATGAAATAAATTATGAATAAATAAGAATTGAATATTTGAATTTAAAAATATCTATTGTAAGTCATTAATTTAATTTGATGAATTATAATAAATACCTACTTATTTATTCAAAATTGGACTGCGCCAAGCAAAACTTGCATCCATCTATTTTGGATGGGGCAGTCTAGGCGCGACATAATCATCTCTAATATATGCCCATAACTTTTACATAAAATAATTTAAAAAAGCATTATATTTACCGCATTTTAAATTGTATTCAAGTAAGTATTAGCGTATGACGCGTGATATACACATAATTGATGTCATACAAAACGAATCGCACTGCAAACCAATGGTCGTGAACAAAGACTCTACATTTTGTACATGTTAAAATAGAATTAATAAAAAACTGTACATAAGCATACTCAGCCTGTGCCCTATAAAAAATAGTATGAGGATTTATATTTCGCCAAGCTAGGCGTTTTTTTTTATAATAATAGATTACGCCGACTCATGACCAGAACATAGCGCTATACATTGAATAACATAGGACACGGGCCGGTGCGACACTGCTAATAGCACTCGTCCACTTTGAGATGTTTTGATGATAATCAGTCTTGAAAGCTATACCAGCTATACACCGCAAATTTCTAATCACCAGACAAAAAATACGCATAATCAGTTGCCGTTACTGAACACTTGTACGAGGACGTGGTGGCCGAGTGGATAAGGCCCTTGCCTTGCGATCTGATGGTCGCGGTTTCGAAATCCCGGTGGCAGTCATGCGTAAATGGGTTTTTTCGGTCGAAAAAATCTATGTATGCATCCCACGTTCTCGCAACGGTGAAGGAAAACATCGTGAGGAAACCGGCATGTCGTAGAACCAAAAAGTTCGAAAACATGTGTCGAGTGCACGAAAGGAGCCTCTTTGAGGCGCACTTGAAATCCTTTTACCACACGGGTTCGAAGGAACTAGTGACACGATAAGAAGAAGAAGGCGGCACCCATCATTGATAATAATTTAAGTTTAATTCATAGTTTGGCAAACCCGGGTACCTAGCTCGAGTCAACTCGCAAATTCTCGGCTCTGGCGCCGCACTCGCGCCGCTGTCACTCGCCCATTGTGTAGGAATCAAAAGTTCCGACTGCACATTTACAACGTATGTAGTACATTCTTTGGTAGTACCCCGTCTGCATTGCCCATTTAATTATTTTGGTAATTATAAATTGGTGGTGAATAATTGCACTAGCCGAGAACAGGCATGCATATTATAAGTTACTCTTGGCTGCACTCTAGCTGCATCATCTAGATAGGTATCATCCTGCAGAGACCGCCTCTCAACGGTAATGTCTCTCTCGTCTACTCCAGTGAATCCCCACTGCTCTCCGGCTTCCTTCGTCCGGCTTTTGACCTATCATCAGCCCTTGAAACGCCCTCACAATTAGGGGCTGTAGAGTAGAGCGTTAACCCCCGTTTGGTTGCTCTTAATCAGACAAAATATTGGGTGGGGCTGTGTCGGGGCACACGGGCGTTGGTTTAACGTGAAACTAGTATTTCAGCGTGTCGCTTTCAGTTTTATAGATATTTGAATGCAATACTATTTAAAAAAAGTACTATCCAAGTCTTGGCCGCGACCAGGCATTGAAGGACGTACTACTCAGGCGAATTAACATGACACCTGGCTCGAATGACGTTTGTGCAAAGTACAGCGTGGAATTGGATTATCTTGATAAAGAAGAGGTCCTGTAATACTTGGCAATGATAAGGCTTCGCAATTAGAGGAAGAAGAAACACGGAGGGCGCCGCGCGGGGCAGCGGGGGAAGCATCAAGTTGCGAGCCACGTGTCAGCCAGGTGTCATGTTCATTCGCCCGAGTAGCACGTGAAAATGTGGCCGACGCGCAGCCGAGGCACACAAACGTGAGTCCAGCAATGCCTGGAAGCGTAAGATCTTGTTTCGGTGATTCTGCGCGGTGCTCCACCAAAATATAAATCATAACAGTGAGCTCATTAGATAAGCTAAAGCTTAAAGTTTAAAAAAACTGAAAACCCGGCAGGGAAATAATTATGCATTCATTGTCAATTCATTATTTCAAATTAAATGTAAAAATATAACTTGTCTATATTTTTGTAATCTCCTTTAAAATACATACTTCATTTTCATACCCTACTCGATAGGTTCGGTCAACAAAAAAATATTACCTAACGACTTACTATTTAGCTCCAAAAATCCGCCATTTTGTTTTTTTTTTAAACCCATCTAAGAACACTTGGGTGATTGAGACGAATCTTAAATATCAAAATCTATCCAGCCGTTTGGAAGATATGAGGCAACCCAGAAATGTACATATATACATACAAGATACGCGCGAAAAATATAACTCTTCCTTGGCGTTTCCTTGGAAATTCTGCGTTTTAAATTTGATAACAGGGGTTATATAATCAAGGTTTTACAAAAACATAGACAACCGACTTCAATTGGACTGTTTTAGTGACCGTAAACACCACTGAAAAGTCACAGGGAAGCAGAATACACAAATTCGTTTACTTCGACGACATATGTATTTTTTTCAGTTATTTGGATATAAAAACTAAACTACTTAATCGATTTTGATGAACTTTGTACGGGACCAATCTGAAAGTATATCCTCTCAAACAAAAAACGAATTTTTAAAATCGGTTCATAAACAACAAAGTTCTGTTTGTTAAACATTAAAAAAACATTCAACCGAATTGATAACCTCTTTTTTTTAAGTCGGTTGAAAATAAACACACCCCTTTATAGGCTCCGCTGACATTGACATTATTATCCCAAAGCACCCTGAGTTTGCCCGCCTTGCCCCAAATCAGGAGAAATGAGGGTAATTTAGTTAAACGCTTTACAACTGCTCTATGTTAGAAGGTTTAATGGAAGCTTCCAGAAAAAATCTAGATTTAAATTTGTTCAAAAAAAAAAAAAAACATTTTTAATTAAAACAATTGAACCATTTCGAACGAGATAAATTGAGATAAGTTTTATTTTTACGTAAATTAGTTATATGTCTAGGCACAGAAGTACAAAAGTATAGAAACACAATCTAGTACATTGAAAATGCAACGAAAAGAAAGGGTAATATTCTACTACATTTTGGTCCGATGCAAATTTTCGAAAAAGAGAAGTAACAGTGTTAAATAAATATTTTATGTTAAAACTACTACGCTTTTTCATCGTTAATAAAACTACATCGTAAAAAGTAACAAACATTATTTGAAAATGGAGATATTTCATTTTTATTGACGAGGTGTCTGAAAGTTTTTGGTTCTGTCTTACGACTCCATTTTGATTTGATACTGTCCATCTTGGTGTTCTATAGGAACACCGTTATTAATCTATGTGTATATTTCATCGTATTTCTACAGAAATTATATTATTTATCGCACTCTTGGGAGTAAGGTTAGGAGTTAGCAAGTTATAACTAAGCTGTAGTCAGCGAGTAGAGTCTCCAGTTACCCGAAGTTTTTAAACATTTCGATATACAGGGTGTTCCCAAGAGCAGTTCAAGATTGTTTATAAAAAAAAAAGATGTACTTACAACATGGAATTAACAAAGATAGGTACAGTTGGGTTAAGCATAATTGTGACACGTGAGTAAATTATATAAGGTTCAAAAAAACTTATCCATATTTGTGATTGACACTTCATAGTTTCATAGTATAGCTCCGTAGCAAATTAGAGCATCAAAATGGAGCCCAATGGATGTGGCGGCTCGAGGCGGTCAATGTAATAGGTCTGCAGCATGACGTTGGAGTGAATCCAAATATAGGCTTCGTTAGTCCATTCAGTTCTAGGAATAACTGGAACTCAGCACAAAACACGAACACAGGACATAATCAAATTCAGTTGGGACACTTTGACCATGGATAGTCCAGTCCAGTCTTAAGTGCTGTGCCAATCTTACAATTGGTTTATCTACTGCGCACGAAAAGAGCCTTTTTGAGGCGCACTTTAAATCCTTTCACCACACTGGTTCGAAAGAACAAGTGACACACTAAGAAGAAGAAAAAAAGGTAGGTTATCTACTTAGAGTTATAATTATTCAGATATTCCTCAATTTTTGGCATCAACAGTTTCGGTACGAGCCGGCTGTACATCACATCTAAGTGCGTCCACAACGGGTCTTTCACTTCAAACGTCTCTACCACGTTCGGTAGTTTCTTCATCAGCCACTCCTGATCACCGACATCCGATATCCCATCATTTTTCCCATAGATAATCACCACGGGCACCGTTACAGCACCCAGGTTGTGCAGGGAAGGAGACGAACTCCCATACAGCTGAATATTCTTCTCGGGTCCGTAGTCAAACTTGTGAAAGGTTTTGGTTCGTTGCATTTGTCCAAATAAAGCTAAGTTGTGGACCGACGTCCCGGCGGGCAGGTTAGCTATTAGTTTGAGTATGGTGTCTTTAGTAACTGAACCCGCATGACGATTATCGAACAAATTGAAAAACAGCTCACAAATTCGAAAACCAACGTCAGATGATCTACAGAAGGCCATTAAAAAACGCTGCAGCACGCCTCCGTGCGGTAGCGCTTCGAACCAACCGGTATCCATCAATGCCCGCTCGTTTTTCTCATAGAACTCCACTATCCCCCGGAAAATGAGAGATTTGGTCAGCGGTTGCCTCGTGGTAGTTGCGAGGCTGATCATGACGTTAGTTTTTCTACAATAGTGCGGCAGCTCCGAGCACATGACGAAGAATATCGCCCCGCCTTGCGAATAACCAATGTAGTTGAGTCTGGAGGCACCAGTCTCGTTTAGGACTTTGTCGATCATAGCAGGTATGTCGTACCTTCCAATCTCGTCGATGCAGAAGTCCCAGTAGGCTTTGTCGGAGTCAGGATCGAGAGTCTCGTGCCGGCGGGAGTATTGGTTTCCGCGCACATTGCCGAGCCATAGGTCGTGGTTTTGCGCCAGGAGATACGGCAGCCCCACCTCCGGCCCAGAGTCCATCCAACAGCCTGCGCTCTGTAAAAGACCATGCAGCAGCAACACTGGAGGTTTGCCTTCTCCAACATTTGCGTTTTTCCTCATCCTCTGTAAGCCTAGAATGTATCCGTCTTCTGTGGTGACGGAGTATTCCTGAGTGTGGAACCCGTGGAGTGCCGCTCGCGCGCTCACGTTGAGGAGCGACTCTTGAAATGATTCTTGGTTGGCCCTGTTCAGCAATCGAGGATATACATGTGTAGCATCGTTTCTCCGTTTCCTAAGTTCTTCAGCTTCATGTATCATCCAGTCATCAAACTGTGCTACCATTCCATTTTCATTGGATAACTCTTTGATAAACTCCATCAAGTTCCGCAGGCTGTTTAATTGCTTCCTTTCAAAATTATGATTAGATGTGGGGTCAGCTTGAAGTAAGTCTTGTAAGCTCTTCAATATTTTAAAGCTGAGATCCTCGTAGTGTACTGTAGGGCGATTTAAATCCAGGATAGGTCGTTCCGCCGAGGCCAAGGCCGAACTGTTGTGACCAGAATGCGCACACACTTGTATGACCAGGAAAGCCACAACGGCGTATAACACCGCCAAAGCCATGATGCGCACTGACTGTTTTTGTAGTTATTATAATATATTTTTTTGGTCTATTTTTATGAGAACGAGTTTGGCTATCATTATAACCGCGGAAGTAAATGCTTCTATCTAATTTAAATACGTTAAAAAAATTTAGTAGGTAAGTAATATTTATATTATTTTGTAATATCGCGTAGTCAGTTTTAAGCTCTAGATGACGATGCGTTATCTAGGCTAAGTATCTACCTAATTGTAGGTAGAGTGATATATCCTAACTAAAACCTAATTGCCCACCTCAAGCAATTAAAACGTAGTGACAGAACATCGAATACTGCGACTGTTTTGGTGAATGAAAGCGGAAAACAAAAATATAAAGTAGTGTTGACGTTGGTACGCGCCTTATTAGGCTGAAATGCAAGCCGCCTTGGCCTGCCGTGCCCATCTTTATCAAACAGGCGCTGCATTGTCAGCGTGACCTAGTTGCCGCGATCGATGCGGGTCGACGACCGGCCGGCCTCAACCCACCGATTCATATCTGTGGCCCAACTTTTAGATGATTCCTTGAAGATAAACATTAGACTTGAAGCTTTTATTGTGATTAGGAAATGATTGCTTTAATTTTTCTATTTTTCATTTACCCGGAGTGGTGTTGTGGGGGAAAATGCTTCATATTCATCTATACATTTAATAAGATCTACTTTGGTGAAGAAAATGAAAGAAATGGATTAATATACCTACATAATTTTAAGGAATACTCATGCCTACTTGCACCAAACTTTCAAAGTTCCTAAGCAATTACTTTACTCGCTTGGCAGTTCTTGATGGTCAGAATCTGGAATGTTAAGAACTACCAAGCGAGTAAAGTAATTGCCTAGGGACTTTGACAGTTTGGTGCAAGTAGACATTACACAAATACACGCCATATTCTGCATTTATCGAGTATATGTATATATGTGAGTATAGATATAGGGTAAATAATACCTTTTCCGTTGGGAGGCGGAGGGTGTCAGATATTCTGCCGTAAAGCAGTAATGTGTAAGTATAATTGTGTTCCGGTTTGAAGGGAACTGTTATGTAGCTAGTAAAATTACTGAGCTTTCGAGACTCGCCATCTAAATGTTTCAATGTGGACGAGCGCTTTAGCAGTATTGTTCCGGCCTATGTGAATCAAATCCTGTGTAGCACAGTTCTGGTCATGAGCAGGCGTGAGCTCTTACCATCAGGATATGGTAGCGTAACATTCGCATTTGTAATAATGAGATAGGTATATTGTGCATTGCACCTTATTTCATCCATACGGCCCGTAGAGTGCTATCGCCTGAGTTTTATTATCATAATTTAGTGAAACTAGAAACCCTATTTTTATCTCGGTTAAAAATGCAATTCAAACCGTTTCGTGCGTCACATTTGATTCACATTCAGCAACTAAACGCCTGTCCGAATTACAACGGCAACACACACCGCTGACAGCTGCCATTAAAAGTTTTGCACGCGAACCACCAGATTGTGTGAACTTGATGAAGAGATCCTATACTATTTACGAGGGGAAAGCGCTATTATTTTCCTTGTGGGTAAAGGAGTGAAACCAAATTAATAAATAGCATGGAAGCTCTTGTAATTCAGCGTGTTTAGATAAATAGATAGAAAATGCTTTATTGCACAAAGTAAAAAACAAGTACATAGGCAAACTTAATGCTAGTTAGCATTCTCTTCCAGCTAACCTCTGCGTATTATGGAGATGTGGTAGTGCTAGATGTGTGATTGGTGAAAGAAAATAATATAATGCTTATTTTTCGTAACATAATAATTACGATATTGATGGCAGACTCCTTGAGAAGACAAGCAACCTCTTCGATTGGAGTGGACTGACGTTTTCAGACGTTTGAAATAAAAGAAGGAAAGGAGACTGTCATTGATGTCGTGTTCGCATGCATATTTTCCTGTTCTTGATTTTATTGCTTTGGAAGATTATGAGCTATTTGTGTTTGTAAATCGTCTTTTAATCCATTTCTGGTATTTCCTAATAATATTATATATAATACACTAATAAATAATAAAATGCTCAAATATTGTTGAGCGCCAAGTAGTGATGGGATAGTTTGGATTTGAAGACCCCAATGGAGGTGGAATTGCGGATAGCTACAGGAAAAGAGTTCCACAGTCGGATCGCGCTGACTGTGAATGAGTTGGTATAAAAAAAGGTTTTGTGGTGTGGTGTGGTGCATAAGAAGGAGATGTTGATAAGGGTATATAATTATTTAAAGATTTAAATTGAAAACTTATTACTTACCCACATAAAATCTTAGGAATTGTGGTACCTATCAATGAATTCGTAACCATGGGATTATCAAGATAGTACCTATTCTAGCGTCCATTTTCGTATTAAATGACTTTTTTTTCTTCAAGATTTACTGAACGAGTGTGAAGTAAATATATACTTGCTACTGCGTAAGTAGATAGTTAAGCTAACTTGGGAAACGTTCGGTGCGAGTACGTAAAGTGCTCGCACACACCGTCATTGGATCGTAGTTCAAAGTTCAGGTAAATAGGTCAAACCAACTGCTTGCAAACTCGTAAGTATGAACCCAACAAGAACCTGATACAGGGTGGCTAAGTTATTCAATGCGAAATATTGTGGGTTCCCAAGCGAGTCACAGTGTTACCTACTTGTTAGAGTTTTTCTCCCAAGGATTATAGCTTATAATTTAATTACTGTAATAAGATACTATGGATCATAGTTTGACTTGAAATCCTTTCACCACACTGGTTCGAAAGAACTAGTGACATGATAAGAAGAAGAAGATGGATCCTAGTTGAATTAAATGATTTGATTTGATTTGCAGCAGCCCGTGGTTTCCTGTGTGATGTGTGGACAAAAAGTAGGTATGTTCAAATTCTGAACACCATCGAATTGCAGCCCTACCGGTTTCTGAGCAACAAACATCTGTTAATATCTCCTCATAAACTTTATGATTTATATTATTATTAACTGGTGCCCGCGACCCGCGTTTGCGCAGTATCTTTATAAATTGTAGCCTATGTGTTATTCCTATATTATTCAAAAGTTTCATTAAAATCCATTCAGTAGTTTTTATGTGAAAGAGTAACAAACATTCATCCATCCATCCATACTTACAAATTTTCGCGTTTATAATATTAGTAGGATCTGTGTGATAAGTACATGTGATGATGCAGTTGTTATTTTTATAAATTAGTGACGAGTAGAATAAAGCAATAAGAGATCATGATTTTTCGTCAAATTTCTAGTCATCGTAGGTACAGACAGCGTCATAGATAAGTATCCCCCTTGCAATATAATACCCCAGCTTCAAATCCCTTCAAATCACCGCCGCGGCGTATGGAGAAGTTTTGCCTTTAAAAAATAGATTATATTTGTATAACCGTATGTAGGTAACCCTAAAAATAATTTTAAGTATTACAAGTTTTTGAAAGGATTTATAGCTGGATGTCTTGTGATGGAATACTTATCTCTGACGCTGTCTGTACGTAATAAACTTCTACATACTTATAGAAAAAATTTAGATTATAATTTTGTGTAATGGAATTGAGCAACAGAGCTGACACACGCTGTATGTGCAGTCATTAATATGCACGGCTCCCGTACAAGTTTGATCACTTACAAGTCTTACAACTTGGAAAATGGATGGTTTTCTCCAAGTTACAGGAAACGGGATAATGCGCGGGAAATTGCCTTTTGTTTCCAACATGGAGGTAATTCCGGTTTGAGAGGGGAATTTAAGTTTTCAAAGAAAAGATGAAGATTTTATTAATATATAAAGGTTTTTAAACATTTCATTTTTAATGCATGTTTTATTAACCATCTCAGACAAAGACCTCTATTTCTCAAAATTACCACAAAATAATATAACCATTTGTAAAAAGACACGAATAATGAACGAGGGACACCCCTGCACTCGACGATGTAATAGCGCCAGGGCTGTGGCAACACTGGAAATTACATGCAAAACTAAAAAAATATAATTTGTTGAATTGAAGTTGTAAATTTTCAGAAATCTGTGTTTTGGTTAGAGTGGTCCCAATCGCTGGAAGAAAAATGATTAAATCTAATCGTTCCGTCGATTGGGACCGCGGTCCTAAACCTAGTGGTCTCAATCGACGGAAGCCTCAGTGGTTGATGGTTTGGTTGGTGGGTCAGCGTATCTGTTGCCTTCAGGTATCTTGTAGAAAATCTTCAACGTGACAAGTTAATTACTGTAATTCAGTGAAACGATCGGGACGAATCGGGCTCACCTTGCGAGACACCAACATCAACAGTGATGAGCCGACTAACAATATAATTTAAGTCATTACATATACCTACTGCTGGCTCACTGAAAAAACCTTCTATAGAATAGAATAGACTAGAATAGAATAGAATTTATTTGCCTATACAATACAATAGAAACTTATAACTAATCTAAATAATTCTTACTTAAAAAGACTTACTCTAACTTTCGTGTATGGATTTGTATGGCAAAAAAAGGACTCAACTCAGCGTTATGCTGGATAGATGGGGTTTCCCACCTATCCAGCGCTGGTTTTCAGTTGAGCCCTGCGAAGGTTAACGACACGACCTATGACTATTAACCTACTTATTTTACTAAACAATAAAAAACTAAACGAAAACAAAAGAAAAAAAGCAACCTAACAAACGAAATGAATAACAAAAATCATAATAAGCAAGGAATGAAACAAAATCAAAATTGATATAAACCAAGAAGAAGAAAATATCAGTAAGTACATATTGTAATAATAATTTGGCTTTATTATTTCCTATCAATAAAAATACAGAACAAAACAGCTACAGCTTCTACAGCTATGAAGAACTCATAGCTGGTATAAAACTGTAATTTTTATTTTTAATTGTACTTAACTAAATTGTTTATGACAAACTGTAATTTTATTGTAATGAATGTAGGTACTTTAAATATATTATCATTATGTGACGTGTAAATATGACTGTTATTTACTAAATAAATGATTATTGATTAGGTATATTAGACCTAAAAGCTTACTGAGTTTGCCATAAATTGCCCAAAAGTATTTTTTTCGTAAATTTAATTGAAAGAAGAGTTCCCAGAGGATTTATTTTCAATTAGGAATACGGAAGAAATTATAATTAAGTTCTTGTTTTACGAAGTGTATGAGGAAAATCGCGAAGATACCCGCTTTATGCTTAAACGGCCCTATTTTGTTAAGGCTCCGGTCTGCAAGCGTGGGAACTTTTGATTGAACACACACATAGATATTTTCTACTCATACAGACTCATCGCGCACTCATAGTATACCACCCTGGAAAGAAACAAATATACTTTCGGTGCTACGCACAAGTTACATTTTCATAACACCTTTATCTTTGTAGGATGCTGAAGAATGTCATAAAAAACACGCAATGTATTGTGCCATTAGCTTGACATCGCGACGCCCGTTGGCCAGTAGTGAGTACTACTCATTAGCCAGCGGCAAAGGGTGGGGTCAGAGTGTACGATTTTTGGATATTATCTCAATCTATGAAACAAAGTCAACAAAGAGTTAGTTACACAATAATGACTCGAAAATGGTCCCCACGCGTACAAAGTCGCGGACGTTAAACTAGTCAAGTACAGTCGCGTGCAATAGTATGTACACATATCGACATTTTCAAAATTATGTTTTCATACTTAGTTACAATAATATGTACACACCAAAACACCCATATTATTATGTTGCCATCAACTTATGTCATAATATTGTCAACAAGTCGATGTCAGAAATAAGTAAACACTATTGACTACAGACTACAGACTGAATTACAAATATATGTAAACAAGTTGCAGTTGCATTAAAATGTAGTAATTCATTCCTTGGATCTTTATTAGTCCGAATTAAAATATTTTTCTTTTATACGTTAGTTTCGTTAGCTTTATATAATGAGAAAAATCTTTTTCAACATATATAAAAATGAATTACCACTCACTGACTGATTGACTCATTGACATCATTGTTCTCCCAGATGCAGTTTTATTTTGAAAAATCTAATATGGGGAATACAAAGAGGAAGACGGGTTGAGTTGGGGAAAACCTCGACTTTTCACTTTTTTTTTACGCCCTAGGGATTAAACATGGTATCTCGTAAAGTATAAGACTTGGTGTATTACAAGTTTTGGTCAAAGGTATTTATTTTTGTTCCAATTTTGAAATTTTGAAAAATCCAATATGGCCGCCATACAAAAAAAATGGATTTCAATACAAAAGTTGGATTCCCATACAAAATTTTTCAACTTGAGCGAAGCGAAAGTTGAAAAATTTTGCCGGGAGGTGGCGAGCGAAGCGAGCCACCGACCTCCGAGCCGCGGAGCGGCGACCTGAGCGCAGCGAAGGACACCAAAACTTTTCAACCTGAGCGAAGCGAAGGTTGACGGTTCGCACGTCCTCGGGGTTTTACATACAAAATTTTTAAACCTGAGCGAAGCGAAGGTTGAAAAATTTTGCAGGGAGGTGGCGAGCGCAGCGAGCCACCGACCTTCGAACCGCGAATCGTCAACCTGAGTGAAGCGAAGGTTGACGGTTCGCACGTCCTCGGGGTTTTACATACAAAATTTTTAAACCTGAGCGAAGCGAAGGTTGAAAAATTTTGCAGGGAGGTGGCGAGCGCAGCGAGCCACCGACCTTCGAACCGCGAATCGTCAACCTGAGTGAAGCGAAGGTTGACGATTCGCACGTCCTCGGGGTTTTGCATACAAAATGTTTAAACCTGAGCAAAGCGAAGGTTGAAAAATTTTGCAGGGAGGTGGCGATCGAAGCGAGCCACCGACCTCCGCACCGCGAAGCGGCAACCTGAGCGTAGCGAAGGTTGACGATTCGCACGTCCACCTTGGCACCTACATGCTATCTCGAAAAGTATTAGTCGTAGAGTGTTGCAGTTTTCGCCAAAAGTATTTATTTTTGTTCCAATTTTGAAATTTTTAAATATCCAATATAGCCTCCATACAAAAAAACATAACTGCCATACAAAACATATGTTTTTTCCATACAAAACTTTAAACGCCGATATCTCAGCAACGGTAAGAGATAGAGGCATGGTTCATAGACTCGAAACTGTATGTATTTTGATGGCAAAAATTTCAACTTATTTTTTTTTTCGATTGGAAATACTTGGATGGATGGATATAGCGTGTTTAGACTCACTATTCGTTATAGAGGATGTTCCAAACTTTTTCTTAAGTGAGGGAGGGGGCGAGCGAAGCGAGCCACCGACCTTCGCATTGCGAAGCGGCAACCTGAGCGTAGCGAAGGTTGACGGTTCGCTGTTTGTGGGTCACATTGAGATGAGTTTAGGGAGGGGGCGAGCGAAGCGAGCTCCCGACCCGAGCGTAGCGAGGCAATTATCTGAGGGATAATAGTGTCGTTTTTAACTAATTCGGGGTTGAAAATTTAGATTTTGGTGTCAGAATTGAAATCCAAGATGGCGGAAATTTTTTTTTCAATCTTTTTTCATGGGTGTCGTTTTTGACTAATTAGGGGTTGAGGATAAAGAATTTTGTCTCGGATTTGAAATCCAAGATGGCGGACAATAAAAAAATTACAAAAAATTCTTCTTTGAAGGATAAAGATGTGGCGCTTAATAATATTGCCCCAATTATTTTTTGATATTCGGAAAATTAAAGAATACAACAATTTTTTTTTCTTTTCTAATTTCATAAAATATTAAAATAATAAAAAATAATAATAAATCACTCGCGAGCTGCTTGCAGCTCGCGCACCGCCCAAAAAACTAGTTATAAAATAAAGCTGCATTACCACTGACTGACTGATTTTTTTCCCAGATGCAGTCTGAATTTTAAAAATCTAACATAGGAAACGTATAGGAGTGTAGAGATGAGTTCAGGAAAAAAATGTATTTTCACCCTTCTTCACCCCCTTGGGGCGCAACATGGTATCTTGAAAAGTGTAAGTCGTACAGAGTTGAAACTTTCACCATAGGTATTGGTTTTTGTTCCAATTTCAAAATTTTGAAAACTCCAATACAGCCGCAATACAAAAATAAAATAAAATAAAATAAAATAAAATAAAATAAAATAAAATAAAATAAAATAAAATAAAATAAAATAAAATAAAATAAAATAAAATAAAATAAAATAAAATAAAATAAAATAAAATAAAATAAAATAAAATAAAATAAAATAAAATAAAATAAAATAAAATAAAATAAAATAAAATAAAATAAAATAAAATAAAATAAAATAAAATAAAATAAAATAAAATAAAATAAAATAAAATAAAATAAAATAAAATAAAATAAAATAAAATAAAATAAAATAAAATAAAATAAAATAAAATAAAATAAAATAAAATAAAATAAAATAAAATAAAATAAAATAAAATAAAATAAAATAAAATAAAATAAAATAAAATAAAATAAAATAAAATAAAATAAAATAAAATAAAATAAAATAAAATAAAATAAAATAAAATAAAAAAATTAAAAAAATAACCAAATACCTATGGTGAAAGTTTCAACTCTGTACGACTTACACTTTTCTAGATACCATGTTGCACCCCGAGGGGGGGTGAACACTCAGGTTACTGCCTCGCTTCGTGGAAGTCGCTGGATTTGCAATAACGCACATCTTCCAAAATAATAAGTACAAAAATCAGGCCTCTAGCTGCAACCGTTTACGAGATACAAGCGTTTAAAGTTTTTATGAAAAATATTTTTTTTTGTATGGCGGCCATATTGGATTTTACATAATTTTGAAATTGGAACAATAAACGTACTTATGGTGAAAGTTTCAACTTTGTGCGACTTACACTTTTCGAGATACCATATTGCACCCCGAGGGGGGTGAACACTCAGGTTGCTGCCTTGCTTCGTGGAGGTTGCTGGCTTTGCAATAACGCACCTCATCCAAAATAATAAGTACAAAAATCAGGCCTCTAGCTGCAACCGTTTACGAGATACAAGCGTTTAAAGTTTTTATGAAAAATATTTTTTTTTGTATGGCGGCCATATTGGATTTTCCAAAATTTTGAAATTGGAGCAATAAAAGTACCTATGGTGAAAGTTTCAACTTTGTACGACTTACACTTTTCGAGATACCATATTGCACCCCGAGGGGGGGTGAACACTCAGGTTACTGCCTCGCTTCGTGGAGGTCGCTGGCTTTGCAATAACGCACCTCATCCAAAATAATAAGTACAAAAATCAGGCCTCTAGCTGCAACCGTTTACGAGATACAAGCGTTTAAAGTTTTTTATTATTTTTTTATTTTTTTTGTATGGCAGCCATATTGGATTTTTCAAAAATTTTAAATTAGAACAAATAATTTACCTGTGGGTAAAGTTTTAACTTTGTACGACTTACACTTTTTGAGATACCATGTTGCACCTCAAAGGTGGGTGAAAGGGGGTGAAAAGTCGAGGTTTTTCTGATCTCACTCCCATACGCCCTATACGTTCCCAATGTTAGATTTTTAAAATTCAGACTGCATCTGGGTGAACAATAATGTAATTTTTTGTGTGTGTAATTTCCCGTATGTTTTCCATATCTACCTGAAATGGGTAGAAAAAAATTAGTAACGCTTTTTAAGGTACGTAAAAAAATGATAACAAAGCTCATTTACCTAGATCGTCTACTTAGTCGAAGGGTACATATTAGCATTTGTGTCCGATACTCCTGACGTCGCGACGCACCCTTAGTGTCATCCCAACCACAGATAAGTCATAGTCTACGTTTGATCTCAACGGACGTGCAGTCACCTTGAATACTAAGGGGGTACTGAATTTTTTGCGGGCACGTTGTCTATTTTATAGCGAGTCAAGTTTTTCATACTAAAATGTATGGACGGCGGGGATCGAAAAATCAATGATGTTTAAGCCTGGATTATTGCTTTTTGGTTGGAATTTCTGAAAAAAAGGCGTGGTGTCGGAAATATTTATACTTTTGTCTTACGATAACACCAAAGAATTTTCAAATATTCTCAATGATATAGCTTAAATCGTTCAAATACAAAAGGTCGATTTCGATGTTTTTGATCAATATAAAGAATTTTTTTCTCGTAAATTAAGAATAATTTTAGAAATATCACCTGGTGTAAGGGAACACTCGTCTATTAGGCAGTTGAGATATTTTTGTAGTGTCATTAAATGCAGAGAGTTCTTCAATATTATTCAAACCAAAAGTGCCTATTCGCGCGTTTATTAGGGACAATCCTCTTAAGAACAGAATGAAACTGAAATAATGATGTTGTTGTAGGAGGTTCGCCTACGTTGGGGAATAACTTATTTGTCTGTTTGAAAAATAAACGTACCTTCTTATTCTTATTGTTACGGATTCTACGCGGGTTTTCCGTTTTTGATTTTTTCTCCATGTTTCGGTTGTAGTTGTAATAATAAAGAAATTCTGCTATAAAATAAACAGATTAATTAAAAGTTTTTTTATGTATAGTGACAACCCTATACCTTTATTTCCACAAGAAGAGTTAGGGTTGCGTTTATTCAACAGTTTAAAAGCAATACCAAATGACGCTGCTGAAGTTACGAGCTGCGAGCGCTACGGAGCTACGAGCCACAAGTACTACGGAGCTACGAGCTACGAGTGCTACGGAGCTACGACCTATAAGCGCTACGGAGCTACGAGCTACGACTGCTACGGAGCTACGACCTATAAGCGCTACGGAGCTACGAGCTACGACTGCTACGGAGCTACGACCTATAAGCGCTACGGAGCTACGAGCTACGACTGCTACGGAGCTACGACCTATAAGCGCTACGGAGCTACGAGCTACGAGTGCTACGGAGCTACGAGCTATAAGCGCTACGGAGCTACGAGCTACGAGTGCTACGGAGCTACGAGCTATAAGCGCTACGGAGCTACGAGCTACGACTGCTACGGAGCTACGAGCTACGACTGCTACGGAGCTACGACCTATAAGCGCTACGGAGCTACGAGCTACGACTGCTACGGAGCTACGACTATGAGCTACGCCCGCGCCGTAGATCCTCTGCGTAATGTTATTTACAAATTTTAATAATAATCCAAAAATAAGAAATTAATATATCCCGTTCTAGTAATAATACAAAAAGTTTAAATTAGTAATGCTCAATTAGTATTTCGAGAGTGACCATTTACAAGTTTCATATAGACAAGCGCTATTGCACGGCGGTGCGCGTTATGTAATCAAAAGTCCTGTTGCACTGATTTGGTCATGGGTAGACCTGATCTTGTATCGTCTCGTCTCTAAAATGTTTTAGTAGTTTGTTAGTTGCAGGCGAGTCTATATAGAAAATACATGTAAGTAATAATACGTGTAAGTCAGGTATTAATTTTTTTATTGTTATTTTTTTGTGACTTATTTAAATCTATTGTTGTTATTATATGTTTTTTGTTTCAATATTTTCAAAATTATTGCTGAAATGTATTTTTGAATTGACATGTATTTTTTTATTTATCAATAATAATCGTATTCTAATCTAACAGGTTTTTTTCTCAAGATGGAAATTCTACCAACCTCTGACTTTTAATAGAATTCGCCAACCTTTTGCAAATAAAGCGAGAAATTCAAAATGAAACTCGCAATAATTAATAAAATTCTTCTCCAGACTCCAGTTTGCTCCAGTGTTCTTTGCCAGACCTGTAGGTATCGGTGGCATCGCGAGATAAAGCAGGGCTCCAATTATTTCACGCTGCTGAGGGCCTTTGGAACCTCTTGAGGGTCCTCGGACCCTCTCGTGGGGCTGCGGGCCCTCTCGTGGCTCGTGCCCCTCATCTTGTCATTGAGATGCTGTACCGGTTACTGGTATACTGGTTATATTGGCTGGTTGAAGTGGCACTGGCATTTAGTGTGGCCAGTACAATCAAAATTACAATTATGTCGGTTTTTACCCGATCGTGAAGTAGTAGGGTAGTATTTTTCAGGTGTATGTATGTTTGTGTGTATGTAAGATTTAAGAAATACATACACACAACAGGGATTATTAGCACTTGGACTTTTTCGAAATCAGCGGGAATTCGCAACCTCGACTTTCCGTGTTGAATAATCCTTATGATCTTAATTTCGTCAGCTTTGTTTCTTTCACTCAATGCTTGATAAAGAATGAGAAATAAATAAAATAAAATAAAATAAAAAATAAAAATAAAATAGATAGTGATTATGCGCAAGGCACTTCAAAGAGTCTGGGCTCGTCTAAGGGTGTAGATTCCTGCCTATTCCATTGTTTCATTCGTCTGATATTCGTTATTCAAGATCGGTAGGTATGCCCTTGAACGGAAATTGTTGCCTTATTGAAGTTTTGGAGGTCTTATAACGAAATAGCGGCCCTTTGTGTGAAAAAATTCGCTTGTTATCAAATTTTCAGTAAGATTTGTGTGCTAGTCTGGTAACATGCTGAGGTTACGAAGGAGCATTGCTAAGGTCATCACATTATTTCACGCTGCTGAGGGCCTTTGGAACCTCTTGAGGGTCCTCGGACCCTCTCGTGGGTACGAATAGGTAATGACCTATTCGTATTTACACTAAATTGGTCTTCTCGCGCATAATACGGAAATTTCAAACAGCTTGATAATCCAGCTTTCATCTGTTTTGGCGTGATTGAACAAAGAAATATCCAGATTTGGATGCATAATTAAATATCTGCACTAAAGAAATACCTAAATCATTTATACAAAGTAATCTGACCTTCCCGCAACCCACATCAATGGGCTCCTGCAACCGTCGAATTAACATCATCCGGGTTCGATGGTAACGCTCACATAAGGGTTACGTTACACGACCCTATGTTACATCATCCTATGTTACATGGTTCTATACTTACCGGTTTTACGTCAGTTTGTGTGAGGATAAAGAAAGTGGTTAGATTTTATGTTCATCCTCTTCTATTTATTAGTTTTACCTTTTCTATTTATGCGTAGAATGCATGGCAGGATTACCTATTTATTTTTACCTTATCTATCTTTTTTTTATTATTGACACCAAACCTATTCTTCACTTAATTATGTTAATTAAAGTAACAACAATGTTGTTGGTCATCTTTTCCAAAATACTATTAATTATCTTGGTGCAATTTTGAAGTAAACCATTAGATATAGAATATCGGAAATATAATAGGATATGACAATATATCATAACATATTGTCATTCCCTAACGGTAAACAATAATACAATTATCAATCTATATAGATTAATTATGTAAGGTATTAGCTAAAACATAATAAATATTAGATTAACCAAAAAAACTTTCCTACAAACCGTTTATAACAGAGATTTTTCCTTTTCAATTTCAGAAAAAATAATTGAATAAAAATCTCAACACAAAAGCTAACAAACCCGACGAAAATATTGAAAATCAATACACAACAGGTACGTACACATAATATCCAGATGGTCAGCCAGGCGGGGGAGGCTAATTATAACCCTTTCAGCTAATCATCCCTCCGACCCCTCGCTGTATCTAAAGCAGGTACATTATCATCTCTTGATTACCTAGAAACCCTTAGTTTTTCTGTATGCTAGGCTATGCCCAAAGGTAGTTGGATTATATATTATATACCAAAAAATCACGGTGTTCCTATAGAATAAGATGGACAGTACCAAACCTAAATGGATGCGGTATATAGGACCGAAAATTTTCAGACATCCTCTCAATAAAAATGAAATATCCCGATTTTCAAATAATGTTTGTTACTTTTTACGATGTAGTTTTATTGACAATGAAAAAGCCTTGTAGTTTTAACTTATAATAGTTATTTAGCCCTATTACTTATCTTTTTCGAAAATTAGCATCGGACCAAAATGTACTAGAGGTTAGCCAATGTGGCTCCCTTTTCTTGGTCGCATTTTCAATCTACTCCATTGTATTTCTATACTTTAATGCAAAAAATATACTCTAAATGTACTATTATGTACCCGAAAAAATAATTGAACCCCCGTATTTCCCAAAATATCGAGGTCACCCTGTGGCGTGGAAATACTTTCTTGACATTCACGAAAAAAAAAGTATTGTATTGAAGTTTTTGACTTCTGCAAAATAAATGTAGTACCTAAATAGTATCCAGAAACTAAAGCTCTTTAAAAGCTAGGTATGTGAAAAGGTTTAAAGGCTTTTACAAGTCCATTGTGTAAAGGTACAAGTCATTGGTTCTATTTATGGCGGTTCCCTCAATACCCTGTTTCCCGCAGAGCCCATTTCCCGCGCGGGACGTCGCCTAATGAGTCGACGCAGCTTCCGGCGAGATCTACGGACGGGCTTCCGGTGCCAGACACTTGTATTTTTCTGTTTTGGATGTTTCCTGCATGAGTCATGACATTTCAAAGTATGTTTGTTTAATGTATTGTTCAAATTAAGCATGATTATGAAGAGTGTTTTTAGGCCATCTTTTTCTACTTTGTTGTTTTGGTAGTATGAAGCATACATATCTGGGTATGTCTAAGTACATGTTCAGTACAGCTGGATAATCTAGACTAAACACGTAAGGTACAATACTGTGAACACTTCATTAAAATGTTAAGGCAATTAAATAAATATATATATAATTAAATATATATATTAAATATGGAATTATTTATGAAATTACAAAGGTCAATAATAGCCAATTTTCCTTGTCCGGATCTATTGATTCAGCAACATTTGCAGAATCTATCATGATCGCTCACCTGTCAAGCGTTTCTAATTAATTACCTTACTTTGGGTTCTCGATCAATATTCAAATACATGATTTTACCTATGCACAAGTCAAACAGACGAAAAAACAATTTTTTTTTCTTGTAGCGCTGTGTAAAAAGGACTGAGCTGCAATGACATCCCTGTGATACATCAATCGATAATATACCCAAAGCTTTCTCTAAAAGCTTTCGAAATGTTAAATAGAGGTTATCATCGCTTTAAAAACAGCGTTTCATCGTCATTTCTTAGATTTCGAAACGATTTCATTCTATGTACGTTGTGATCACCCTTCTCAAAAGAAAGCAAATGCTTCTAAAAGCATTAGTCAAATCTGTTATATCAAAATCTCACTATGTTAACAGTTTTAAAGAGTGATTTTTAATCATTGTGAAATCATTTCACAATTGTGATTATTAAGTGAGTAAGAAGTGAGAATCGCAGATTCATGGTACGGTTCGCATCCATCACATCGGAAACCAATAATCCACGGTATTAATTCATCTTGCTGTTGCTCGCTAACTACAAGCCCATCAATACTCGAACCGGTGTATACACATCACACGCAGGGGCTGTAATTGAACATTAATTACTGGATATTCCTTTGTCAATTTGAATATCCATCCACTTCAATTAGCAATTGTTTTTGGCCTTGTAGTAAAAGTAAGTGTTCGATACATCGATCAGTTATATTAATATAGCAGCATCAGCAGGTTTATGTAGGTCACGCGTGTAACGTGTCACCTACGTAAACCAGTGCATTACCAGCAGCCTTACAAGCCGCACTCATTTCCATCATTAGTCGTAGTTTTATGTATAAGTTTAATATAGCTTTTTTACATACAAACTCGACTTTTATATCTTAGCAGCAGCAATCAATAGGGTTAACTAGCAGCTAATTCTACATGGTCCTTCGAGTTACCGTTCAAGGATTCATAACGCGATCGTAAAAAATCGTACCGTGAGTTTCGGACGTATGAACGAGCAACCGGTGGAGTGCAGTGATCGTGAGCTACCGAGAGCTAGCATCCACACCACCAGCAGTGAGCGTACCGCTCGCGACCTAGCAGCAGCAGTGAGCGTGCCGCTCGCGACCCCCAGCAGCAGCAGTGAGCGTGCCACTCGCGACCCCCAGCAGCAGCAGTGAGCGTGCCACTCGCGACCCCCAGCAGCAGCAGTGAGCGTGCCGCTCGCGACCCCCAGCAGCAGCAGTGAGCGTGCCACTCGCGACCCCCAGCAGCAGCAGTGAGCGTGCCGCTCGCGACCCCCAGCAGCAGCAGTGAGCGTGCCACTCGCGACCCCCAGCAGCAGCAGTGAGCGTGCCGCTCGCGACCCCCAGCAGCAGCAGTGAGCGTGCCACTCGCGACCCCCAGCAGCAGCAGTGAGCGTGCCGCTCGCGACCCCCAGCAGCAGCAGTGAGCGTGCCACTCGCGACCCCCAGCAGCAGCAGTGAGCGTGCCGCTCGCGACCCCCAGCAGCAGCAGTGAGCGTGCCACTCGCGACCCCCAGCAGCAGCAGTGAGCGTGCCGCTCGCGACCCCCAGCAGCAGCAGTGAGCGTGTCGCTCGCGACCCCCAGCAGCAGCAGTGAGCGTGTCGCTCGCGACCCCCAGCAGCAGCAGTGAGCGTGCCGCTCGCGACCCAGCAGCAGCAGTGAGCGTGCCACTCGCGACCCCCAGCAGCAGCAGTGAGCGTGCCGCTCGCGACCCCCAGCAGCAGCAGTGAGCGTGTCGCTCGCGACCCCCAGCAGCAGCAGTGAGCGTGTCGCTCGCGACCCCCAGCAGCAGCAGTGAGCGTTCCGCTCGCGACCCCCAGCAGCAGCAGTGAACGTGCCACTCACGACCCAGCAGCAGCAGTCGTACGGAGGGCGCCGCCTTCGCACCGCGACAGTAAAAGAAGCAGCCGTAGAGCAAGCGGCTTTCAAGTAAGAGCGTTCCTTGTAATTACTTATACCGGCGACATGGAGGCTCTTTACGCGAAACAAACAGAGTTAGCGGAGAAAATTCAAAAGGTACTCGTTAATTTTAAAAAAGATGGGGATGAACGTAAGACCGTTGAATACGGGATACTGAGAATAGATGCCCTTAAATCATATTGGAGAGAGTATGAGTTAAATAACCAAAAACTATTGCCGTATGAAAATAGAGGTCATAAGTATTTTACCGATTCTGAGTTTGAGCAAACTAAAAAGTCGTATTCAGCAGCGGTAACGACTATAGATAGGTATTTTTTAGATCTAGAACAGGGAATAGGCATTGCAAGTGAAGTAGGTGGCTCTAAGCTAAGCGAGAGCCAGTCTGAAGCAGGTCCATCCAGCGTCAAAATTCAGCGGCCGCAGACCCCGGCACCAGCAGCGCCGACGGCCCGTGTACAGCGGGACGTAGGAACCAATAGCCAAATAGATGTTATGCTTCGTAGACAATTAATTAATTTTAAAGCATTTACGAAAACTGTAAATAGCATAAACTTAGATTTATTTATAGAAAAATGGGAATTTGAAGACGCCCTGCGAGCCTTACAAACTCGCTGGACGGTGGTGGATAGTTATCATTGGGAGATAATGTTAGAGTTGGGCGAGGACGAAGAGTACGAGTTCGACTTTAACAAACATGAACGTACCTACAACAACCTGAGAAAATCTCTAAGCTCGAGGATGTGGTCAACATCGTATCGCGATAAAACCACACCTCAGATGGAGATCCCCGTCTTCTCAGGTAGTTTTCAGCAGTGGGTATCGTTTAAAGATCTGTTCGATGAAGCTATCCACAAAAATCCATCTATATCAAACGCTCAGAAAATGCAGTTTTTAAAAAGCAAAGTTAAGGGAGAAGCTGAGCGTTTGATACAACATCTTTCGATATGTGCGGACAACTACGTAACTTGTTGGGAGATTTTGAACCACAGGTTTAATAACAAGCGATACATCTTTACGTCGTACGTTGACACTTTTTATAATCTGGGCAATATACAGCAGCAGTCGTTCGCAGCTATCAAGAAGCTGCACGACGTCACATTAGAGAGTCTCCACGGAATCAAGAACCTCGGTATAGATACCAATTCGTGGGACCCTCTTCTTGTGTATATATTGTCTCAGAAGCTAGATAACGAATCCTTTGGCGAGTACATAGAATCGTTGAAGAATTCGCGGGAGCTACCGGTGCTTCAAGATTTTATGGACTTCTTAGAGAAGAAATTTACCACCTTAGAATCATCCCGTCGACGTCAAGATGTAACGCCTAAGAAACCCCTTCTCCAGCAGCAAAGTTCAAATTTTTTCAACCGCAAAAACAAGCCTTTTAATTTTATTAGCGATGGTAAAAGTAAAGCGCACGAAATTGCGAAATCATTACACGTGTCAGCGTCAGCAGTTAATTGTCCTCAATGTAATTCTGATCATAGGTTACTTGATTGCAGTAAATTTTTAAAATTAGCTAACGAACAGAAAATCGAATTTTTAAATAAATTAAATTTTTGTCACAACTGCATTTATGCTCACGAAGCGGGCAAATGCTACTCAGCAAAAAGATGTCACAAATGCAGCGATAATCATCATACCGTTTTACATGATTATTTCGCAACAAATAAAGAGCATAGCGTACAGAAACAGCAGCATGGCAACTACAATGTTCAATCATCAGCTGAGGAACCTTGCCAAATTTTACTAGCCACTGCTCTGGTGAAAGTTACCGCAGCAGATGGCAGCCAGCATACGATGCGAGCACTGATTGATCAGGGCTCACAAGTCTCGGTTATAACCGAGAGAGCAGCACAGCAATTAGGTTTAAAGCGTGAAAAATGCAAAGGGATTATTTTCGGAGTAGGAGAACGAGAGAATAATTGCAAGGGAAAACTTAAAATCACGTGTCAATCTACTCATACGGATTTTGAGTTTACTACGGACGCTTTAATAATGAGCAGCTTGATAAAAAATTTGCCAAACAAGACATTTGCAAAAAACGAGATGTCCGTAGAGGATCAAGCCTGCTTAGATTACTATAACGCCACCACTAAACGCTTAGACAGCGGGCGTTATGAAGTAAGATTACCAACAACAATCAGCCGCTATTGTTTACCTTTAAAACGGAAAGCACAGCAAAAACGTTAGGTATACAATGGAACTCCACCGATGATGAATTCACCTTTCAGTGTGACTCAACCAAAACGAGCGAAACGAAGCTCACCAAGAGAATGCTTCTGTCTGAAATCTCTAAGATTTTCGATCCCTTAGGGTGGTTAGCTCCGTTGATAACAAAACTGAAGCTCTTATTTCAACAAGTTTGGCAAAATTCGGAGGCTCAGTGGAACGATGAGGTTCCGTCAAAAATCAAGGAAGAGTGGATTCAGCTGAAAAAAGACTTACACGTCATAAATCAGTTCAAAATTCCTCGGTGGCTAAATAGCAAAAAGGATGACGTAGTAGAAATTCATGGATTCTGTGACGCATCCATAAAAGCATTAGCATGTGAATGTAGTTAGCAACATCTCCGAAAGCAGCAGCATCGTCGAAGATTTGCTTAACCGTCACAGTTCATTTAATAAAATAACTCGAATATTAGCGTGGATACTACGGGTGTTGACCCCGATTGGTAGCAAACAAACGCGGCCAAAGTATCTCACGTTACACGAGCTTAGAGCAGCGAAATTAATTATTATAAAGCAAATACAGCGCAAAGAGTTTAATAGTGACATAGAAAATCTATTACT
Organism: Lobophora halterata; assembly: GCA_932526365.1. Lineage (NCBI taxonomy): Eukaryota > Metazoa > Arthropoda > Insecta > Lepidoptera > Geometridae > Lobophora > Lobophora halterata. The sequence goes on from OW052024.1 coordinate 7,980,430, forward strand.
CAAAAGCAAGGTCAAATCTGACAGCAAGTTAGCAAACTTAAATCCTTACGTGGATAAAAACGGGCTCATGAGAGTAAAGGGAAGACTCAGCAAAGCTAACATCAGCGCAGATATGAGATTTCCAATCATCATTCCGTACAGCAGCAGATTAACGGAACTTCTCATCCAGCAAGCCCATGAGCTCACCTTCCACGGTGGTCCTCGGCTTACAATGGCTTTTCTTAGACAAAAGTACTGGATAGTCAAGGGCAACCGCGCAGTCAAAAAACAGTTGCTTATGTGTGTAACCTGCAGAAAACAAGAGCCTAATAAATCACAGCAGATTATGGGTGAATATCCTGATTTTAGAACCAATCCAGCCCCAGCGTTCTACCACACAGGAGTAGATTTAACTGGTTTTATTCCCGTTAAAGCAAATAAAGGACGAGGAATAAAAACAACGAAAGGCTACGTAGCATTGTTTGTCTGCATGGTCACAAAAGCAGTCCATATAGAGTTGGTCTCCGATTTGAGCAGCGCCTCCTTCATAGCAGCACTAAAAAGGATGGCAGCACGACGCGGAACACCTAAACATATGTACTCCGACAATGGAACCAACTTTGTAGGAGCAAATAAGGCCATCCAAGAAGAATATCAGCAGCTAGAAGACGTTTTCAAGGAGTCATTCCATCGAGAAATAACAGAGATGAACATAGAATGGCACTGGAACTGTCCTTCTTGGCCGAGCGCAGGAGGGATCTGGGAGAGATCCATTCGAAGCCTAAAGCAGCATCTTAAAAGAGTTGTAGGTGAACAAGCGTTAACCTTCGAAGAATACAGCACTGTGTTGGCACAAATCGAAGCAGGTCTTAATTCAAGGCCTCTATGTCCGATATCTGAAGACATAGATGATATCGACTTCCTGACGCCAGCACATTTTCTAACCAGCAACGCGGGCCTGACAGTTATTGAAACAGCGAATGACGCCAGGACTCGATGGCACTTAACGAGCAAGATTTTCCAAGACCTATGGAAAAGATGGAAAACAGAATATCTCAGTCAGCTATCTGTCCGCAGTAAGTGGCTAAAAGCAAAGAAAAACATCCAAGTTGGTGACATGGTGACCATCCACGATGACAATCACCCTTCGGGCAGGTTTCCGGTTGGGAGAGTGCAAGAAGTGCACATAGGAAATGATGGTTTTGTTAGGGTTGTGTCTCTAAAAACAAAAAACGGCATTATAAAGCGTCCTATAATAAAATTATTCATCTTACCTATAGATCAAAGCAACGTACTGCAAGAAGAGGTGAGCAAGCAAAATGTAGCTCATTTATCAAAACATAGTCGTCAAGTAGGTAGAAATCAGCGTCCTAATTTTATTACTGTAGCATTTGTGTGATGTACCTAGATTTTAATGTTTGATACTCTGTGAAAATACGATGTCTATGGACAATTGTCAAGTATTGTAATTCACAATAAGAAAATAAAAACCTTTGTTTAATTAATATCCTTTGTTTATTATTTCAAGATATTACAGTGGCGACGAGAACTAATCGAAACTACGCATTATAATCAAGTTCTATAAATAACGCAAAGCTAAAAATATAAAAGTGATCTTTCGTTTCGGAAATCGAAGCCGGCCGCCATTTCTTCGCGCACACCAAAAAGCGCGTGGTGTAACCAAAAAACAAAAAAAATATATATCAAAATCATTCAATGCTAACATTATCATACATGTATCTCAATGATGCAAGAAGAAGATGTACCGAAATCATCCACGGCCTGGATCTATAAATTACTAAAACCCGAATTAATTGGAAAGTTGACAGAATTGGGCTTCCATCCAACCAACTCAAATACGGTAGAAGAGTTGCGTAAACAGTTGAAAACTTATTGTGAGACGGGTGAAGTGCCTCCACGGCAGAAGCATCCAAAACAAGGAGCTCAGGGCTCTACATCGGAACCAAAATTAGACATCACACCTAACCCGAACAAAATGTCAAACTACAATATTCAACCATTCGAAGGTCAAAATTGGGAAGTTTTTGAGCAGCAAGTACAGTGCATAATACTGTTAAATGAAGTTCAAGAAATCAAGAAGGTGCCATTGCTATTAACGAAAATTTCACCAGTGGTGTTTGATACACTAACCACATTGTGTGCCCCAAACAAACCCATAGAAATGACTTTTGATGAACTATGTTCAAAATTAAAAGAAAAATATGTTCAAAAGAAATCACCAATTCTGGACAGAGCAAAATTTAGAAACCGTAACCAACTGACAACTGAATCCATAGAAGACTATGCCTTGGAACTAAAGAAGCTGGCAGGAAAGTGTGGATTCAAGGACCTTGAAGACCAAATTAAGGAGAAATTTATAGATGGTGTTCATTCAAAGTTATTGAAGTTCGAGCTACTAAAATGTGACGAGATGTTAACATTAGAAAAGATGATTGTACTTGGGCGTACAGTGGAGGCTGCCATGTTGCAGTCTACGGATAAACTCAAAGTAGAACCGGAAGTATCAGATGTGTATAATATGCCTTATATGCAAGGAGGGTATAAACCATTCCGATCAAATAAAATGGAAACAAGACAAGCAGTTAGTAACAAGGTGGAACAGAAAATGTATTGTTATTGCTGTGGAAATGATAATCACATAAAGAAAAATTGCCGGTTACTAAAGAAATTCTGCTCGGAATGTGGTCAACAAGGACATATATTCAAAGTATGTAAGAAAAATCCTCGAGTGATGCGAAACTACTGTATCAATGAAGAGGAGATGGACACAGAGAGCCCGGACAATCCACCAGAAGAGGAGGAGGATGTTGTATCATCTATTGGTAATTTGTATGACGACTATGAAGCTTACAGTGTTAATGTGAGTAAAACACCACCACATTATTTAAAATTGAATGTAGAAGGACATATTCTTGATTTTCAGCTAGATACTGGTTCAGATGTTACAGTCATACCATCAAGTCTTCAAAAGAAACTTTTTTTCAACAAACCAGTTACAGATTGTAATGTAAAATTTAGAAATTTTGATCAAACATTATCCAAACCAGTAGGATTATTACAAAATCTCAATGTAACTTATAAAAACATGTCAAAAAATTTAAATGTCTTCATAGGTCATGATGTACCAGTTATAATTGGTCGGGACTGGTTAAATGCTTTTGACTTATGGCCACCCAAGTTTTTAGCAACCAATGCTATGCAAATAAAATGTATTGAACCTAATGTAGTTGTTAAAACTGTTTCAGAGGCAGAGTGTATGATTAAAGAAAAGTTTGCAGAAGTATTCAGCCCAGGTTGGGGAAATTTCGAGGGTGAGACTATACAATTGAAATTGAAGCCAGAAGCTAAGCCTAAGTGTCTACCAGCACGGCGTGTTCCCTTTGCTCTCAAGGAAAAGGTAAAATCTGAAGTCAATAGATTATTACAAAATGGCCGTATAGTTCCTGTAAAACACAGTCAGTGGGGTACGCCAGTAGTTCCTATATTGAAGGCTGATGGATCAATAAGACTTTGTGGAGATTACAAAGTAACCCTCAACCCTCATCTGGAGGTTGATCATTACCCGTTGCCTCACATTGATGAAATAATAAATACATTGAAAGAGGGAGAATACTTCTGCGAGCTTGACTTAAAAGAGGCCTATTTACAGGCTCGTTTGGATAAAGAATCTCAGGAACTTACCACCATTATAACAGAAGTAGGTTGTTACTCCTATCAATACTTACCGTATGGTGTGAGTACAGGCCCAGGTTCCTTTCAGCGATTGATGAGTAATAAGCTTGCCAACATAACCAACACAATTGTGTTCATTGACAACATTTATATTGCGGGAACTAGTCTAAAAGACACTATGAATACATTATGTCAAGTATTAACTAGGTTACAAGCATGCCAATTTAAACTAAAACTAAACAAATGTAATCTATTTAAAAAACATATTGATGTTTTTGGGTTTAGAATAACAAAGAATAGCGTTAGCGTGATAAAATCTAATATTGAGCCATTGCTAAAAGCAAAATCACCCACGAACATCACTATGTTGAGATCTTTTTTAGGGAAAATTAATTATTATTCACGATTTTTAAAAAACATGGCCACCATAATGACACCCCTATATGAATGTACAAAACAGAATAAATTCCATTGGACACCTGATTGTGACAATGCATTCAATGAGATAAAAAATAAATTGGCATCAGTCGATAACTTACGACATTTTGATCCGGACCTTCCTCTTATCTTAGCATGTGATGCCTCAGATACAGGTTTAGGCGCAGTGTTGTCCAATAGGGATGAAAACGGTATTGTAAGGCCTATCGCTTATGCAAGCAAGAAATTGAATGAAGTAGAACAAAAGTATGCTACTATTGACAAAGAGGCTATGGCAATTATATTTGGTGTCACAAAATTTTATAATTATACTTATGGCAGAACCTTTGAGCTGGAAACTGATAATTCAGCATTGGTTAGAATTTTTGGGCCGAGCAAAGGTATTCCTAAAATGGCAGCAAAACGACTTCAACATTATGCTATTTTCTTATCAGCTTTCAACTACAAGATTCGTCATATAAGAAGCTCTTTCAATCCAGCAGATTTTCTGTCTCGCTCTTGTATGAATAGCAAGTCAAATGAAAAAAATATTTTACAAATAAATTCACTATGTAGAGATGCAGATGTAAGTCAAATATATTTGGTAAACAATTCGAGCTTCGAGAAACTGGATTGGAAGTTGATTCAAAAGGAAACTGTTAAAGATAAAACATTATCAAAAATTCTGAGATATAATACTGATGGTTGGCCTGAAAAAAAGTTGTTAGAAAAAGAATTACATACTTATCACAATAGAGCGCATGAGCTCAGTACAGACAGAGAATGTGTTTTCTGGGGCTATAGGATTGTTATTCCCACAAGCCTGCGAGAGTCTATCCTGGCTGAACTACATAAAAGTCATTTTGGAATTGTAAAAATGAAACAATTGGCTCGTTCCTATTTCTGGTGGCCTAATATGGATTCAGAAATTGAAAAATTAACTAAAAATTGTATAATTTGTCTAAGAAACCACAAAAATCCTCCAAAGTCACAACTGAAGCCATGGCCTGTTCCGCCCACTGCATGGCACAGGCTGCATGCCGATTTTCTCGGGCCATTTCACAACAAAATGTACTTGGTTGTAGTAGATGCGTTTTCAAAATGGCCAGAAGCATATGAGATGTCTAATATAGGTTCCACTAGAACAATAGAGATTTTTAAAGAAATATTTTCACGGTATGGTTTTCCTGTGCATTTGGTTACAGATAATGGTCCTACATTCACAAGTACAGAATTCCAAAATTATTGTGAAAATACTAACATAAAGCACACCTTCTCTCCACCTTACCACCCAGCGACTAACGGCGCTGCTGAGAGATTTGTTGAGACTTTCAAGACACATGTCACGAAAATCAAAGAAAGTGGTTATACACTTAAAGCAGCAGTAAATTTGTTCCTCTTCGATTACAGAAGTCTACCCCACAGTACCACAGGAATATCGCCTGCTAAACAAATGCTAGGGAGAGACCTTAGAAATCGATTTGTGTTACTGCGGCCAAATCCTAGTTCTGATCAAGCTTATAAGATGATAGAAAAACAAGCTAAATATGCATCAGGTAACCGACAGACTACTTTTGTAGTAGGTGAAAAAGTGATGGTCAGAGACCATCGTAGGGGTTTCAAGCCATGGATTCAGGGAGTTATAGTGGACGAGTCAATGCCAGGTGTCACCTTCATTATAGATGTGGAGGGAAGTAACTGGAAAAGGCATATTAACCAAATGTTAAAATGTAACGCTAGTTTATTAGAATAGCTAGGTAAGATAATAAGTAAGCAGGTACGGAAGTAAAAAGGCACATTAACCAAATGTTAAAATGTAACGCTAGTTTATTAGAATAGTTAAGTAAGTAATAAGTAAGCAGGTAACCTACATACCTGTAATTTTTAGATATATAAATATAATGTATAACTAGGATAGGGAGGTTAATATGGTAATACTTATAGTTTTAAGTTGTAATTTTGGTAGTAACTGGAAATTACTATGTAGGAATAAGCTATGTTGCTCTGCTCTAGATTTAGTGGTGGAGGGTGTGATGTACCTAGATTTTAATGTTTGATACTCTGTGAAAATACGATGTCTATGGACAATTGTCAAGTATTGTAATTCACAATAAGAAAATAAAAACCTTTGTTTAATTAATATCCTTGGTTTATTATTTCAAGATATTACAATTTGCATGGATCTTTTTTATGAGTATTATTTGTCCCAGCAGCAGCATATCGGCCAATTTAACTCAATTTACTAGCAATCAGTCGTTAAACTATGATCCAGTAGGAAAAATGCAATTAATCCGTGACCAGTGCAAAATCGTGTCCTATAATGACATACAACCTTACTGGCAAGGAATCAAAGCAGCGAATTCATTCATAAAATATCTAGACCAAACATATGATAAGGTCAAGGAGGGCCATGGTAACATGATTCTATTACGAGTGAAACATGATTACAGCGAGCTACAGTATTACAATCAGCTGTTGCTCAATCAGCACTTTGGCGTGCGATCGGGAATCCGACGCGGCCTTATCAACGCAGATAGATATCAGCAAGCTAGTGAACTCGTATATAGCAAGGACCCATCATTTTATTTTTATTTCACTTGCAATACCTACTCACTTACTATCATATGTGACCGTGAAACACGAGTCCGTCAAGTCAGCAAGGCCGGGCTCATTCACTTATCAAAACAATACACAGCTAAAGGTCGTGACGTAACTCTCCATTCGTATCAACGACAAAGTACGCTCGAACTCAAATCGGATTTAGTACTTTTTAACATAGCTCCAATCCAGCAGCACACCTTCAACGTCACCTTACCGTTCACCGCACCAAGTGAAGATCACAAACTGAATACCTCGCTACAGCAGCTCGGCGAGCAAATCAGCGCGATGAAAGAAGCAGCACATAACAAAGAGGTGACACTAACAACGCACGATATCCACCAGTATGCAATATCGTGCATCGTCCTAGCAGCAGGTGTCGCAGCATTCCTGGCATTTCTGTGGAGACGAAGCAGACGAGCCGTCCGCGCGTACACCGCGCGCCCACATAACTGCGCCCAGCAGCAAGCACAGACAATCAGTTTTTAAGATAGAATTAGGACAACATAGTTTGTAATTATCATCAGCAATATTCATTAAAAAACTGTCCTAACATTCACTTATCGTAAGCAAATTATATCACCGATGTTATTTTACTAACCCCTCCATTGTAACGCCTCATCTCATCCTCATTTCGGACCTCGCCCTCAGGAGTATGTTCGATACATCGATCAGTTATATTAATATAGCAGCATCAGCAGGTTTATGTAGGTCACGCGTGTAACGTGTCACCTACGTAAACCAGTGCATTACCAGCAGCCTTACAAGCCGCACTCATTTCCATCATTAGTCGTAGTTTTATGTATAAGTTTAATATAGCTTTTTTACATACAAACTCGACTTTTATATCTTAGCAGCAGCAATCAATAGGGTTAACTAGCAGCTAATTCCTACAGTAAGTACATTCCCTATATGACTCAAATCATCTAAATATGTGGTTAGTTGGAACCAACTAATTTTGTTTAGATTTAACCAAAATAATAGTAGCACAAAGACAAAGAAAAGAATGAGTTTATGTTAAGATTAGATAACGCAGATCCAAAATCAGGTTATTCTACATCTATATAAGTTAAATTATGCTGGTAGGTGTAGATATTTCATTAGCACAGCAATGCAATGTCAGGGTTGAAATGAGATGTAATGTAATTAAATGTAATATTGTCTATTTGCTAGAACATATGTGTTTACAATAAGGTCTTAAATTGATTGAGGCCATTTTATGTCCTGCCGGAATGGTAATGCAAATGTTAAGTCTAATGCGCCCCCGCCATTGTAATCCTGGAATACGTGGGAGTGACAAAAAACCTAGAAGAAATGCTCCAAAACCCATGAAACGTCTATGCTTCTGGGCGGTTAGGCTGGCTAACCTATTAGCGAGGATATCCGATGCACAAAAGAAAACAGGAGTCCAAGTGCGGAAAAGGGAGTAAATTTACAACTAGGTAATGCGTTACATGGTTTGTAGACATACCTTGGGTGCCGGGGCGGGCGGCGCGCTGTGCCGGGCGCTGGCGGAGTGCGCCCGCCGCGTGGCTTTGTAGTGGAGCCTTCGGAGCGCCCCGCCCAGCCGCTCGGGAGAGCCTTCGCCGCGCGCCACCGTCATGCTGCCGTCTGCACCTGCAACATCGTCATCCTTAGGCGTTGTCCTAATAGAACGCGATCACGCGACCATCGCAAGTTCGCGCGAACGTGTCGGTCGCGCGAATCCGCGATCAAACGTACTAACGTCAAATAGGAGGCGTCCCAATTGGCATCGCGTCGCGCGAGCGCATCGCGCGAATGACAATGCCTTAGCGGCAGCCTTATCCGACGCATCCACATCAACAAACAAACAAAGAGGCAATGCCGCCAGTATCCTCGGCATGCTGCCATCGGGTATCGAGTTGAAGCAGTTAAGACCTATAGATCGTTTGCAACGGTCTATGGGTGACCCGATTGTTTCTTTTTGTAAATTTTGTAATATAGATTGTAGTAGTAATCTTATGCTGTAATAAAAAAAATACTTTATACATAATCAAGAAACAAACTTACGGGTACCAGGATTATGGTTTTCATCAGACCTTTTTGGGCAACCTCATCCAGCGTATCATACAAAAAAGTATCAGCTTCATAGTTTTCATCATTGAAAGTCCCGTTTTGGGTAACAATAACGCTCTTGTCATTTAAAATTTAGTTTGAATTGTGTCTTTTCTACTCTTAAGCTTCGATGCACAGGGCTAGTTTACAAGCTACAAGCCAGCGAGTTCGCTTGTAGCTTGTAAACTCGCCCCGCGTCATCGGCTTTCTTACAATCTGCTAGTTGACAATCCTTTCCGAAACTCCCTTCTCACTTGCTCACTCGCTAGATTTTAAACTCGCCGGATTGTAGCTTATAAACTAATAGCACTGTGTCATCGACGCTTTAAACTTACATATTAATAACAGTTTCATGCTCATGCTCTTATTGAAATAGCATAGTTGAAAGCTCACTCGGTGACTTTATTACCTTCACATTAATTGGAAAGCTCATAACTACATATTCCTTAGAGAACGCGAAATTCTCGCTGGCAACACAGCAACTACGCGGAGTTCATAGTTGGCAACTAGTTACGAAGTTATATCATTAGTGAGCCCAATATCACAGTTTCGATGGTGACTCTATAATGGCGTTTAGAGCGATACATCTACCTACTCACACGACTTTCATTTATGATCTTAGCACACAATCATTTATACCATACCTACATATTGTAACGCACATAACAGCGTGTCTTGCTCATTCACATAAAGCTGATTTTCATAGAATTTTTTTGGTTGCTTTCCATTCAAAAAAAAAAACCATAAATTCCAGTTGGGCACGTCGTGGTAGCTGAGTGGATGAGGCCCTAGCCTTGCGATCTGATGGTCGCGGGTTCGAATCTCGGTAGCAGTCATGCGTAAATAGGTTTTTTCGGTCGAAAAACTCTATGTATGCATCCCACATTCTCGCAACGGTGAAGGAATACATCGTGAGGAAACCGGCATGTCAAAGGGCGGAAAAAAAATGTTCTATGGCATGTGACATCGACCAATCCACATTGGGTCCGCGTGGTAGATTAAGACCCATTCGCCCTCTTAGCGTAGGCCTGAGTCCCAGCAGAGGGAACATTATAGGCTGATTTTACTTATGGGCACGTCGAAGGCATATCGTTGATGAATAACTTTATTTTATTTTATTTATTTTTATTTATTAGAACAACAAACAATTACACTAATATATAAACTATAAGCAGTCTTAGGTATTTAAAGTATTACTTGTAGTGTAATCAACCCCGTTGTACACATATTACTAAACATAATGGGCTATTATTTAGGTAAGTAGGTAAAGTACATTATTAAATTATGTAAGTAGATAGTAGTAGGTATCCTATGAAAACATTTACCTAATAAGTTACTATAAAGTAATCTAGCTACAACAATAATTATAATTAACTAGGTGCGCTATGATAGTCAGACGTGATCTGGTTTATGGCTTTCTTGAACGAAGCAGGTGACGTTGCAAAGAATTCAAGTTCTGAGAAATGAGTATTGAATGAGTTTGTGATTCTATGCAAAGGTGCTCGTTCACCTGCGTTCGTTTTACAGGGAGCGTGTGCAAACAACTTACGTTTACAGGTAGCACGTGTTGTTGAGCGGTATGGTACATATATGCATATTTGGTTTACAAGTTTGTTACAATCAAATTTACCATGACAAATATTGAATAACAATAGTTGATCTAGGAGCAATCTTCTCATTTTAAGAGTTCGTAAAGAGAATTTATTCAAAAGTTCATCGTAGGAGGACTTCGAACGGTAACAGCGATAGTTAGCTGAACGCAAAAACTTGCGTTGGACTTTTTCAATCTGTATGTCGTATTTGGAATACATTGGATTCCAGACCGAAGTTGCGTATTCAAGTTGGGATCTTACTAATGAAGTGTAAAGCAGTACATAAGATCCGGCCTTTCTGAAAGGCATACTAGTTCGCATAACGAAGCCGTACATTTGAAAGGCCTTATTTACTATGTGATTAATATGAACATCGAAGTGTAGCTTCGAGTCCATCAGAACACCAAGGTCTCTGATCAAAGAAACTTTGTCTAAGGGAGTACCACATAAAGAGTAAGTATAACTTATAGTATTAGTTTTTTTCGTAAATGTTATAGACTTGCATTTAGGTAAGCTAAGATGAAGTTTGTTTTTAAAACAGTAGCTGGTAAGGCGGTTAAGATCATCTTGCAACTTATAACAGTCATCAATAGTGACAATTTCACGATACACCTTGAGGTCGTCAGCGTACAAAAGAAAACGAGTATGCTTAAAGCAGCTGTTTATGTCATTAATAAAAAGAACAAAAATCAAAGGACCAATAATAGATCCTTGAGCCACTCCAGAAGTTACCTTAATAATGTCAGAAGTGAAGCCATTAATAGCAACACGCTGAGTTCTGTTTCTAACATAGGAAGAAAACCATCTTAGTAAGTTACCACGAATACCGTTGAATGCTAGCTTCTGTAAAAGCAGCTCATGGTCTACTTTATCGAAAGCTTTGCAAAAATCAGTATATATTGAGTCCACTTGAACCCGGTTGTCCATACATTGAAAAAGATAGTTTGAATATAACATAAGATTACTAACCGTGGAACGTTTTTTAACAAAGCCGTGCTGTTCGGGAATGATTATGTTGTGTAAGCTAGGGTAAATGTAGTTATGAACTAGACGTTCCAAAACTTTCGATAAAGTAGATAGCAGCGATATTGGGCGGTAATTAGTGATGTCATTCTTACTGCCATTTTTATGGATGGGTGTTATGTTCGCAGTTTTCCATAAGCTCGGGACTATACCTTCACGTAGACTTCTATTGTATAGTATATAAAGTGGAGTGACCAATGCGTCGGCAGTATGCTTAATAAAGAAAGGAGGTATACCATCTGGCCCAGATCCTTTAGTTACATCTAACGATTTAAGCTCCTTTAAGATTATGTCTCTGGTGATATATAAGTCATGCAGGGTAAAATCACAGTTGGCGTTCATTGGTAAAGTTTCAAGGTCTATAATCTCACAACCACTCTTCTCATAAACAGATCCAAAAAACTTAGCGAAAAGATCACAGATAGCGTCTGGTTTGTCTGACTTGATGTCACTGTAGGTCATTGAGGATGGCATGCCAGATTTTTTATTATTATTTTTAACATATGACCAAAAAGCTCTTACATCTAGCCTTAGTCGCTCTTCAATGGAGTTTATGTAGGAATCAAAACATTCTTTGCTAATTACTTTAAACCTTTTACGAAGTAAGGAAAATTCCTCATAGTGTGCAGTAGTTTTATAAGTTTTCCAACGACACCAAGCCTTTTCCTTGTTTTTAAATATATGTATGAGTGGTCGTGAGAACCAAACAGGATATTGACTAGATTTTATAGGACGCAATGGCACGTGTAATTTTATAATTTCGTAAATTTTTTCATAAAAAATAATTAAGGAAGTCTCAATGGGAATATCATTTAAAGTTGCATACCAGTCAATGCTATTAATTTGTTCGTTGATCAAAGTATAATTACCTTCCATAAAACGGTATCTAGGTGCAGTAGAAGCAGTCATGGTATCGTGAGATAAGCTAAAGGTTGTCAAAACACAAAAAGGTGGATGAAAACAGTCAATAGGTACTAAATGAATAGGTGGCGGGTCGCACTCGCAAGACTCAATGTTAGATATAAATAGATCTAAGACTCGATCCATATTATTTTTTATGTAATTAAATTGTTTACTATTGGTAGATTTCATAAAATCAAAAAGACACTTTTTTATTAAAAAGTTGTTGTCAATGGGCTCGGTCGAGAAGGAGCTTGATAGGTCAACAGTTTGCCAATCAATCATCGGGATGTTAAAATCGCCAGCAATGTAAAATGTCTCCAATCGAGTATCACTTAATTCATAACGTAAAGCATCAAACAAAGATGAATAGGTTGCAAGATTTTGATTAGGAGGTAAGTATAGACCGCATATCATATAATACTTACTCTGTGTGGTAATTTTCAACAAAACATAGTCAATGGATGGAGATACGAGGTAACCGTCACAGCTGTTATCGTGTAGAAGCAGGCGCTCGGCGCTCAGCCCACGGCGCAGCGCCACCAGCACGCCGCCGCCATCTCGCTTGCCGGTCGCCTCACGGTTACGATCGCACCTATATAATGTGTACCGGGAATCCATAATCTCGCTATCACTAATGCTAGGTATTAACCACGTCTCAGAGAGTATAATAACATCATAACATTCAGCCAAAATGTTAGCAAACAACGTATTAAGTTTCGTTCGAAGTCCCCTACAATTTTGGTAATAAATCGTAATTTTATCTAAAAATTTTATAACTTGTAATGTAAAAAGTTTTACTAATGAAATTAAGAGTGTTTAAATGAGAAGAACTGCCTAAATTGTGATTAATATCTAGTAAATGCATTTTTATATAGAAAAATATTGTTTTCGTGTCCTTAACTAGAATCAATTTGTAACATAACATTGATGTATTATGTGAATAATAACTTAATATAAAGAACCTAATTGTAAGAGTAAAATCATCAACTTGCAAAATAATCAGTGGGTAGATAGGTACATTAATTTTTAACCGACGATGTTCACGTAAACAAGTAGAGTAATGAAAGCAACACAGATAGCACGCAAACCTGTGATAATTGACCTGACTTCCGTTATTGACTTCAATAATTTGTTCATAGCACAATATTATATGACACAAATATATACGAAGCACAAACACTTTTAGAACACATAAGAAGCTGTCACTTAGCTGGAGCTGTGACTGGCGAGCAAATTTTCGCCAAGTCATTTTCGGAGCGCACTGCGAATGCCGGTGAAGTCTCGTTCCTCCTGACGAGAATGCTCCCATGCTTGATCCAGACGAAGCGGAAGCCATGCTGCTTGGCAGCTTCACGCGCCCCTCGAAACAGCAACTTATTTTTAAGAGTCAAATGCTCATTGATGTATATCTTGTGAGACGCTCCAGAGATGCCGAGCTCATCCGAGGTGATACCTTTGCGGAGCCGGACAGCAGATATAAAACTGTCACGCTTAGAGCGGCTGGTAAATTTCACGACCACATTCTTCGGACGCTGGTGTCCCGTCGTGGATGAGCCGCTAGGGACACGGTGAATAGACACAAGATCTTGTTTGCTGATAGGCTCCTTGATCAAAGCCCCTATGTCTTCTATAATAGCCGTAAGATTTTCCCCTCGCTTCTCTGGTAAGTTTCCAATCTCAATGTTGCACTGACGTGCCTGCTGCTCCATAGTGTCAATGCGCGATTCTAATTCGCTGATCCTAGAAGAATTTTGCTGAATGACTACAGTTCCGCTTTCGAGTGTAGTCACGCGTTTTGTCACATCTTCATTCTTGGCCTTCAAGTCCTCGTAGTTGTCACTGATAAACTTGACTGAGGTCTTAATGTCGCCCAGTTCATCAACCACATGTGATAATGTGGTATCATGTTTGGTGAACCACGTGTCGAGGCTTGAAGTCATTCTTGACTCGAAGACTTTGAATTCAGCTTTAAATTCAGCTTTCATTTGTGCTCGAAGATCTTGTAAGGCAGCAGCGGCAGAGCAGTCTCCCTTTCTGTGTGTGATGAATTCGCGTGGTGGTGACTCCTTTTCGATGAGAGACCCATCTACGCTCATTTCCCCTGATAGGCAATCCTGAACGCTAGCGTCCGCGTCACCTTGACTAAAAGTGCTGTTCATGTTCGCCATGTCGAATCAAAAGTTACCTCTGAACTATATTACTCTGCCTAAACGCACACTACTACGCGGTGTTGGTGCAGGCGCACAGGGTACGACGACACGCGGGCGATGCGTGTATTGTTGCAGCGCGAGGTGGTACGCGACCGATAAGCCCAAGCGCGTGAGCCGGAATGAATACCAATAACATCTAATTAATGCTCAAACCAAGCAATTAAGTTAATCTACACTACATTCTTATTTGAAATAGTTAAAAGATAAACGCACCGACCTGTGACGTATTCAGGAGGGGGTCGAGACGACTGGATTTTGGGAGTTTGATGACGCCCATCCGCCTGAAACCAACGTAAAAACATATGACATCTCCATCGGGTGACCACCAACATACAGCCAGCTTTCAGATATTCTGCCACCAAGCAGTAACTTGAAAGCTACGTCCCGTTTTAAAGAGCATTATACATCGCAAAATTTTAATCACCAGAAAAAAAAATGCATAATCAGTTGCCGTTACGGAACACAGATATGGCAAGAAAAAACTTGAAAAATTAAGTCGATTTTTCATCAAAATAAATATGATAAGAATTGAACAACTATTACCGTTTGTCGTTTTCCTACTGCCTTGCGGAACCCATCATTGATAATATTTTAAGTTTCATTCATCGATTGGCAAAAACGGGTACCTAGCTCGAGCCAGCTCGCTGCAGCTCGGCTCGGGCGCCGCACTCGCCCCGTTGTCACTCTATCATTTTGTAGAAACCCAAAATTCTGACTGTGCAGATACAACGTATAGTATCCATTAGTTTTATTCCATTTAATTCAATTTTATTTTATTTTTAATCAATTTAATTTAATTTTATTTCAATCTAATTTATTTTACTTCAATTTAATTTATTTTAATTCAATTTGTTTTAGTTAATTTAATTTAGTTTAATTGTATGTAATTTAATAGTGTAATTTAATGTGTCAAGTGAAATATGGATCTTGTAGTCCGAAATAAAATATTTTTATTTTTATTTATTTATTTAGTATAGGAGCGTCCCGTAGTAGTTCCCTTCTGCATTTTGGTAGGTAATTAAAAATTAGTGATGTAGATACTGAAATTTCTGGGCGTTCGAGTCTGAATCCAACAAATAGGCGAAAAAAGTACAGCTCTACTTTTTTTAAAAAAAATCTCTTGTATCTCCCCACTTCTTTTGACATCCCTTCTCACTCTCGACAATTTCATTAATACAATACACTTTCATTTTGTGTCGCAAGTTTGTGGTAACTTCATCTCATCTCGCCCTGAAATGACATTATCGTCACTTTGTGTGCCGAGGGTCAGATGACGCGATCACGCGACTATAGCTGGCAGGGTCGCAGGGCGGCCGGGATTCACCCAAATACGATTACTCTACTGCTAGTGAAAGGTGAGAGGTTGGTTACACCCTCTGCTCCCTCATACTTCAGACACGAGGCGTGTGATAAAGAATCAAGACGGAATTATACAGAAGCGACGGAAGACACGGGCGCAGGCAAAACTTTTTCATACATAATCAAGGTTTTACAGAAACATACAACAACCGGCTTCAATCGGACTGCTCTAGTGACCGTAGTGTACTTTTCACTGGAAAGTCACAGGGAAGTAAAATACGCAATTTTGTTCACTTTAACTCCTTTTTTTCAGTTATTTTGATTAAAGAAATAAACTTCTGAACCGATTTTGATATTTTCTTATGGGACCAATCTGAAAGTATACATTTCAAACAAAAAAATATTTTAAAGCGGTTTATAAACAACAAAGTGAAGGGGTAACAAATATAAAAAGAAAAAAATATTCAAATGAATTGAGAACCTCCTCCTTTTTGAAGTCGGTTGAAAATATGTAAGCGACGTGTCATGCAATTATTATTCTTTCAAAATCTTTTTTTCGCCTGAGCCTAGCCTTCCTTATGCCGTGTCTGTATAATTAAGGACCTAAAGTTACACTATGGCAAACTACGGGTCCTTTTTCGAAGGCATATTTTTTTTTTTTCAATTATGACAAAAACTTCACAAAATCGTAATTTTGTCGTTTACGTGCTGTTTGTCGTTAGTCAATAGTCATCTTTTCATTGTCGTTAATGCAAATTAAATTCTTTGAGTATCTGTTTCTTATTACCTTTTATTTAAATAATAATAAAATATAAATAACTTCCGCTACCGCTTCTGTCTTTAGCCTTACATACTTGTTACCCAATAAAACCAATTGAGTCGCTGAGTGCACTTACTCGCGCGACATTCGGCGCGACTCAACTCGATTGTCCAATCGCAGGGATTGGATTAGTTTGGAATGGAGCCGACGCTTTATTATTCATATTTTTCTCATACAAAGCCATACGAGCACCGCCTAACTGCATGGCGTGTCGGATCTAGTTAGAACCTTTTAAAAGTGAAGTATCTCCGCAGAAACGACCTAAAGTATTTTGCTTAAGTAAGACGGCAGGTAAAAATAAATGAAAGGCGCTTTTAAGTGTTTCAGACTTTTAGTCCTCGTAAAGGTAAATTGCTTTTTCACAATTCTACTAAAAGCATTCCTTCATTTGCCGCCTTCAGATTCATAGAACATAGAACTCTACCTACTTGCTGAGTCATCAATTCTATCATTTAGAACCTTTTTTGGTTTTCCTTTTGAACAATGACTTTGGTTATATTCACGTATTCCTATGCTTATTCATATGGCAAAAACTATTATTTGCGTTGTATGGGTTTAACAAAGTTGCGAAGTTCAAATCGCATAAATTAAAACAATTTCAACTTTAGCGCCACCAATTTAATCTAAATTTCAGTAAACTCTGAAACTTTGTAGAGGCCTATTCTAAAACATATTTACACGAGAGATATATCTCGTAGGTGTACAAACTATGTTATATACTGATTATTTAGGAACTAATTTAACCTAAATGAATTTGGTGAGCTTGCTTGACGACACGGATGGTCGAGTGGCAAATGTGTTGGACTGCCACGCCGATGTCGCGGGTTTGATTCCCACTTCAGGATAAACATTTGTGATGAACATCGGTGTTTGTCCTGAGTCTGGGCGTTTTCTATGTATTCTATGTATGCAATTACAAAAAAAAAGTTTATGAGTTATCTAGTTCTCTATTCCCATTGTACAAGCTCTGCTTAGTTTGGGGCTAGATGGCGCTGTGTGAAATGTCTTAAATATTTATTTATTTGGGCGTGCTAAGCGATAATCTCCAGCCATCTTCCGGTAAACTAGAGTAAACAGATACACACAATACCTACGTGGCAAAAAGTGGATGAGAAGAGCCGAATCGGGTTCGGTGGCGGAAACCTACGGCTTGCATCGGACTCGATCCTCAGTACGTCACTCAATTTGGTTTTGAGTACAAAGTTCTTGTGGTAAAATTCGCTTCGCAGAATTTTGAGTTAGATGCAAACTCGAGGCTAAAGCTCGGTTCAATCTCCACCTCACAACGCGGGGCCATAATTAAAACGGATTACTCACCTCGGGGCCACAGACGAACAATGGCGATGTGCATGAATAATTTTCAATTTGCGTGTATTTCAATAAGCTGCGGTGGTAAACTAGCTTTCAACGAGGTTTCTACAAAGCTGCGCGCCCACTGCCGCGCACGCTGCACACTTTGCTGCACTAGGTATAGTATGCCAGTTCCATACAAGTATTTTAAAAGTCTCGATCGGAACCAATTCCGTACAAGTATTTTAAAAGCCTCGATCGAAACCAGTTCCATACAAGTATTCTAAAAGTCTCGATCGGAACCAGTTCCGTACAAGTATTTTAAAAGCCTCGATCGAAACCAGTTCCGTACAAGTATTTTAATTGCCGTTCCCCGAACCCTGGCGAAGTCCGCCAAGCTGAGCCACGTCATAGGGCCGACAGTTTATAACAAACTCCCAAAACACATTAAAGCCGCCGAAAGCTTGTTCAATTTTAAAGCCAAATTAAAACGCTGGCTTGTTGAGCGGACATTCTATTCTTTCGAGGAATTTATAATTCTAAATCTATTGATAATTTATTGTAATTAATTAATTTATTGTGAATTGACTTATTTTTATGAATTATTATTTTGTGTTTCTTTGAATTTACTTATGTAACAAATTTTATTATTATAAGACGTGTATAAGTAGGTACATTATACAGCTAAGTTCTTAAGTTTTTTGACCTGTAATAATTATTTTTACCAATAAATACTATTGAACTATTGAACTATTTTAAAAGCCTCGATCGGAACTAATTCCGTACAAATATTTTAAAAGCCTCGATCGGAACCAGTTCCGTATAAGTATTTTAAAAGCTTCGATCGGAACCAGTTCCGAAACTCCGGAACTGCAAACGGCCGAAGCCGTATAGAGACCATGCAGTGCATCAGTCACTCGAAGCCAAGTAATATGTTACATGCAAAAATTGGATGATGATGGATAATAACGACGACACGGATGGTCGAGTGGCAAGTGCATTGGACTGTTGGACTGCTACACTGAGTGTCGCGGGCTGGATTCCCGCTTCAGGACAAATATTTGTGTGATGGACATCGGTGTTCGTCTTGAGTCTGGATGATTTCCAAAAATAGTTCCCCTAGATAGTACAAGTTCTGCTTAGTTTGGGGCTAGATGACGTTGTGTGAAATGTCCAAAATATTTATTATTTATTTATAAAAATAATGGATGGATAGATTGATTAAACTGAACAGAATCAGGTGTTATTTGGATCTTTCAGGTATTTTTTATGAGCAACCCTTAGCAAATTTTCACTTAGGACTAAGTAAGAACCTTACTTACGAACTAAAAGCACTTTGAGGCAGGAGTAAAGTCGAGAGCTAATGAATATTAGATTTCATATTTCAACTGCATTACAATTCCTAATGTAAATTTTCATAAATGTATCTAAGTAGCTATATTATGTGTGTGTTTAGATGGAAACTAAATACTGCGTTCAAATATACAAAGGTAGCCTGCGTACAGAAGAAGTCGAATTAAATAGATTGGAAACAGTGATTTACAAATTTTCTTTTATTGCGTGTTTTTAAAGTAAAAAAAAAGTTTTATACATATAAAAGATAAAGATAAAAAACATTTATTTTACAAAGGTCTTAGTATAAAGGTAGGTACAAATTTAAGTAAACGTAGTATAAAATGAAGAAAGAAATGAATGAAGGCTAAAATTACAAAATAAAACTATAAAATTGAAGACTATTTTAACTAAGTAGGTATATAATTAATGTATGCTGTATATGAGTTGAAAGTTTTCTTTTCTTTTATTTATTTACATAAAATAAAAAAGAACTACCTATGTAGTAAAGACCCGAATCAGATGAATCTTTGAGTACCTCGTCCTAACTAAGTACTAGACTTGTAAGTAGGAACGAGGGATCGCTGCTTCAGCTAGCTTCAGGAGATTTCTACAGTAATATTTTTATTTAATTTTTGAGTTTGTTCGAATAAGAGGTAAATAGTAGATAAATTAGCAGAATACCGTATACATAAAATATAAAGGTAAAATAAATCAAAACTTAGGACACGGGAGTAGATTTAAATCTTATTTAAATAAGAGTAGATAGATTGTTATTTTTTTAATTTTTTTTTTTACTGCCTTGTATGTGTTTGTGTGTGTATGCGTGG
Source organism: Lobophora halterata (assembly GCA_932526365.1). Taxonomy (NCBI): domain Eukaryota; kingdom Metazoa; phylum Arthropoda; class Insecta; order Lepidoptera; family Geometridae; genus Lobophora; species Lobophora halterata. Next base: position 8,000,492 of record OW052024.1, read on the forward strand.
TGTGCGCGCGCGCGCGCGCGCTTGTGTGTGTGTGTGTGTGTGTGTGTAGGTGTTTGTGTGTGTGTGTGTGAGTGGTGTGCGTGAACATGTGTGTGGGCCGTATACATAGTTATATAGTGCAAATAATATTACTAAATTACCTTGCAGTTTGCTTTCAATTTATTGATGTCGTCTAAATAGCGTACCAACAAGGTGTCAGATATTCACACACAAATCAGTAATGTGTAAGTATAACTGCGTTCCGGTTTGAAGGACACTGTAGCTAATGAAATTACTGGGCTTTCGAGACTGACCATAATGAGTGGACGAGCGCTATAACAGTGTTGCACCGGATCATGTAAATCAAAATCCTGTGCAGCACTGTTTTGATTATTGACAGGCGTGATCTCTTACCATCAGGAGAACACCTATCATGTCTCGTAACTAATAATAATAATAAATGTTTTTTATTTCTTACACGTATTACATAGTTTATCTTATTTTCACTTAATCTAGTCTACTTGTTTTTCTATCGTTTACTGTTTATTTTTTATGCAAGAACCACCTTTAGTGGCAAAAGCCTCCTCCATGTCTTGCCATTTATTTCTTTCTCTAGCTACTCTACTCCAGGTAACACCAGCTATTTGGGCAATGTCGTCGCTCCATCTCTTATAAGGTCTACCTTGGCTACGTTTTCTGCCTATAAGTCGTTACTATTTAACATTAAAAAAGCTAAATCCGGGACCGGGACTTGTCACTTCAACATAAAAATGATTATTTAATAATGTTCAATGAACGCCTGTCGATAAATGACGGCAAAGGTCGGTGTATCGCTAACACAGAAACATGTCGAGCATTTCATACCACACCGAGGGTGAGTCAATGGTAATCGATATCAAACGTCTCATTTACGACTATCATACTCATTTTATTTACGCTGGTACTGTTATGCCTAGATCACACGTACCGAGTACTCGGCTTACCGAGAATACTGTCTCGGCCGACTACTCGGTACGTATAAACATAGCGCCGGCTCGGCTGAAAGAGTGATGTAAGCTTTCACTGTCTCGGCAGAGTAACGCTTTCACTGTCTCGGCCGAGTAACATTTTACTGTGTCGGCCGAGTACTCGGTACGTGTGACCTAGGCATTAGTACTAGGACTCGAAGCAGTTACCATACCTAAATATGATTACCTTCTTGCAGGTCGCGTAAAGCGTAAGTACCTATAACCAGCAAACGATGGTACCAAGAAGTTAGAACCTTAAGAGGATATGTGAAACTGTCAGAAATGACAGCGGCCGAATTGCAACACAGTGATAGCACAAATTACACACCTTACCCCGAGGAAAGAGGTTAGATATAGATTTTTGTCGCTCAAAAGTAACTGACGTAAACGACAAATGATAAAACATCGTATTACTTGAAAAGTATTGAATATATACCAAATTCCTTTTACATTTATCTAAGTTCTTTGCTTACTCACTCGATATTACAAAAAATAACCGTAAATATTCTCTTAATTTGGAGGATGGATATAAAACAGATTATGATGAGGACAGATTTTTAAAAATAAATCTATCGAAAAAGTATCACCAATCGTGTTTCTGTCTTACATTTAGTTAATATAAATAATAAACAAGTAATCACTGTATTAACATCAAGTTTGCAACCTGTACTGTTACTGAGTAAGAATGTAACGCAGCGACTCCAAATTTTCACATAGCCTCTTAAGTCCTTGTGTGTTACTCCTTAGGATTTTTTCTCAACATAATGATAACAAAACTGTTTTAAACGAACGGCGCAAATACCGATTTGTTTATCTCAGCGTAAATGTGTTGTGTCAACTTGTATCGAAAGTTACAACCACTAATTAATTCTTAATGATTTACTGATTGATTGCAATTTGCTTTGAGAATTCTTAATTAGTATTTTAATTGCATTGATCCATCAATCAGAGCCGAAATACGCCTTTTTTCAACCGACTTAAAAAAAGAGATCAATTCGGTTAATGTTTTTTTTTTTTTTTAATATGGAATAGGCAAGCATTTGAGCACAACCTCACCTGATTGTAAGTGTCGGTGTGGTCGAGGATGTAGCACGCTTGCCTAGTAAGAGCTTATTCACTCTTGATTTGAAGACTCCGAGATTATTAGTGTGTCGGAAAAACAGACGCCGGCAGCGAGTTCCACTCCCTGCTGGTGCGCACCATAAATGTCAATGCGAACCGTTTGGTTCGAGTTTGTGGGATGTCTACAAGATAGTATTTTGCTTCCTGTGACTTTTCAGTGATGTTTACGGTCACTAAAATAGTCCAATTGAAGTCGGTTGTCTATGTTTTTGTAAAACCTTGATTATCGTTTATTACCTCGTGTCGCCCCATCGTTGGGCCTAGGCCTTGTTCGGTCTTAGGCAGTTTCCCACCATACGCCTAATATTATTATGCAAATTTTTCTCCATTCTTCAAAGTTGTAAACCAAGAACATTAAAGTCTTATTTTTCATGATAATAACTTTTATATACCCACCCTAAGTATATTAATAAAAGTAATTAAAAAGAAAACTTAGCGTGAAACTTTTATGGAAAAGTTTCACGTCGAGACTTTGTAAATTCGGAAACATTTGAAATGACTTTCAGTTAATTCGAAATTAATTACCAACTTCCTTGCTTTGGGGAGTTTATATTTAGAACTGTCCCAATCAGAGTTACAGGAAAGTGGTGATTTCAAAAAGATACCATACAGAATATGAAAGGAATGTATGAGAAGCTGGTGTGCCGCTTTCTTCGGCTCGCGATCAGCCATGCGGTCATAAAGGCAGTCTTCTGTCTTAATTTTTTTGAAGAGTTGATCCCTTATCTTCTTTATTCGGTATTATTAGATTACTAGGTGACGCCCGCAGCTTTGTTTGCATCGCGACGCGAATTAACATTCACAAAAATATATTCCTTAGTACGTATTTTAAGTTTTTGACGAGCATTCCCTCGAAATTCCAAGTCTCTGCAGTGGTTTGCCTGTGCGTTATCTGTCAGTCAGAACTAATTATTTTATATACTTGGAAATTGATTATGGGTATTTATTGATAGATAGATTAACGATAAAACTACTGTTCTGATAAATAAGACGTACCTTTTTATCTCGACACCACGCGTGTAGCCGCGGGTCTTAGCTAGTACGATTGTATTGTATAATGTTCTGAACCTAGCTTTAGTTAACTTAGTCGTAACATGGTTAGAACAGCTTTACAGTTTGTTTATATTATAAGACGTGCATGTTTGTAGAAACAAAGTATAAGTAAACAATAACAAGAGTTGGAGCGGAGTGTAGGTAGATACATCGTAACACACATCGTGCACACTCTGTACGTAAATACAGCTAGGTACAAGTTTATTCAGAAAATGTGAGGTTTACACGGGCTCTTAGGTTTGTTTCTTACAAAACAGTCCAGAATAAATAAAATGGATTGGAACAAGCCATTTTACTGGATTCGCGGAATTTTCACGTAACTAAAAATTAGAATGCTGTAGGTGATGGAAATTAAAGAAGCACACAGAGACAGGAGACAGCTTGCCAAAGATTTTAGCTACTTTTACAATTTTGTGAATTTACAAACTTTGACTTATCAAAGAGCTTTTCCAAAATTTCATTTCAATGCATGTAATTTGTCATCATCAATCATACTTCACCGAAGAAAACTGGGTCAGTTACCTTTGACGTTTACAAATGAGGCCATAGCAACCCTCCGCGGCGACGCCAAGGGTTAGAAAGGCTACAGTCACGCTTCCGACACACAAAGGCCGCCATTCAGATCGGCTTTAGCTGTAGTTCGATCAACTGTACACTATTTCAACCATCCGCTGTCTGCGGCTTCGAAAGCTTCGTGTCGTCATAAAAAATGGCATTTGACCGAAAAGCTTTATATTTTTTTAACAAAAAGTTAGTTTGTTAGAAAACTTAAGCAAACCACCATAGCATGGTTTCTTTAATAAAACTTTGAAAGATGTTTTGAAATTATCAACATCTCTGGAAGATCTTACATCTTAGAAAAAACTATATTAATAAAATTGATGATTAGGAGTTTAAAATATTCAAATTTTTATCAAATCATTTTCAGATTAAATATTTCAAAATAATAAATACTTTTTACCCTACTGTACTGTGCTTCTTCTTATCGTGTCACTAGTTCTTTCAAACCAGTGTGGTAAAAGGATTTCAAGTGCGCCTCGAAGAGGCTCCTTTCGTGCACTATTACTATGCTATTAGCGTATTAAGTATGCAACTACAAGACCACAATACGGCAATACCTACAACCTACTTGGCCCAAACACTGGCAATTCGCTGATTGTCCCGGGAATAGAACCCACTCTTGCATCCTAACCGGCCCCGAGACAGCTGTGAAGGAATGACTATAATTTGACAGGTAAACCCGCGTGCCAGCGCGAGTGAACACCCCCTACCCCCGCCCCCGCCCCGCTCCGGGCCTATGTGAGTATGTAAAGTATCCAATCAATAACACTTTTGAGCTGTAATGCACGTTTTAGGAAAGTTGAGTACAGAAAAACCATATATTTCACTACAACTGTCATCTCATCAAAAATGTGAGGTGTTACAAAGTACAAATACAAATACAAATCATTTATTGGCAACACCATGGTTACAAGTCATAAAAATAAATTATTATTTATAGTTACTTCAAGATGAACTTTTAAGTAACAACTCACATTCACATTTAAGAAAACATCCTCATACACAATTTACCCTTATGGTATGATCTCTTTTCGAGTTTTTGTATTCCTAGGCTAGTTTATCTTGTAAGCATAATTTTATGAGGCACCTCTCCATGCTGGATAACATCCATCCATGGATGTTTGTTATCCAGCACGATGAAACTAATAAACCGAATAGGCTGAAAATTATAAAAAAACAAGTTAAGACATTGGAATGAAAGAATAAGGTGTTTCCAATCGGCACTGGCCTGCACTTTGATATAATTAATATGCGCGCAGGTTGGGAGTACTTGGGAGACGTGCCTAAGCGGCTCACCCGCCGTGTAACGGAGAGGTGCCGGCGACCTCACGTTGTAGCTCACGAGGTAGCACTAGCTCCCTGGTGTCCTCCCGAGTCTATAGTACAGCCTGCCTGAGCCTTATTTATTCTTATTTGAATACGGGGCGCGTTATTCGAAAATTTAAGACCAGGTGAGACTGAATTGAAAATACGGAACTCAGTATTTTATAACGGAACGTGAAATTGGATCGAGGTTGCATTCTATTAAAGAGTTTCATTGCGAATTTTAAAATATTTGTGAGTGACTTGTTTCTATTCACAGCCGTGTATTCAGTCTCACAACTAAGCTAGAGCAATGTTTACTCTTTTCCTTAATTTTGCAAATACTATTTATTTATTGGAACTATTGGCTCGCTGCTCGCTGCTCGGGTATGCCAGCGAGCCATGGAGCGCAGTATCCTAGAAATAAAGCTGTCAGACCGCATGCGGAACAGCATACTGCGCTCCAAAACACAAATTGCTGATGTTGGTCAGAAAGCCGCCAGCCTCAAGTGGGACTGGGCCGGACACGTTTGTCGCATGTCCAGCGACTTGTGGGCAAAAACCACTACGGAGTGGAGCCCACCAAACCTGAAGCGACGACGTGGAAGACCCAGAAGGAGATGGCGGGACGAGTTGGACGGATACCTGCCAACATGGACCAGCGACGCCCTTGGCCGCAAGGAGTGGAAGGAGAGGAGGGAGGCCTTTGCCCTGCAGTGGGACAGATGGCTGAATAATAAATAAAATAAAAATTCGAACTATTAATACATTATTAAGAAAACATTTTCCTCTAATGAAATACCAACCTAAGTATCTACTTACGTACGGAAGTTTAATATTTCACCTGACGGCAACAAACAAACTCATTACCAAGTAAGTATCATTGTTCTAGTAAACCCTTGGATTGTAAGTGGATCAAAGGTTTCCCCATAGTGGTAGTGGTTTACATCACACCAGTATGCAAATCTTCACGACATGGAAAAAAACTTATCATAAGACATTGAAAATTGAACATCAGTTGGAGATAGGCCGAGAACTGACCAGTGAGATCCTTTGTGGGGGAATGGTGTACTATGGAAACCAGTGACGAGCAAATCGCTTTTCTGGTGGTAAAAGACCAAGCCTGTTCGTGACCAAAACAGTGCTATGTAAAGCGTCGATGACATACGGTTTTTTACAAGATACAAGCGAGTTCGCTTGTAGCTTGTAAAGACGCCCCGTGTCATCGGCGTTCTTGCAATCTGCTTGTTGACCTTCCTTCCCGAAAGCTAACACGCTCACACGCTAGCTTTAAACTCGCCATCAAGCAGTTTTTAGGCCGGCGCAGCCCTTTTAGACATTTTGATGGTCGGTTTGAGAGTCCAGTCCAATTTCACTGGCTACGGTGCCCTTCAAACCGAAACTCAGTAATGTTACAAATATCTCGTATCGTATTACTGTCCCGAAAGGAGACTCTTCGAGGCACACTTGAAATCCTTTCACCACACTGGTTCGAAATAATACTGCCCATCTAGACGGAATCGTGCAGGGTACTATCCTGGTTAAATTTCAGCATTGATATTGAACTAAACTCTGTAAAAACAATGACACCACTATGTGGCTGAGTACCGCCTTAAAAATTCAAAATCTAATCTGCATTTATTAATCCGGTTGAAACTAACATTTGTACGCTAAATATCGGATAAAACCTACTTACAATGGAATTAGCATTGCATTTGGTTCGTTCGCTACATTCCACAGTCCGCTGGCAACTCGCCAGAGCGACACGCGACGGGCCTGAGTTTCCGGCGATATATCCACTCTGATTATCTTCTAGACTAAACTAGTTTATATACTCATGACTAAATAAAATCGACGAAGCATTATATTAAATTATGATTTATTATTATCGTACGTAGCGCGTAGATACTACGTTGCGATATCTCGTAGCATTTGGGTAGATATTTCGTAGTAGTATCGTAGCATCTGCGTAGAGGCTACATCGCATTATCTCGTTGCATTTGCGTAGATGATTCTACATTTTCGTAACCCCTACGCAGTTGCTACGAGACTACTACTCTAGTAGCATTCACGTAGCAACTAGCAACTGTGTAGAAGTTGCGTTATCTCGTTGCATCCGCGAAAGAACATTGTAGAATCTGCGTTGCAATGTCTTGTCATACATAGGTACATAGAATTCGCAGAAATGTTATGGATAAAATAAAACATAACCCGTCCTTGGCAGGGTAAAAAACTTCGATTATTTTTCTACTCAGTAGGTATTAGACCAAAAGTTTGCTTAAATCCAAAACTTTTTTTTTCCAGCAGAGTTGTGAAATATACGCAAGTTCACAAAAAATAAGTTGCGAAAAATGTAAATGTGAATGTTTGCAGAGTGTAATGAAGCCGTTCCCGGCAGATGTCGCTGCGGCGAATGGTCCGATAATCTGCGGACAATTTGCCTTTTTACTTGTGCAAAAGTTTGTAAATAATATCTACCAAAATTCTAACTTTAGATTTATTAACACAACTGACTACTTACTGCCAAAATTAAAAATATGTTTGTCTAGAATGTTTTTAAAGTTACCAAATCTATAGCATTGTTTGTCTAAAAATTATGTTTTTTTTGGTTAATGTGATGACAAAAGCAAATTTTAGCGTCGATGAAACAGGGCTAGATTACAAGCTACAAGCCAGCGAGTTGGCCTGTAGCTTGTTAAATCGCCCGTATCATCGGCATATCTACAATCTGCTAGTGGACAATCCTTCCCAAAAGCTAACTCGCTCACTCGCAAGCTTTTAAACTTGCCGGCTAAAGCGTCGATGACACAGGGCTCTGTGTCATCGACGCTTTAGCGATTTCTTTTTTAGTTTATGTTTTTCCTGAAGATTTTTCATAGAAATAAATAAAATTTACAAACAAATTACAAAAAATGCTTAATAATAAATGTTATTTTTATCTCGCAGAATGGTAAAATTAAAGAATACTCTTAAGAATTCAGACGTACTACCTGAACTTTTACAATATTTGCATGAGTGATGGAGTTTCCGGTTACAAATGGTTCAATGATCGTCCTGAACCAGTCGCGTCGACATCACCACGCTACAGTTGATACGTAACATATGTACTCGTAATTACATCAGAAGAGGTGCTTGAGATGTACGTAGGAAGAAATTTACAAGAAAAGGGCGTATATGAGTTACAACATTTCTTAATCATTTATTCGTAGAATTCGTTAAACAGTAATTACTGTTACGTAGTTGAAAATGAGGATTTCATTTGATTTAAATTAAATACCTACTGTTTTAGTACCTATTAATCTATTTATATTTACGTTTGAATTCACAGCAAAGCTCTATTAAAAGGTTTTAAATTATGTAAACTTAATATTCGTCGGAAAATCGAACTTTTTCTTTTCTTTTAAAGTTAAGCTAGCATAAATATTATTAATCCTTTGTTTCAACGTTTAAAATAACTCGCAAAAGTCCGCCATTGTAGATTAAAAACTGAATTTAATTTCCAATATGGCGGCGGTAGGATAGTTCGCTTGTTTCAGAACCGTTTTGGCACCGCCTGAGAGTGGACTGCCAAGACCATTCGCCAGGAACCTGGTTGCCAAATACATGCTAAAGTTCTTACGTTATGACTTCAGATGAGTCGATTCACTGTTATATTGCTTTGTAAATACATGTTTTAGTGTATCTAATAGACACAACAGTGGTATGTTCTAAAGTGAATGAATATTAAATATAATACATCTTAAAGCGTCGATGACACACAGCTTTTTTACAAGTGTTAGCTTTTGTCAACAAGCAGGTTGTAAAACATCTTGTAGAGCTTCTTAATATTTTGGATCGAAAAGTCCCGCTCCACGAGTATAAGACCGTCCTAAAACGCTTAACTTATTATTACTAACTGAGGATACGCAACTAAATATGAGTTGGAAAAAGAATAAAAGTAGTTCAAAGGAAACTTAATGGCCTATTAAGGATGACACAGGAAAGATCTCCCCCACGCCATTTCTTCAGTTAATTTGATTCAATTTGCGACCGGCCGAAAGAGCACAGACTGCGAAATAGTGCCGCGATAGATATAAGTAGGTATCCGAGTTACTCACTTTTAACTTTTTACTGCTTGAAAGAACGCTTTTTTATAAAAAAAGTTTTTAATAAGTAAAATAAATTATAAGTACGCAGCTAGATCACTTAACAATAAGTAGGTATAGATAAAAGTCGTTATGTTTTGCCCATAATTTTATTTTTTATTTTTAGTACTAAATGAGGACGGGGTAACATCAAAAACTGTGGGAACGCGGTAGCGACTGCGTACATACAAAACTAATGTTTCCCCAGTTAGACAACAACCTCACAAATGCGCTACTAACACTGAAACGCGAAGACCTTCGCCTGATGGTAGGGATAATCACAGGCCACTGTGACCTCAATCATCACCTCTCAAGATAAGAGCCACAGACATAGATATCTGCAGAGGCTGCCTACTAGACCAGGAAACAGTGGAGCACGTGGTGATCCACTGTCAAGCGACAGAGGAGAGTAGGATCAAGACAGGCTTGCGCAAGTTATTGGACTCCTCTCCACCTAACGTGTCAATAAGCACGCTATTGGAACTGTGCTGTCATCAACCCAGGGTCCTGCTCCGTTATTTTGGGGAGCTAGGATGGCTGGGGCAGGGTTAAGTATATATCGGGGGGCAATGCACAATGCACCCTACAACGGGAAGCCAGTGCAGACCGCTGTACCCCCTTTTTAGAATTAGAGGACGGGGTGGCCGAGTGGATGAGGCCCTTGCCTTACGATCTGATGGTCGCAGGTTCGAATCTCGGTGGCAGTCATGCGTAAATGGGTTATTTAGGTCGATAAAATCTATGTCTGCATCCCACGTTCTCGCAACGGTGAAGGAAAACATCGTGAGGAAACCGGCATGTCGTAGAACCTAAAGTTCGAAAACATGTGTCGAGTGCACGAAAGGAGCCTCTTCGAGGCGCACTTGAAATCCTTTCACCACACTGGTTCGAAGGAACTAGTGACACGAAAAGAAGAAAAAGTACTAAATATTTTTTTTAATATTTGCAGCCGCTGAGAATCAATGTAATTTTTTTTTTTTTTTTCGAGAACAATAGCCTCAGATGCAACCCAATTTGTCGATGACGTAGGTTCTAGGTGTACCTATTGGTGTATCAAGAATACCAATAGCTGATTCATACTAAGGGAATCACCACCAGGTGCCTTGAATACCAATCACCAACTAAACTAACTAGGTGCTGTCAACTGAAGTCACACCTCATTGTATGAAATGGGAACCTATCGTGTGATGTCATCAACCCATTCATAACATTGATATTCTAGTGTAATACAGTGTGATTTTTATTCCAGACACGGGCGCGAGACATTGGATTTCAGTGTTCATCGCCTCTCAGCGGCAATAATAATACTAGTATTGGATTTGTACAGAATAATCTTAAGCAGACATTTAATAGTTTATTTTTGAAACTGCAACAAAATATATATGTTCAACAATTTTTGATTTGGTACTTGTAATTTCCATCAAATACTTTCAACAATCGGTTTATTCAGTAAAATAGATCTGGTAGTATTACCAAAGAATAAAAACATAAACATAAACATAAACATTCACACACTCACACCCCTGCACTAGGATTCCCTGTGTCGCAGGTGGCATGGACACATACAACACATCACAACATCCAAGACCCGAGAACAAACATTTGAGTGCGTCACAAACATTTGCCCCGGCCGGGGATCGAACCCGGAACACCAAGCTTCGTAGGCAGGGTCACTACCAACTAAGCCACGGTGTCGTCAGTAATAGTAAGTAAGTATTACTGGTTATAAGCAGTAAAGATTTCAGAACAATTTTCCTGCAAGAAACTTTAGGTATGTAGTTAGTTAATTATGGATATTTATTTCAAGTTAGGCTGTGAATAAATTGAAATGTAATCAGCAAATGGATCCCGACAAGCGATTCACTCGTGCACGAAATATTTATCGACATCAAACATAATCTTGTCCCATCCCTAGCAGTCCTAGTAGTCAGGTGTGTGTGTCAGGTGTCAGATGTCGCTATCACAAGCATAACACAGTAATTATTATCTCATAGTACCCAAAATTGGAAACAAATTTGATACGCTGTTCAATGAAACGATGCTGACTGCTCTCATGTCAATAGATAGGAGTATTACATAATTATATAACCTTCTTATTCTTTGTTATTACCATGTATGTGTAGTGTAGTATGGTGAGTGTAGTGTAATATTTGTGTAGTGAAGAGTAATATAATTTGGCCGATACCAGGATAATCGAGATAAGTTCGTTTGATCATCTGTGTGTAGTGAGTGTAATATAGTGTAATGAGCGTAAAATAGTGTAGTGAGTGTTATATAGTGTTGTGATTGTAATATAGTGTAATGAGCGTAATATAGTGTAGTGAGTGTAATATAGTGTTGTGATTGTAATATAGTGTAATGAGCGTAATATAGTGTAGTGAGTGTAATATAGTGCTGTGATTGTAATATAGTGTAATGAGCGTAATATAGTGTAGTGAGTGTAATATAGTGTTGTGAGTGTAATTTAGTGTAATGAGCGTAATATAGTGTAGTGAGTGTAGTGTAGTGAGTGTATTGAGTTTAATATAGCGTAGTATAGTGAGTACCTATAATATAGTGTAGTGAGTGTATTGAGTTTAATATAGCCTGGTATAGTGAGTAGTGAGTGTGTAGCGTATATAGTGTAGTGAGTGTGATATAGAGTAGTGAGCGTAATATAGTATAGTGTATTGAGTTTAATATAGCGTTGTTTAGTGAGTATAATATAGTGTAGTGAGTGTATAATATAATTCTGTAGTGAGTGTAATTATAGTGTAGTGTATTGAGTTTAATCTAATGTATATATTTTTTTGTACTCACGGAGCGTGCGGAGTGTGCGGAGGGGTGTGGGAGCGGGGGCGGGGGGCGGCGCAGACGGGCCAGCGCGCTCAGCAGCCCGTCCGTGGTCACTCCGCAGGCCCCGCCATCTGCAACACGCGCGCACCTCACACACGGCACACGGCACACGGCACACGACTGAACAACATCACCAGCATTCGTATTGTATAACTTAAGAGAATAGCTAATAGTCACATGCCAACTAGTAGTCGTGAGTTTACATGAATTTCGACTAATTTTAAAACACGTATAAAATCTAAATTAAAGTATGAAACCTTACTATTTTTTGTTCACACAATTGGAAAAACATAGACGAGTCGAATAGTGTGAAGAAATTACTATAATACGTTGTACTTTTTGAGTGTTTGTTCGAAACACTTTGTATGGAAATTTGCCTTGAGGATTACCCTTAAAGACCCACCCCCGGGAACGTTCGACCAGTGAACAACCCGAATGACCGCAGATACGTGTTAAATCTTGTAGTTCATTGGTTGATTTTCCTAGTGGTATCTAACAGTATTCAAGTTGAAAAAGTACTGCGGCTTAAAAGAGATAATGAAAAATAAACAAATTAAGACAAATGTAAAGAAAAAGCTTTTCAATATAGCAATACTTCTTTGTTTAACTTATGGCTGTCAGACTTGGGCTCTGGAAAGAAGACGAGGAATAAGATGTGGCTGTATGTCAACGCAAAAACGTATGGAGGAATTTAGGGGAGGCCTACGCCGATGAGGCGACTTCTACAGAAGAGTACGATAGTTTTAATTAGATCTAAGCAGTTTTGTTTTGTAACCAATTGCAACAAAGCAACAAAGGCTTTTTTATTTTTATTTTATTTTATTTAATAGTATTCAAGTTACTCGGAAGCTGCTCTACGCTCTACCGTTGCACGCTAGGACGAGCGTGCCCTGCAACACTTAATATTTTTGCGCTCTCTTAAGCCGTCGATGACACACGTCTGTTTTACACGCTACAAGCCAGCGAGTTCGCTTGTAGGGTGTAAACTCGCCCAGTGTCATCAGCTTTTTACAATCTGCTTATTGACAATCCTTCCCAAAATCGAACACGCTCACACGCTAGCTAGCGTTTAAAAACGCCAACAATCAGCTTTTAAAAAAAGCTTGTGTGTCATCTACGCTTCAACTCACCAACAAGCAGCGTGTAAAAAAGCCATGTGTCATCGACGCTTTACCAAAGCTTTACTATCAAAAATAATTCTGCTCGTCACTTGTATACTGAACATAAAAGATGTCATGAAGGATTCTCCACCCCCACCCCTTTCAGTAAGCTTGCTGTTAGCTGCCCCGACTAGTTACGTAGTGCGTAGTTCATCCAGGCATTGCTGAAGCCTCGTATTCAATACCCGGTTCATGCGTGAATGGTCACAGAACACATTTCTCGGTTGAGCGAGCTCGGATCCAACAGCTAGAATGAGATATTTGACGTACAGACACGAAATAACTTTACTAAGCAGTAAGTAGTAAGTTAGCTATTGATAACACATTCTGTAACAGAAAAAATTTTTTTTTATGAAATGCTACCGGTAACTGCTATAGAGAGTATATAATTTTTATAATAGGAATCTTCAAGTAGATTTCTAAACAACAAGTTATCATTTTGCGGTGCTGACTCATGATTGCATTCCGATTCAATTATTGTACCCAGGGCTATTTAAATGGTACTTATCAAGACTAGTCGATGTTTGAAAATATAATATCTTCAGATAATTGATTGATTCAGGCGTTACTTTGCGAAAATCCATAAATATCAATAAATTATATAAATATATTTAGTAATAAATCCGCTTAATTTCTAAACAAAGGTTTTAATTAACTTAACTTTAATTCAACTAAACCAAAGAGTCAAAGAACAGAAAACCAAAGTTTAAAGATACGACACGTGTTTCGCCTCTACACAAGGCATCATCAGGAGGTGTGGACTCGCCGAAGTTTGAAACGAGAGTCTAGTAGTCTAGTCGAGAGTTGGCTTGTGGTGGCTTTTCTGTTCTTTGACTCTTTGGTTTAGTTGAACTAAAGTTATTTAAGTTAGTTAAGTTATTTAAAACCTTTGTTTAGAAATTAAGCGGATTTATTACTAAATATATTTATATAATTTGTTGATAATATCTTCACTCTTACAGTATAATATACAATACAGTTGAGGGATAGACCTAACTAACCTACCTACACTGATTCTTACATATTTAGTTATTATGTACCCATATATCTACCACTTGTCGTCGTTCAATTCCAATTATTAACGCTTGCTCAAACCTTAGTGGTTTTGAGTGTTCATTTTAAGCAAACAATAATAATGTAGTTGTTTATATTTATAAATAAATGAAAAAATAATAATTAAGGCGACAGATAAAAGTATCATAGACCTGTAGAAATATTTGTTGAAAACTACGGTGACAAGACCAGTGGGTAAAAATGTCGTGCTAAGCCTGTGATCGATTCCACCGCGGCGCGCGGTCCAGCTGACCTGTTTCTGACTCCAGCCAGGCAGCTAATGGTTGACGAACAATGCACACAATATCCAATATGGTGGAATAATGAAGCCATCGAAAGCCAGGGGCAAACAATACATTGAAAACCCTCGGGACACCCAACACACTACATAAAGTTACAATAACCCTACAACATAATATTAAATTGGATACGAAGTACATTGTGGTGATAAAAAAATGCAAATAATAGTTACGATAAATAAAATAAAATAGCCTTTATTGCTGTTTGTTTTACAAATCTAGGTATCGACAACCGGTTTTTTCTTAGCTACAGCTTGTCTCTCGACAAAGACCTCCTCCAAAGATTTCCATTCTGTTCTGTCCTTCGCTCCCCGCATCCATTCTGCCCCAGCTACTTTCGCGATCTCGTCTTTCCATCGTTTATTTTGTCTCCCTTTGCTTCTCTTCCCATTTTTTGGGTACCTACCATTCTATTACTATGTTTAGTCCATAAACTAATAGTTACGATACGATAGTTTAAATAAGATATGTATATGACGAAACATTATTGTAGGAAAGAAGTTAAAAAAATACTAACTCGTATTTGTATTAAAATCTCAATATGCGAAATCAAATAAATTCGAGCAAGCTTAATACAATAAAAGAAAACAATATAAATCAACTATTGAATGAACCTTTACGTCGCCGGCGCATTCCCCTTCATCCCTAATCCAAAACAAAGCTCTTTAAAATTAAAAGTAAATCCTTTTCTGACTGATCTCGTCTCGTCTCTGGTAATCTGTTTATCTCGGGAGCAGCCACTGAACCCATCGAATAGTCGCTTTATTGAGAAAAAAGTGTTTTGGGTTTGCTAAGACGGCAAACAAATATACAGTCGGCGATAAAACAGACCTATTGTAGGTAATCTTAATTATTATTAAACTTGCATTAAAGCTGGGCTGAAATCGGCAGGAGGCTTTTATAAAACTAACAAGAAAGAAGTAAATTCCCCAAATGATAAAACCAATTTGAAAATAGTTTGTAACTCAAATTCTCGACCTTGCTTTGCTACAGTCTAAACACGCCTTAACTCAGTTAAAATCAATTTGTTAGTGAATCACTTAGGGTATGCTAAAGGTTATTACACAGACCTTTGGGCAACTAATTCAACTTGAAACACTATTTACTATTTACTAACGCAGCGGGCCTCGCCTCGGCAGAATCATCTACTACTCGGACGAATGAACACGACACCTGGCTCCAATGAAGTTTGTGAAAAGTACAGCGTGGAATTGGATAATCTGATAGAGAAGAGGTCCTGTAATACTTACTTGGTAATGATAAGTTATGATAAGGCTTCGCAAATAGAGGAAGAAGAAACACGGAGGGCGCCGCGCGGGGTAGCGGGGGAAGAACTGGTACTGGGGGTATTGTGACATTGTAATTCTACGCATGAATGGAGAAAACAAGACCCCCGGGTTGACTGGTAGAAAATGCTATTATAGCATTAAGTCCTCCCTCACTTATGTAAGTGTTAAAGTGTTAAAATAAATAAATAAATAAACTGAAGTCAGTGTTGGTGTTGAACAGGGCTCATCTTTATCATATAATAAACTAAGTACGGATATAATAATTGATAATTATTATATCCGTATAATTATTATATTAAGATAATAATTGTTCGGGAAAAAAAATACCTTCAATGTGTGTCTAACTCATTCGGACACGAATAACAGCAAAGTGAAATTTATTGTATCAAGCAAGATTCATGCCGGGTCTATTAGTGCAGTCAAATTAGGCGTGTTTCGAGCAAAGATAATGACATAATTGAACACATTTGTTTAATTTTTTACATAAATCGATTTCAAATGAATTTGCCCCTACCATATATAAATTTCAACCTCCGGAGATGGCTGGATCCGGAGATACCTTCATAAGGCCATAGCTTGATGAGGCATTTGTATACAGTTAGTGCAGTGTTATATATTTTGTACGGCACCATGCTCCACGTTCCCACCAAGTTTCAGCTAAATCCGAAACCGAGAACACCTTTGAATTGTGATAGCAATTACAATACTTTGGTAGCAGATAAATCTATTCTGGGTCAACTCCTGTTGTTGTACATTTTGATGTAATGGTCAAGGTCTTTGCCACAATGCTCTCCCAAATTTTCAACTGCCTACGTCTTCTAAAAAGGAGTATATCCTTAGATTTACGCATTTTTTGAGAGGTTTTACACCACAATTCTACAAGCAAAATCGACACAGTTTCAAAACTTATCTCAAATATATTAACGAGGTAAATGTAACGAGGTAAATATAATTAAAAGCGCATAAATACGTCATTTATTTATAATAAGGAAAATGCTGTTTGACGTGACAAATGTCTACTAAACATGTAGATCGTTCAAACTTTAAAACGAAAATAGAACCTCAAGCAGTTGTCAAAATGCCACTCGAATGCCATTCAATTCTTGAATTTCATGCTACTGCACCTAAAAAACAAGACGATTTATCAATAGCACCAACAAAAAGGTTCTATCATGATTTAATTTTTTTTTCTCTGATATTTGACTTCATAAACTTCCTTTCCAATATGTTTTTTTTATTGATTCCAGGCCAATCAGTTTAGCTTGGTAGCAATAAATTTTACTAATGTCTCCGACTACACCTGTGCTCAGACTCATTATTTTATTTAAATGGTGAATGGTTTATGACCAATCACAATTAAGTTGCTTAATATTTTTATACACTGCAGATAATGTTGATTACTTCAAGTAAAATGATTTTAAAACATTAATTATAAAATATAACGCTAAAAGTTCCAATGTTATTCTCTTCGTTTTGTCAATATCAAAAGATATTTCAATCACTGAAATCTCAATATGAAACCGCTAACTTATACTTAAAAAACACATTCTGTATAGTCATGAATATTTTTTAAATGATCTGTTTAACTAAGGAACTAAGCGACCGACTATAACTTCGTTAGTTTATTCTTTTAGACGGCGCAAATGACAAGTTATACTTGAATTTGAACTATTACAATGAAGATTATCTTCAATACATTGTCACGCGCTTATAGAAGTTTTCACTTTAAAATATATTTCAGTAACTCAATTGACATTTATTCATTGGGCTGTTGTGATGAAATCCGAAATAACCAAAGGCTTTTGTAGATTAGACGTTTACTAGAAAATCACAATCAAAAGAAGGTAATAATATTGCACGATTGAAAAGATAACTCTGGATTAGATTGTTACACTCAGAATTCTCCAATATGAACCAAAATCCAAAATAACCAAAGCTTTCTGTAGTTTAGACGTTGACTAGAAGATCACAATCAAAATAAGGTAATAATATTGCACGATTGAAAAGATAACTCTAAATTAGATTGTTAGACTCAGAATTCTCCAATATGAACAGAAATCCAAAATAACCAAAGCTTTACTTTTTACGTCGTGGGATGAGAAAACACGAGCAGCTGCCCAACAATTGGGCTACCCATAGACGAAGGCAGAGTTGAATGTATGATTAATTAATATAAAAATTATGTAGATTGTAAGTCTCACATAAAAATAGACAAAGAGCTTAATGCCTACTTGCACCAAACTGTCAAAGTTCCTAAGCAATTACTTTACTCGCTTGGTAGTTCTTAACAGTCCAGATTCTGACCGTTAAGAACTGCCAAGCGAGTTAAGTAATTGCTTAGGAACTTTGAAAGTTTGGTGCAAGTAGGCATAAGACTTTAGGTAGAGCAAGTTAAAATTCTACTTTTTGTAGAAATTGTGCGTTTAATGTAAGAAATTCTTAGACTTAGACATTTCGGGGGTGGGGTGGGGGGGGGTTTGAACTTTTTGCACCGAAAGGTTTATCATAGCTGTAGAAACCTTGTATTTATTTGCACCAACTGTGCCAATGTTTTCCGAGCTAATAACTGCATATATAACTACAAAAAATCATTTTTACCTGGTCATTCTACTTCTAAAACTTTAAAATTTATTGTAGAGGTACATTAGGATAGTTATAATGTGTGGTACAAATTTCATGAGATAGACTTTACCCGTTTACATTTTATACCGTTTTCAAAGTTTCAACTGAGTATTTAACAGGGTTCCGTAGGTGCTAGAATCGGTGCAAATTAGGTGGTGACTCCTGGTGGTATTCTCTATCGATCCCGCAACATTCTACAAATGTACGAATTATGTCCTATCTTTTTCGGATTTTAGCTAGCCTATATGTACACATGAGTCACACGGTCAAATTTTAATCACCATAAAGAAAAAATACGAATAGTCAGTTACTGAACACATATACGGCAAAAAAAAATTAAAAAATTAAATCGAATTCTTGTCAAAATAAATTTGATTAAAATTGTATAACTGCTACCGTTAGTCGTTTTCCTATGGATTTGCGTCAGGCGGTTTTTTTTTTTTTTACATGGGGAAATCCTCATGGATGCCCACCGCCCTTGGGGGAGGGCGGAGGGGTTTCTCGGACTCATACCGACTAAAACCCCATGGTGGCCGACCTCTGCGCATTAGAGGGACCCCGGAATATCCAAAGAACACGTACCGGTGTCCCTCACGCACGTTGCTGTGAGGCCCATCCCAGGGAAGGCTTGCGCCAACCCCGAGCTCCGCTCGCAGTGCATGCTTCCCCGTGCACTGCAGCCGTCCCGGGCTCGAGTATAATGCAGAAACCCGGGTACCTAGCTCGAGCCAGCTCGCAAAAGCTCGGCTCGGGCGCCGCACTCGCTCCGCTGTCACTCTGCCATTTTGTAGAAATCCAAAATTCTGACTGCACAGATGCGTCGTAGTACCCTGTCTGCATTGCCCATTTAATTTTTTTTGGTAATTAAAAAATGGTGGTGTATACAATCCTTATATAATAATATATTCCTAATTTTCCTGGTACGAACTCCAGAGACTACTATTGACTTAACGATTTTAGGAACAAATATTTCCAAAGTTTCTTAATAAAATTACTTGAATGATAGTTATTAGTCAACTAGTTCATAGCGACTATAAAACCTCAAACAACTATGATTAATAATACCTATCTTACCTACCTCTACCTACCTATTTGTTTATGGAAAATTACTGGCTTTTATACCTACGAGTACCAGCCACATCACAATTCCCATCCATATTATTGATGCGAAAGTTGGCTGAGGATGGATGGATGTTGGTTACTCAACCACGCTAAAACTACTTAACAAATAGAGCTGAAATACGGTAAAGTTTATGAACTCGAAAGGGACATAGGCCATTTTATATCCCGAATACCTGACGCCCTCAACTTCGTTCGCGTTAAGAATTAACAAAATCCCTTTCTTTATTTTGCTGTTTTTGTTTGTGTCTATTATGGCAAATAAATTACATTTCATTTAATTTCTTAATACGCCCTTCATGACGAACATATCCTCCAAATTTCAAGTCTCTACCAGTGTCTCTACTAAAATTTGGCCGCACCTTGGCAGACGGAAAACTTATGCCTACTTGCACCAAACTGTCAAAATACCTAAGTAATTACTTTACTCGCTTGGTAGTTCTTAACAGCCCAGATTCTGACCATAATGAACTGCCAAGCGAGTAAAGTAATTGCTTAGGAACTTAGGCATTAGTGTTGATTGTCCTCGGCACAATGCACTTTCTCTGATTAAATTTAAGTTTAATTCAATTCAATTTAATGTAATTTAATCAGATGTAATTTAATTTAATATTGTAATTGTAATGTTATTTGTGACATGGATCTTTAGTAGTCCGAATTTTATTTTTTTATTTTATTTAAGCAGCTCTTAATTGGGTTGTCACAAACTATTTTGAATGTTCGCCTCATCAAGGATAACGAAACACGTGACGTGAATAATTAAGGTGCAAATTTAATTGCAAACGGGATAATTCCCATCTGCAGATTGGAATTATCCCGTTTGCACGCGTCATCGTTTTTGATACATTTAAATTTGCACCTAATTATTACCTGAATTCGTAATTTTCAACTGACTTCTAAAAAAGGAGAACGTTCTCAGGTAGTTTTTTTTTTGTTTTTGTTACCTCAGATTCTTGTTTGTTCGAGAGGATATACCTTTAGATTGGTCCCAATGATATTGCATCAAAATCAATTCAATAGTTTAGTTTATAAACACAATAAATGAAAAAAAATACATCGTCGAAGTAAACTGAATTGCGTATTTTGCTTACCTGTGACTATTCAGTGGTGTTTACGGTCACTAAAACAGTCCACTTGAAATCAATCGTAGTATGTTTTTGTAAAACTAGTTAGGTTCTCACATCATTAATACTGTATGACTATGAGTTATGGTGGAACCCCACACCCTCAGGTTATTGGTCATCGTCCAAGCATTATTCATCACCATTATCCGCCAGGTCAACGTCACGCTTCTCAACTAAGCTTTTTCCATTGGAATACTGGTACTCTGAACCAAAACGTAGGTAGGTTAGTCTAATATGTAGGTAGCACCTACATTTGGAAGGTGCTCAAAGAGCTATTTATAGCATATATATATATGCTATATATATAGCATAGCATCATCTGATACTTAGGTATTTCATAGAATAATCTCCAGGTGTTTGGTGGATGGACCGAATTTTTTTTGAGGGGTTGGGGGGGGTCATGTGCTAGATTTCCCCGGTAGACCCAAAGTCCTAAGTAATTTGTAATGTAATAGTATTTTAATATTTTTGTCATTTTTTAAAACAGTTTAACGAGTTTGAAAGCTCGAAACTTTTTTTTTAAGGGAAATACCTATGTTAAGTATTTTTTTATTTAGAATACGGACACATTGCAGAAAACAACACAAATGCATTCGTCGTATTACAATCAAAAACAAAAAAGTTAGCTCGATTTAAAGGCAAGATTTTGGGCAATGTAAAAAAACTTAATATAAAAAACCGTGACACTAAAGACTACGGGTTTACCGGGGAAATCTAGCGCATGACCCCCCTAAAACCCCTCAAAAAAAAAATTACGGTCCATCCACCAAACACCCTGTATAGTGCATGTTAGGTAGGTACTATAGATTATTATCAAAAATATATTTTTAATACTTATTAGAACACCTAGGTAGGTCGTAGGTCTTGGATAGTTTCACCATTCGCGCAGGTTTGTCAGTGTTACCACCACGTTTCATCAATATTCATAAAAGTTACGGAGCGTGTTGATCCATTACCAGCAATTAGACCACAGATTAAACTTGCACGATTGCAGACACAATGGCGGACAGAATACGAGGAATGCAACAATGGAAGATAGAGTCGAAGCTTGCAGTGCAGTATCCAGGGCAGAGCATTGCAGGGCCTGTCCGATCTGTAGGTAGACATTTTTCAGTGTAATAATCACGGTTTTACAAAAACATACAACAACCAACTTCAATCGGAGAACCGTCCGACGGCACAGTGACCGTAGGCACCACTAACAAGTCACAGGGAAGCAAAATACGTAATTTATTTTACTTCGAGGACATATTTTTTCAGTTATTTTGATTTAAAAACAACTGAAAAACTACTGAACTGATTTTGATGAATTTCTATGGGACCAATTTGAAAGTATGTATATCCTCTCAAATAAAAACTTCTGCGATAACAAACATAAAAAAACTAATTGAAAATCTCCTCCTTTTTTGAAGTCGGTTGGAAATGCAATCTACCGCCGCAATACAAAAACCCACACTTGGAAGACTGAAAGACTCTCTACCTCCCACTAAGCTAAACTAAGCCGGCTCGCTGTTCTCCCAGACTCTACAATACCAATTTAATTACTACAACACAAAAAAGTGGATCAGCATCATCATATTCTCGATTTATACTTAGGTATTTCTTCTTGGAATCTGTTTTAGTAGGTTTTTTTTTTTTCAAAAACGTGATATATATAAAACCTTTTCCTATACTCCCTATACTTTTGAGATATTGTTCCAAAGTTATTCGTTGCTGAGGGTTAGGGTTGCCCAATCGCTTCGGGAAAATAATGATCATCAGTTTAGGGTGATAGTTGAACAACATTACGTTCTTACCCTAGTTCTACCGAAGAAATAGGCACCACTTTGAGGAAACGAGATATAGAGAGGTGGTAAAACGAGCCTAGACGGACCTAGGTGAAAATTACGGTCATTTTCCACAACTGCGTCTACCTGCTGCCGACCCTGGCCGTTACATAATGATTAATAGAACCTCGGAAAAACTAGGGTTTTCTACGCGATTGTTTTGCGATGAGACTGCGAAATATAGACCTACTTTTAGCGGTGAATCAACGAAAAAGCTAAATGGAAGTCGTACATGGCCGTACTCCGATAACTAACAATGACGTATACACTCAAACAATAGCGTAATAACTGGAATAGAAGCTTATAAAAAGTCAGACAGTTCAATAATTTAGTCTGAGTTATTACACGTGTATTATTCACAGTACTGATTCACGTGAGACCCTGATAAAACTTTGAACGGAAAAGTTTTAAAGCCGGAGTTTCCACACCTCTATTGTAGTACGAGTACCTATAACTTATGTAGCAATGGTTAATGACGTCATCTTGCAAATTAGCCGATGTCCGCGGCCGCCGCTGCTGGCATAACGGCATGTTTTTATTTATATCACCCGGCGTCGAGTAAACAGTATCGCAGAGGACAGCGGCGCGCGCGCACGTCCGCGGGTTCAGCAGAAACAACTACCGGGGCGCATGACATTCGCCAAACTTGTAATTTATAAACATGCCGTATTGAATCAATAAATACAAGGACATTTTTCGTTTATTGGATTTTAAAAGTGAAGAGTATAAAACAATAAATAAAATAAAGTGATAATGTGTGGAAAAATTATAATTCTAGCAATTATAACAGTGTCTGTTGGTGCACAGTTCGCGTCGGATCGCAGGTTCGATGGAAACCGTGACAATCGCAGAACTAGCAGTGGCGGGTTCCAACCAGAATTTTATCAGGAATACGAGAGTGATGAAAACGCGAAAACCAACTTAGGGCAGCGGTACAGAAACTCTAATAACAGAAATGGAAATGGACACAATCCCGGCAGGTTACGAACAAATCTAGACTCCAGTACAATCGTCAACTATCAACCAGTTGGTGAAGATAATCCGTATGCAATCGAAGGACTCAGACAAAACCAAGGAATTCAGTTTGATGTACACAGCAGTCACGGAAGAAACGCAGCAACGCATACTGGCCTCGACAGACCCGCAACACATAACAACCAGAAGCAAAATCTAAATGGTCAAACAAACTCGAAGCAGGGAGGTCAAAACGTCGATTTCAGTACACAAAACGACAGAAATAATCAAAATTCTCAGGGAAATAGATATACAAATGATAAAATAAGAAACAATAACAGTCAGTATGATTATAGAAATGGACAGAATATTGAATCCAACTCAGAAAATGTAGCTCGCAATAATCAAAATAACAGCCAACAAGGAAACAGAAATGAAAACAATAAATTAAGCCAAAACAACACGAACCGAAGTACTGTAGACAGTAGATCACGAGCCATAGCCGAAAAAGTGGCTGCGAATCGTCACGACATGACCAGGGAGGATTTGGACAGGGAAATCAACAATCAAATCAGCAAAATGCTTTTCGAAGAGGGCACCGAGCCAAAAGCAAACAGTACAAAATATACTAAAGATAACGAGCTACCTTCTAGAAGCAGCACGGGAGGGAAGACGAAGGAAAATGATATGTGGGTGTGGAGCGACGGAGAGGGTGCGAAGACGACAACAGTATCTCCATCGACTCCCTCTGTGGATGACCGTGCGGCCTTCTCCGCTAATAAATGCCCAACAGACCACGCATGGGTGAACGAAAAATGTGTGATGAAGGACCAAGACTGAACCAAGTGACGTGAACTATTTGAAATGCGAGCTTTAACTTTGAAACTGTACTCATAGAAGTGATGGGCTTATAAGTAGAGACACTGATCGCTTTATTTTGTAAGGTTGGGACACTTTGTACCAACTTGTTTGATTACGATTTGTAAGAGAAAGTATTATTGTAACAAACATAGTATACAGATTAATCAAACTGTAGGTATCTTAGTCACATAGTCATATCTTAATCTACTTATGCTAATAAGTTATTATTAAATTCTACTAATATTTATAAAAGGCAGAAGAATGGATGTACGGAATACTGATAGATGGATGTTGCCTACTCAATCACACGAAAACCATCGAACCGATTAAGCTGAATTTTGTTATGAGTAGAGTTTGTAAACTGGAAAAGGACACAGGCTACTTTTTATTTCGATATCAAACGAGAGTAGCCGCGGGCAATAACTGGTCAAATAACTAGTAGCAATGACTGTTTTAACTAAGTAGGTATGTATTCGTAAATATTACTCACCTAGATACTTCTTGATGATGTAATTAATTTTAAGTACCTGATGTTATATAATTGTTTGGCATTGAAATCGTACAAAGGCTGTTTCGTGTTACAAGTTATTAGACATAAGTATTATAGTCTACTTATAACTTAGTCACAACTACTTCTAACGTTTGCTTCTTTGTTGCGATTAAATTATTTCATATTTTCTACAGGTATAATGCAGTATAGATAGGAAACCAATGAAATAAATCCTAAAAAATATGGAAAATTTTATATCTGGCCTTTTTATTTGCATAACCAATGGTCAGTGACATTCATTTAGTCGGCCATGACTATGATCTGGTTTAACTTGTCTCAGACATACGAGTGTGTATAGGCATATGCACAGGTTTCTCTATGAGAAACTATATTTGGACCCAACATAGTAGGCATGGAGACTATACCGAGTAACATGCAGGGCCGGCTTAACCTATTGTGCAGGGTGTGCGTTGCACACGGGCGCTCGGCCCTAGGGGGCGCCAAGCGCCACTCGCCGCGAATGCTCTAGCCGTGGCCGTGGGCGCCCTGATGAACACGAGCGCGAAAATTTTGATAATTTTGGGGCTCGCTGCGCTCGCCGCGTTCACATTTGTTTTATTCCGAGTTCCTGATAGAGTAAGTTTCAGGACTATAGGCGTGAAAATTTGCGGCTCGCTTCGCTCGCCGCGATCAGGTTTCTTTTATTGGGTGATTTTGGGTCCTAATACAGCGATTTTCCCTAATAAGTTAAGTTTTGGGCCCTGATAAAGCCATTCTCCAATTAAATTTAAATTCTAAAAAAATTGCGGCTCGCTGCGCTCACCGCGTTCACGAGTTCATTCATTCTACTGCGTGTTTAAGGGTCCTAATATAGTAATTTTAAGGACTAAACAATTGGTGTGAAAATTTGCGGCTCGCTTCCCTCGTCGGGATCAAGTTTCTTTTACTGGGTAATTTTGGGTCCTAATACAGCGATTTTCCCTAATAAGTTAAGTGTTTTGGGCATTGATAAAGCTTTATGCCTAGTAAATTAAAACTCTAAAAAACTTGCGGCTCGCTGCGCTCGCCGCGTTAACGTTCATTCATTTGCGTGTTCAAGGGTACTGATAGAGTATTTTTTAGGACTAAACTATTGGCGTATAGCGCGGTTCTTGCTGTTGGGTGTTCGAGGCCCTGCAATAGTGATTTTCGGGACTAAACAAATGGCTTAAAAAATATCGGCTCGCTTCACTCGTCACGATCAGGTTTGTTCTATTTCTTTTTGCTCGCTTCGCTCGCCGCAAATAGGGACTCTGTTACATAACAAGTTAGTGATTGAAGAAAAAACAATGATTTCCATGTTCCTTTGATCACAAAACATAACACTACTAAACTTAGAAAAAACTGTTTAGCGCGCTTACTAGAGGGCGCTAGGGTATTGATTGCACTCGGGCGCAACATGGGCTAGAGCCGGCCCTGGTAACATGTTATTTATCATGGTATAAAACTGATCACACATAACACTTATTACTTTCTGAGACCAAGTCTGTTACAATATCACCGGTGATATCCGCCGGCGCGACCCGGCAGGCCATTTTGTACGCTGTGATATCATGATACTTGTCACCATTCACAATTTCATTCGTATCGTAAATAACAGTAACATACAGTCAGTAGTGAGCCGATTGTCAGTGGGAATGATTGCGTGAAGTCGCGTCATGCGTGAATTATATTAACAAAATGTGACATAATCACATTAATTTAACCACTGATATAAAATCACCAGTGATTTCACTGTGACAAAATGAACTCATATCACCATGTGACAATGAAATAGAAGTAGCAATCATGACTACAACATAGTGTAAGATTGATGATGAGATGAACGATGGATCCATGACATCCGCAACATTGCAGGCAACATCTGGTTTAGATCCGCACAGCACACACGAGATAGGCATTTAATGGAGGAGGCTTGTGCCCAGCAGTGTGCTGGATTATTTTTAATGAATAATTATTACTTACCTACACAATACATTTTATTAGGTACTTAAGCGTCGATGACACAATTTGCTCCACAGCTTGGTTCCACACATAAATGAATAAATCGATGCTCTACCATGCTTTACTATAAAAAATTAGACTAGTTATTTACATGCTCATTACTCATATTTACAATAACTTCTAAATACCTATGTACGAAATTGCGTATTTTGCTTTTCTATTACTCTTCAATAGTGTTAACGGTTAGTTCTTCTTACTTTTTGTTAAAAACATCTTGTATGATAAATATAAAGTACTACAAGTTAGTAACAAATGTTTGCAGGTCTATGGCATTACTCGGAATGTACTTCAAAAGATCACGACCCGGAACCAACTGGGTAATCTTTTTCACAGTTTTGAAGAACGCATGAAACGAGACCAAACTTGTTGTTTGCCTATTGAAGGCTCTACTGTATCGAGGCTCTACTGTATCGAGGCTACACTGTTTATTTTTATTTTTATATCAGCCGGGGCGGCGGGCGTCCAGTAAACAGCATCGCAGAGAACGGCGGCGCGCGCGCACGTCCGCAAGTTCGCTACAAAACAACTACCGGGACGCATGCCATTGCACCAAACTAGTAATTTATAAACGTGCCATCTTATACTTATCTAATCAATAAACACAAGGACACTTCTCATTCTTTGAAATCGAAAAGTGAAAAGTATATAACAGTGATAATGTGTGGGAAAATCATAATTCTAGCAATTATAACAGTGTCTGTTGGTGCACAGAACTCGTGGGATCGCAGGTTCGATGGAAACCGTTACAATCCCTGGACTAGCAGCGGCAGTTTTGAACCAGAGTTTTACCAGGAATATGAGAGTTATGAAAACGCGAAAACCAACTTAGGACAGCGGAACAGAAACTCCGGTAACATAAATGGAAATGGACGCAATCCAGACAGGTTACGAACCAATCTAGACCCCAGTTCAAACGTGTACTATCAACCAGTTGGTGAATATGATCCGTATGCAGGCAAAGGACTCAGAAGAGACAAAGGAGTTATATTTGATGTACGCAGCAATTTCGGAAGAAACGCAGCAACGCATGCTGGTTTCGACAGCGAGGATAGAAGACAGTGGCAGAACTATGATGCTCAGTCGAGAGAAGAAAGACCCACAACAAATAATAACCGAAAGCAAAATCTAAATGGTCAAACGAACTCGAAGCAGGGAGGCAGTGGCGGATCCAAGATTTCGGTTTGGTTTGGGCTGAAGCTGAAAGCATGGGCGAACCCAGGTTTAGGCCAAAAAGCCCCCAAAACCCCGACTTAGACACGGCGAGCGAGATGGGCCGTATTTTTTCAACATGTTCAAGGAAATAGAATAACGCGGCCTTCTCCGCTAATAAATGCCCAACAGACCACGCATGGGTGATCGAAAGATCTGTGATGAAAGACAAAGACTAAACCAAGTGACGTGAACTTTAACTTTGAAAATGTACTCATAGAAGTGATGGGCTTCTAAGTAGAGACACTGATCGCTTTATTTTGTAAGGTTGGGACACTTTGTACCAACTAGTTTGATAACGATTTGTAAGAGAAAGTATTATTTTAATATACGTTGTTCATAGTTTAATCAAACTGTACGTAGGTATCCTAATCACATAGTCATGCATGTCTTAATCTAGTTATGTTAAACAATTCTACTTATATTATAAAAGGCAAAAAAAATGAGAATAGATGTACGGATAGATGGATGTTGCCTCCTCCATCACACGAAAACCATCGAGCCGATTAAGCTGAATTTTGTTATGGGTAGAGTTTGAAAACTGGAAAAGTACACAGGCTACTTTTCAACCGACTTCAAAAAGGAGGAGGTTATCAATTCGGTTGAATGTTTTTTTTTTTAATGTTTGTTACCTCAGAACTTTGTTGTTTATGAACCGATTCAAAAAAATAATTTTGTTTAGGAGGATATACTTTCAGATTGGTCCCATACAAATTTGATCAAAATCGATTCAGTAGTTTAGTTTTTATATCCAAATAACTGAAAAAGAGAACGTCGTCGAAGAAAACGAAATTGCGTATTTTGCTTCCCTGTGACTTTTCAGTAGTGTTTACGGTCACTAAAACAATCCAATTGAAGTCGGTTCTCTTGTAGGTATTTCGATAAGGAGAGTAGCCGCGGGCAATAACTGGTTAATTAACTATTCGTAGCAGATCGACACAGCTAGGTGGATATGTAAATGTCACCGTAATTTTGTAAAAACCGTAAGTTTATAGCGCTGTCGAAAAATTGTAAACACTATGAAATTCTGCTATGAAAAAGACTAATCAAAGAGCCTAGCCGCTTTGATTGGTCTTTTGATTCAAGATTTTTATTCGCCAGAACATAGTTTACATGAAGCATGTTGTTATAAGAATAGTAATTGTGCCTTATTTTCTACCATTTATGGTAGCCTAAAATCGTATACTTGTAAACGATCACCCAACAGGCAGGAAAAAAAAATACATAACCTACCAATCAGAGGGCGACTGTGACGTTGCGTGGCCGGACTTTACTTGCATTCTAAATTTTTCAAAAGATTTCAATTTTACGTTTTACAATCAATTATATTCTAAACTTACGGGTTTTGTAATTTTCAAAACTTCTTCTTTCTTGATGATGTAATTAATATTAAGTAAGTACCTGATGTTATCCAATTAGTCAGCATTGTTGTGGTACAAAGGCTGTTACAAGTATTAGGTTTAAGAATTTATTATCTACTGAGTGAGAACTAAAGGTTACTTAGAACTTCTGCTGCATCTGTCTGCATCTCTGTTGGGACAGCGAAACAGCGTGTACGTACAGCATAGGTAATACCTACCTACTCTTAGATTATAAGACGATTTAAATGTGTATTTTTTTTTCTATGAGTATTATTATGTTTGTACCTACTTTATAAATACAAAACCAAAACGGTATTAAATGAATCCTAAAAAGATGGAATATTTATAACTGGCATTATTATTCTCATAACCAATAAGGTGACGCAGAGTGACGTCATAGTGAGCTTTGAACAACAAAACAACTTAACCATTCATTTTTATGTATTCCCACTTACATAGATTCATTCAATGCATAATCTAGTTTTCAGATTTATGTATAAGTTAAGGAGTTGTGCTGAATACCCTTTATTTCCATCATCGTACCAGCTCGGACGGCTCATGAGCGCGTGGCTTGTAACAAAAGAACCAAATATCTAATTATTGTATATGCGTATGTCGGTCGGTACAACGATATGGGTTTCTCTTCTCTTCTTTTTCTTCATGTTCTTCATTACTGAATATCGTGCCCGTCTTGAAAGACTTGAGTTACTCATGGATATTCAAAAATTTACACCGATTTTATATTTACAACCAAACGGAATAATGCTACTTCATTATCTATGTTGAACCTATCAATTAAATTATGCTACGACATGGCTGCCATGGAATATACAATAAAATTATGATTATCCTCCGGACCCAATCGATGTACTTACCTACTCGTACATCAATAAATAGAAAAGTCTTGGACCTGACTGACTGACGGCGTGGCAGACAACGTAAAGCCAAACCACTGAATGTAGAGACTTGAAATATGGAGAATATGTTCGCCAAAAGCTGAAAGTGAGTACTATGAAAGGAATTCTGTTGATTCGCATCAATACGAAGTTGCGGGCGTTAGCTGTACATAATAAACGTATTATACTTATGGATGGCCAGTTCTCGGAATTGTTTATACACATAACATGATACAATAATTACCATAATCTAATCCTATTTATTTCCAATCTTCATTTTATTCCCATAATGAGGTTCCCATCTATATATTTCATTGATTTGCACAGAACTAGTTGAATTTCAATCCTAAACACCTGCAAGTGAGGACTGAAGAATATTTTTTATTGTTTTCGTCGACCAAAAGTGAAAGTAGTTTATCACTACGGGTTTTTCAAGTTCCAAAGAGATCAAACATGTCCAGAGGCTAATAATTGTTATTTACCTCAATGACTGGTTCCCAAGGTGTAGTGTAGGTCTAGGTACCTACACTTGTAACTCATACAAAAGAATAACTACGATACAATACATAGGTGGGTGGGTACTGTTTCCACTTACCTATTGATGTAACCTACATAACAGTGAAACAAACTTGTATCATTTTTACAAAATGAGACACAACAAAGCTTTTACCTTTTTAAAGCGTTTCTTCGCTCCTCTCCTGTTCCGTCCTAATCGCCGGTAAACAGTGGAATGTAAGTAATAATCAGAGAGTTATGAGTTAACAAGCGGCGGCTTTGTTATTCCAATGACGGACCCTGATTGCCGTGATCTTTGGCCACGTTTCGGCCGCTCGGCGCTAGCTTTGGCTTCCTTCGATTGGTCTCTGTTTGTTTTGGTCTCATTTTTATTAATCAATTCATAAGGAAAATAATTAAACTAGACCTAATATGAGTATAATGATAAAAATACCCTTTTACTCGTATTGTATGTATTAAGATGCTAAGGTGCATTTTCCAGCTCCTGAATAAATGTCAGCCCAATGAATGGTTTCAGTAGTTTTGGCGATGCTAAGCAACAAAGATTTTTCTACTATTTTAAATAATAAATAAATAATTAATTAAATAAATAAATAATGATTGGACATTTCACACCATCTAGCCCCAAACTAAGCAAGTTGGTGAGTGGTATGTTTTCAGGTCGTCTTGCTAGCTTTCAGTATACCTGAAAGCCTGAAACTTGCTGAAACTAAATACGTATTTTAGGTAGTATTTTCACAGAACTGGGAAACCCTTCTCTAAAACGAGAGAGAAACCTTTTTGACGAGAAACGAAGTCGACTTTATCGTAATAATTTTCACCGGTGAAATAAAATTTAATGAGCATGTAACTCGACGAAAACATGATGAAATATTTTATATTTTTTATAGATCAAGTTGAGATCAAGAGATAATAAGTATGGATGGTACGGAACAGTAATTGCTCGCACCTGTCCGGCCAGGCAGGTTGCTACCAAACCAACAACAGCTCTCGTGTTGCGCACAAGTACGTACTACGTATAGACGTATGTGAAATAAAAAATCTCCTCCGTATCTACCAAACTATATGTAGGTACTTCTCTAGATTTCAAATGGGTCCAAATTAGGACTAGAATAAAAATGAATCTTTTCCAAAACCGATTTTTGAACAATAATATAATCTTAAACCATTTAATTTTATTTGAAACAGGTAAATAAATACCCACCTTATTCAGCAGCACCTTTCAATGCGTATGAAAGCGGTCAGTGAATGGTTAGTATGTCGGTTGGGCGGCTGGGCGGCGGTGACTGGGCGGCTTGCAAGATCGCCCTTCGTGGCGATTCTATCGGGCTTGACCTCGGTCAAAAGAAAATGACCCGCGGGTTCATAGATAGAGCCCTACTAATTTGATTTATTTGAAAAGATTTTGTAACGATTTCAAATTACAAGGCGAGATCACTGGTAACTAAGTATTAGTACGGGCTTCTTCAAATCGTTGGGAAATGGGAAATCAAGCATTTTAGTCACCACCCTTTTATATGAACGGAAAATTTATATAAAAATTTATTAAAATAAATTACAATAAATACACCTTGATATATTGACCAGTGATTTAGTTATTTAAATTATTGTATAAGGCTGTATAAGACTTGTACTGCAGGTACTAAGTACTTAAGCTGTAAATATTAGACTTTCAAAGAAAGTCTAATCAGGCATAGACTAATGCCTAGATCACACGTACCGAGTACTCGGCCGAGACAGTAAAATTTTACTCGGCCGAGACAGTGAAAGCTTACAACACTCGCTCAGCCGAGCACTCTGCGCAATGTTTATACGTACCGAGTACTCGGTTCGTGTAATCAAGGCATAAAGCAAGTGTCTTTAGCATTAAAAATGTCAAATGAGATACGAGTGCATCACGTCCGAACCAAGCGAACCCGGAACTCGGATTGATATTGATGTAGGTCCACCTCCAGATTGTATACACACCGGCCACGGTGGCCACGCGTTCGGTAGAGTACGTATCTATTTGAATACGTTGAGTAAGTACCTAATTACCACGATTTAAATAGTACTTATGTGCCTAATCCTGCTTCATTGATGAGGCTTCCTCCCTGAACCGGAAGTGAGTCTGAGTGAAGGTTTTGGAGGACTTTGTTTAACGATAGGCAAGTGCGGGCGCGTATCCAGAGATATACCTCTGAATGTAACTAGCGAGGCAGTCTACATCATACCTAATACATATAGATACATAACATAACATACATAATCAGCCTATAATGTTCCCACTGCTGGGACTCAGGCCTACTCTCGATAGGAGAGCGAGTGGGTCTTAATCCACCACGCGGACCCAATGCTGATTGGTGGATGTCGCATGCCATACAATTTTATTTTTCTGTCTTCTGACATGCCGGTTTCCTCACGATCATGGGTCGAAATCTGAGTTTTTTTTTCTGGGTTACCTCGTATCTCCCGAACGGCTGGATGGATATTGACAATGAACGTATCGTTAGATTCGTCTCAATAACCCGAGTGTTCTTAGATGGATTTTTAAAAAAAATATAAAGTGGCGGATTTTTGGCGCTAAATAGTTGGTCGTTGAAAAAATTGTGTTTATCAAACCGAGTAGGGTATCAAAATGAAGGCAATTAAAAGGAGATTACAAAAATATATATAATAAGTTATTATGTTTGGGTATAATTAATGGGCAATTAAGGGATTCATTTCAATAAATTTTACGCTACCTAATCAAAAACTTAGGATATGACATAGACTATATAATATTACACTATTTTTTTTCCAAAGGTAGAGAGAGGAGTTCAGAATTTGTCTGGGAAAAGTTTTTTCAATGTATGTATCAATCTAAAACTTTGGGATTATGTTTTTCGAAACAAATAATTAGATATGGGTATCAGCAAATTTTTAAAATCAAAGTTATAAGATGTAAAAGTACGTATTGAAGGTGTCATTAGACTAAAAGTTAAATGCACCTGTCTCCTGAAGTAAAGACAAGATCTAAATGAAAGCCATTTAGAAAGGTGGTTTTTTTTCTTCTCAGTTTTTTATCTTCAGAGGAAAATGGCTAATTGGCAGTGAATGTATAATATTTCAGAGTCGGGTTTTCAGTTTTTTTAAACTTTTAGCTTGTTTTTCTAAAGTATATTGATATGTTTATATCTGATTGATTGTTCATGGCAAGGTAGATAGTTGTTTTGTGACCTAGGGAATATATCGAGGTACTTAGGATTTATAATCCCCGTGAGTAGGTGTAAGTGCTAAGGTAGGTAGATTTGCGCTGTTCACGAATTCATGTGGCCCTATTTACGGCACTTAGCTAAACAAATATTGTACGGAAACTGGTGAGGGACCACGACCGAGGCGCCCCTGCAGGGACACGGCAAATTCTCGGTTTGATCTCGAGGTCACAATCCTGGGAACCCCTCCTCGCATACAAACTAGGAATCCTCACGGTCGGGTAGTGCATGAATGAAAAAACAAAAGCTCCTTGACTCTACCAAAACAGATTTTTTCAATACTTTAATAATTTATTCGCACAGAACATGAATTACGTACTAACAGTCAGCAGCACAGACATGTACCTATATCTACACTGTCTCCCAAGCTTTCACATTTATATTACTCTTAATTTCGCAAAGAAAAGTGCACGCAAGCATTATCTAATTAATGTAGTCATCTTATTTGCCAGAATTATTGTTAGAAGAAGTAGGTATGTCTCTGCGAGATTACCTAATAGTATAGGTACTTAGCATAAATGTGAAAGCTTGGGAGTGTAGGTATACCTACATGTCTGTGCAGCTGACTGTACCTATACTTACATTTCGTTCATGATTTCCCCAAGTGACGAGCAAAACTGGATGGTCATGCCTGCCCAAGACCAGAACAGTGCTATATAAGACTTTGACAGAAAATACAGATTTCGTATAATAGGGTAGCAGCCTGTTCTGCTTTGCCTACATACGATATTAAACCAAACAATTAATTTTATTTACATTGAGACTTTCATTATAATCGTTATTTCCACATGTCGATCGAAGGGAATTTGACATCCCGATCCTATTTACTAGCCATAGCCATAGCCACCTATCTGGACCCTGGCGAAGGCATCTCGTAAACAAGAATTAGCCTCTGAACTATGAAGATAGGGACGTGCCGAAAACCATTAGAGGGTATACCTACTGGGGTTGTTTAGATGACACGTGACCTTGGAGTCTGATTAGTCGGATAGACATACCCTGATTAGGGAGGATAAAACGTGGGCTGAACCACAATTGAAGTACCTAAACGGATGAAAAAAATACTGTGACTTTACGAGTGGTGTAGGAAGGAACTTAGCTAAATAGATAGGCTACTGCTGTGCAATAAATATTTTTTCTAGAATGTTTTAAAGTAATTAAAACAAATTATATGCGCTCCGTTCGATTTTGTAGACATTGGATGCATGACAATGGAAAAAAGGAAGCTATCGAATGAATTTGCATTGCTCTAAATTAGCACAGGACGGTGACTAAGTCACGGAGGAAAAAAGTAACTAAGTGCCGTTAAAAATACCAAAATGAATGGATGCTGATTAACTGCACTATTTAACGAACGCACCTTTAGATTTGTTTGGAGATCAACAAATGAGTCCTACCTACGTACATACGTACAATACCTACTTACCTACAATCAATTTAGTGTACCTACCTACTTACCATTTACCTATCTATTGAGGCAGATCTGTCTAATGCGGTCTTTGGTTCGCCAGCGCTATCCCAGACGCTGTACCAAGCCAAGAACTCGCTCGCTCGCCGGCGTCTGTTTTTCCGACACACTATAATCTCGGAGTCTTCATATCAAGAGTGAATAAGTTCTTACTAGACAAGCGTGCTACATCCTCGACGACACTGTCACTTACCATCAGATGAGGTTGTGGTCAAATGCTTGCCTATTCCATAAAAAAAAGAAAATGGCCCCGCGTCCTGAGCTCAGCCATCCCTATTCTATGGCTCATTCGTGGCTCGCGCGCAGTCTGAACTAGGCCCGAAGTTCAGGCACTCCAGTAAGTAGCGCTGAGGAGCTTAGGCGCTGCAAGCCACGCCCGGCCAGTCCTAGATCTTGCTCCGAAGGTACTTTGCATAATCTGCATAACTTATCGACTCAGCATTTTGACTTTATGTAGGTATACGATACGGTCCGTCCTACATGTAGTAGCCCTATGTTTTGTTATTATAGTTTTCATTTTATTATCTCTAATAACAAATAAAGTACCTACCTACGATTAAAGAACATCATCCAACTAGGTATTTACCTATTAGAAACCAAAGTAGCCTTCGTTTAAAAGTTATCCCGGTTGTGACATACCTACCTAGTAAATTTTAAACTGTAGATATGCCTATAAAATCTTGGAAATAAAGAAGTATCCATATCAAAAATACATTCACAATGTTTGTAAGCTTTGAGTCCTTGAGTATTTGGTATCTTATTTATCTAGGAAGGACAGACTCGCCATAACAATCTTCTTGCTACCCTTTAAACTACCGGTTAAGAGAGACAACATCAAGAGAGGCCGCACTCACGGCGTACCATGGCTATGTCTCATCTATACTATCATACGGCTTACTGCTGTGGGGTAACTCGGTTGATATGGATAGAGCTTTCCGTGTACAGAAAAAGTGTGTCCGAGCTAAAGTTGGTGCTTGGTTCTTGGATTCCTACAAACCTATATTTGAAGAACTTCACATATTGCCCTTGTCCTGTATGTACTTAGTCTGGCCATAAATACTGTTACAATTAAAAATAAACAAAATATTACATTTTAATTTGGAATCTGTCATTTTTATATGATTGTTCATTGAGTTTTCTCATTTTAGCGCCAATAAATTGTACAATATTTTGCGATATTAAAATGGAGTAGGGTGATAAAAAGAACCGAATCGCTGTGATTGCGTTACACAAAGAAGGTATGGAGCCAAATGCAATTTTTAAAATTCTCCATACGCTTGGTATTAGTAAAATGTTTGTGTACCGGGCTTTTAATAGGTACAATGAGACCTCCTCTGTTTATGACAGAAAAAGATCTGGCCGTCCACGTAGTGTTCGTACGAAAAAGGTGGTCAAAGCAGTAAGGGAAAGAATTCGAAGAAATCCGGTTCGAAAGCAAAAGATTTTATCTCGGGAGATGAAGATAGCACCAAGAACCATGTCGCGTATTTTAAAAAATGACTTAGGACTTGCAGCCTATAAGAGACGTACTGGTCATTTCTTGACTTATAATTTAAAAAAGAATAGGGTGGTGAAATCGAAACAACTACTAAAGCGGTACGCAAAGGGAGGTCACAGAAAAATTTTGTATACAGATGCGAAAATTTTTACAACTGAGCAACATTTTAACAAACAAAATGACCGTATTTATGCTCAAAGCTCTAAGGAAGCTTCCCAATTAGTCGACAGAGTGCAACGTGGGCACTATCCGACTTCAGTGATGGTTTGGTGGGGTATTAGCTATGAAGGAGTGTCTGAGCCATACTTTTGTGAAAAAGGTATCAAAACATCGGCACAAGTGTATCAAGATACCATTCTTGAGAAGGTAGTGAAGCTCCTTAACAACACCATGTTCAATAACCAAGAATGGTCCTTCCAGCAAAACTTTGCACCGGGTCATAAAGCTCGGTCTACGCAGTCTTGGTTGGAAACGAACGTTTCGGACATCATCAGAGCTGAAGACTGGCCGTTGTCTAGTCCCGATCTTAATCCGCTGGATTATGATTTATGGTCAGTTTTAGTAGAGTATGACTTGCTCTAAACGCCATGATAATTTGGAGTCTCTAAAACAATCCGTACGATTGGCAGTGAAGAATCTTCCCATGGAAAGAGTGCGTGCTTCTATTGATAACTGGCCTCAACGTTTAAAGGACCTTATTGCAGCCAATGGAGACCGCTTCGAATAAGCTTTTTATATTTTGAATTATTTTATATTTATGTATTAAGCTAACACACTGTAAAATTAATAAATGTTATTTGCAATAGAAAAAAATGTTTTTCTTTGTTTCAGTATTTATGGCAAGACTAGGTATATCAAGCAACTTTGTATATTTGTTAAACAAAATCCAGATCAGTTCAAAAAACATTGTGATGTAGTATCCAGAAGGGCAATGACTAGATATCCATATGAACTGTATTTACCTTTCTCAAAACTTGATATCTATAAAAGAAATGTATATAATAAACTGCCCAACTCGTTTAAGGATACACCCCTACCAATGTTTAAACGAAGGCTGGTAAAATGGCTAGCTGAAAACTGTTTCTATAACTTAAAGGAATTTATGAATCATACTGAAAAATAAGATTACTATTTACAAAGGTTAGCATAAAAGTAGGCAGATTTATGTGCTAGTGTATTGTGCTGTTTAATATTGTTATAGTTAAGTAGTAGGTATCGTTAAAATTTAAATTCACTTTGACATTTAAATACCATTTGATAGTATTATATTCATTCACTGTAACTCGCACACCATAAATGGTAGAACATAAGGCACTAATAATATTCTTTAACAACATACTATGTATACTATGTTCTGACGAATAAAAAATCTTGAATCTACCTAGGCTTTACTCTAGGAGACTGTGTATGAGACGGACTGCCGGTACCGGAGTGAAATCATAAGTAGGTATTCCAATTTTCCCAATCGGTTCGGAACAATAAATAAACATAGCCCTGATTCTGCGACATAGGCACCAACTAACTATGACTACCAAACCTAGTAGCCTTAGGTATACATTATGTATGTTATCGTAGAAAAACTCGAAACACAGGTATTTCAAGATTCTAGGTTTTATTTTTGAAAAATAACGTCGGCTACTGCGGGAATGCGGGTTTCTCATTCCACTGAGCGACGACCTCTTTTAAGACGAGGACTTCAAAGCTTTTAGATCGGAATATCATTTAATATGATTTCAAGTTGAAAGTTATTTTATTTCGTTTGATACTTCAACGTAGAAAATGAATTGGGAGCTTACACATACCTACTTCTACCTCTATTAATAGCTAAATAGTTCAGAAGGAAGGTACCTACTTAAACGGTTTTGATCTCCAACTTTCTTAATGCCGTGCTCTGCCGCTCTACCGTTGTCAGTATGTTGCACCCCACGAATTTTCTATACAACTACTGGTCTTTGATACTTTCGGTTGTCGCCCGCCTTTCTTTATGATAAAAACACAAGTACCTACTGACGACGTTACTTTTATAAAATGCGGTCCCGCGCCCCGTCCGTACCGCGGTGCAGAGTAGGTAAGAATCGCCTTAGTGATAGGATCTACTTAGGTATTCATTTTTATTAAACACTTTTCTTAACTTAGCTCAGGTGAGAAATTTGAACAAAACCCACATTAACGACATAAAAATTAAATTTTCTTGTCTGTGAATAAATTAATTGCTTTTTTTTAACTCCCAACGGTTTAAGGAAGTGGATTCGCAAAGTCAAATTAAATGTTAAAAAAATTGTAGGTATAATTTTGAAAAAGTTTACCATTTTCCTCTCAACGATTTTTAATTTCCCATAGGTATTTAGGAACACGCGCATTGGATCATAATAAACATCGGTCCGAGGCCCGAGGCTGTGACAGACATAAATGAACAAATTGACTGACTGTTATGAACATTATTGTACCCGATTACAAATCAGATTCGGAACAGTTGAAACATTTCATTAATAATTTGTTCAATTATAAATCACACAAAATGAATCTATTAGGTTTAAATAAATTATATTAAACATAGAATATTTAAGACATCTTCCGACCTACTTACCTAAATGTTGTCGTACATACCTACAGACTATCCAACCATACCTATCTACCAAGATTAGATATCATGAAGCGACAAAGACGCTACGCACATTAGGGAAGGCACGAGGATATTAAAGGAGGTTTAGGTTAGCGGTATCTAACCAATTGTCCTGTTATAATGTGAAAACACGTAGACCTTATAAGCATTGCACACCATACTGAAGCAGCTTATGCGTAATTTATTTATATTTCCCTTAACGTGTTACTAAACTGCTGATATCACGGAAAATATACCTTCATAAATGATTCTATAAAATAATTGTAATGTGAAGGACACTTACCCCAAAAATCACTATGCACTTTTTCACTTATTACAACAAAAATAGTCTTGCTACAATCAGAGTTCACGATAACACGCGGTGTAGTAACATCCGAACTACGAAACACGTCCACTCCCGGCGACGGCCGCCGCACAACTGGCCGATGTCACGATGTTTACGACGCGTCGCGCATGCGTTCAACTACCCACCTTTACGGAATAAATATTATTTCACTCTGCCACCCATTCCTTTTAATGTCACCTCTATGATCATTGATATAAAAGCTATAATAGCATCAAAAGTAACATTCGCCGGTGAATGGCGCGTCCGTTTGACATCTCGTTTGTCATGATATCCTTTCTACGTCGTAGGAAGAAAAAGCGGCCAGTTATGTGGTAGCATTACATGTAGCTCAAATCTGCTTGCGTTATTCCAAGCAGACTGGTCAAGCGAAGTGCACCAAAGTATTTATTTGTATTTATTATTTTTTTCTGGCGCCCAACGTGGGTTTCCTTGTAATTAGGTTTGCACGCTTTTATTTCGTTGTATTTGTAATGAGGATTTGCATAAAGCTCATTTCATTACATTACTAACGACACAACACACGGGAAGCTATAATATTGAGTTAAGAAGTACCTAGCGGCAGGTAACTGGCGCCCATCGTGGGCCATAGTATTTATTCGAGGCGATGCAAATGGTGATGTGTTGTAGCGGACGGCATTGTCACTGGTGCGTCGTAGAATTTGATCACTCGAAGTGAACACAACGGTATAGTAACGAAATTGCGAAGTAGCCCGCCCTAGGCGTTCGAGAATGGGCGCCCAACGTGGGGCTATCACTCCCGGCTAGGTTACTTATTTATTTTTAATCTAAGTACCTATGCAGTTTTCATTTGAGTCCTTTGAGCGTTTTTCGATACTCGCCTAGTTGAAAAATTCACTCTAATAAAAAACCCTATACCTATGAAATATCAGATAATTGATAATTTATTATAAATATCAGATTTTTTTTGAACCCTGGATTATATAGATCGTAAAAATTAAAAGGATTAAAATAAAAGCCGATATCGTTTTTCAACTTCATACTCACTGTATGTATTTATTATATTTTTTTATTTTTTTTTAAAACGTTTTTTTATTTAAATCAAGTTTTATATTAAATAAAGTATATTTTAGAGTATTTACATACTATGTACAAGTGCCGTATGTACATGCGAATTTACTTTATATTCCTAAGTATACTAAGCGTCAAACAAGTTGTCCTCTGGCGAGCCACGTAACAAAGATGCGCAGAACCAATTTGACCTAAGAATAACGTTCTGCGCATCTTTGTCACGTGGCTCGCCAGAGGACAACTTGTTTGACGCTTATTATACGTTACAACGTGGGGTCGCGGTCGGGCAAACAGCCGCACAAAGTGGCATTTTCCAGTATGTCTATATGTTTATTTAGCCTAGAAACTTATTTAACTGAACAGAATATCAATGGACTTGGTCACTCCATGCGACTAGCTCGTGTTACGTAGGGCTCAGTTCCCACTGGGACGGCAGCGGCCGACAGAGCACTTTCAGTGTCAAAGTATATTGAACATTATCTACCTTATTCAAAAGACCAGTATTGAAGGACCGCTGACAGAACGCTCGAGGCCGCTTAGCGCCGCGCGGCCTGTCAGCGGCCCTGCAATACTGCTCTCAAGAGTAGGTATGTAGATAATGTTTAATGGGACTACAACAAGCACAGGCTTCACCACAGTTTTGCCCGCGCGGGCCGGCTTGTACACGGAACACCACGGCACAATTACAAAACACACGAACTATGTTCCGTGTACAAGCCGGCCCGCGCGGGCAAAACTGTGGTGAAGCTTGTGCGTGTGGCAGGCACATAAAATAGTTCCGACACTGATGCCTACTTGCACCAAATTGTCAAAGTTCCTAAGCGATTACTTTACTCGCTTGGTAGATCTTAACAGTCCAGACCGTTAAGAACTGCCAAGCGAGTAAAGTAATTGTTGAAACGTTGGTGCGTGTCGGCATGAAAGTGCTCTGCCGGCCGCTGGCGACCCAGTGGGAACTGAGCCTAACCAGCACAGCTTCGAGCTCAACCGTACTTGTAATTACTGATATACAAAACACTGGCTACACTAAGTGGTAAGAAAAACTGTCCACTAAGAATTCCGCAAATCTTATAAGATAAATGCATTTCATAATCACACTACAAGGAAATACCTGATCAATTTAAACCAATCGATACAGTCAATATTTTTTCCGTGAACATTTTTCTCGCCAGTGAGTGTAATGTCTTAAAAGCTAGTTCGTACAGTAAGTTTAGTTGCACTCGTTACCTACGTACTACGTAAAATTTCATTAATTCTACTATCAGATTTCTTACGGTTTATTTAACTGTTTTAATTTTGCTAGATTGACCGCAATTTCATTAATTTTACATGTTTGGACAATCACAGAACGCGGGTACAGAATGAAGTCAAAGATACAAGCACTAATGCCCACTTGCACTTACTAAGCATTTACTTTGCTGGCATTGAAGTTCTAACGGTACACATTCAGACCGTTGGGATCTTCCTAGCGAGGAAAGAAAATGCTCAGGTTTGGTGCAAGTAGGCAATAATATACCATCAAGTATAACAATATTTTTGCGACATCTTTCTTGTAATTTTTAAACAACAAAACGCTTGGTTTAGCCATTGACTGACTCCGAATATTTTAATATAGGCAGGTACATATTTTTCCGCCGCACATTTCCTGTCGGCGACTCATGCGATAGTACACAAAAATATACAAAAAATGTACCAGTCTTGTTAACGCTCTTAAAGGTCAAAAGATTTTCTTGTTCTGTTTTATGAATAAGTTTGAACATCAGCTATCTTCAAATGGCGAACGTGAACAAAACGTAAAACTAAATACTTACACGAGTTACATAATTTTCGTTAATAAAATACATAGTAAGAAGCAACAAAATAACTAACAAAATTGTTTTTAGTAATATTAAAAACTACTTAAGGTACGTAAATACTAGACTAAATAAATAAATAATTATTTAAAATAGAGATCTACTTTATTAGAACATATTTTTTTCTATGTTTGAACTTTCACGCCCAAGCTGAGAACTACCATTTCCTTGGTTCTTCTCTGACTC
The DNA here is from genome assembly GCA_932526365.1 of Lobophora halterata. Classification (NCBI taxonomy): domain Eukaryota; kingdom Metazoa; phylum Arthropoda; class Insecta; order Lepidoptera; family Geometridae; genus Lobophora; species Lobophora halterata. Next base: position 8,043,533 of record OW052024.1, read on the forward strand.
AAAAGACCCTTACTTATAAATCCCTGTTACAAGGCTTGAGTTTGAATATAGACTCATGCCGACTTGCACGAAACTATCAAAGTTCTTAAGCAATTACTTAACTCGCTTGGCAAGCAAGAAAAGTAATTGCTTAGGAACTTTGATAGTTTCGTGCAAGTCGGCATCAAATACTCAAACTATTGTTTTTTGGCAGTTTTCATGAGGAACTGGCAATAATATCCGCTCGAGGTCTGAAACTCAACTCTCCTTCAAGTGGAAAGCGACAAATATCTGTCCATGATGAATAGATGTGCATTGTCCGTCTGGCAGCGCCGACCAATTAAGAACGTCCATTTTGTATTGGAACGTCCATTTTGTATTGGAACATCCATTTGTATTGGAACGTTTTGTTTTGACAGACAAATGTCGGGGAATTGAAATGAGAATTGGGTCTCCATTGGGTTTCTCCATAAGGGTCGCTTCAGACGAGTGCTGATCCAGAATGCGGGCCCGAGCGAACTCTCTCGCACTTTGGCATACTCCTCGTGTCTTGACATTAGACAGAGAAGACCCTGATGTCAGTTTTCAAGCCACCCGGTGGCCCAAGTCCATATTGTAGAAAGTCAAACATTATGGCAGTTTTACAAAGGTCAACTGATTGCAATTTATGTTTGTGTCTTTACACGTTTTAAACGAAACACAACCTGAGAAGTCGCAGAAATGCCAACCCACTCTGATAAGTCGGTCGGACCTTGCCAGGGATACTCATACTTTACTCAACTTGCTGACACGACGACACGATCCTCGTTTCCGCCAACAACTCCTCATTTTAAGAGTGAGGAGTTGTCGATGGAAACACCAGCTTCCGCAAATCTTAGCATACTTTTTTACCGACTTGATCAATTAGGCTCAATTCGATATGTATAAAGCGACATAGGCCACATGCTACTCCACGCCACGCAACGCCACGCAACGCAAACTGAGGGCGGCAAGTATCTCATTGGCCTCCTGTTATACGGGCCAGAGATGGGCACTTATAATATGCAGAACAGCCAAACCAAAACAATACACCGAATATAGTCTGTATTCTGAATCGAGCTCTACAAGTAGATTTTGACAAGGGTCATAAAAAAAGCTGTGAAAGCTGGGAAAGTCTTTCAATGTCAATTTAGAGTCTGGACTTGATTCGGAATACTCGTACCAACGTTACTCGTACTGCGCCATAGACGACACCGTGGCTTAGTTGGTAGTGACCCTGCCTACGAAGCTTGGTGTTCCGGGTTCGATCCCCGGCCGGGGCAAAAATTTGTGTGATGAACACAAATGTTTGTTCTCGGGTCTTGGATGTTGTGATGTGTTGTATGTGTCCATGCCACCTGCGACACAGGGAATCCTACTGCAGGGGTGTGAGTGTGTGAATGTTTATGTTTATAATGACTCGTAAGTTCACGTAATAAGGCTCAAAATGGAGCGTAGGACACAACTCATGGAAATGAACTTTCTAACTGCACTAGCAGTTAAGGCGCAGGTTACACGCTCAGTCGGCGATCACACGGGCTTCACTGACTGACAGCGAACCTGTCGTTTAATCTTCATGTCTGATGTCAGTCCAACGTTAGCTCGATAAATAAACACTTGCATGAGAGAGTAAAACGCGCCTTACAGTCGATCACAATCAACACGAATGTTGATATGTTGATACATATGATGTTTGTGATGTGATGCTTCGTGTTGATACATGTTAATTCGCCTGAATAATAGTTTTCGATCGAATGTCTAGGTGCGTGGTGCGTGGGGTACGGGGGTGCGGGGGTGCGGTCATCGCTGCGGGTGGGGCGCGAAGTTGTGGCGACGCTTCTTGTGTGAGCGGTGGTCGGGTGCGGAGGGGGCGGCGCGCGCGCGCGGCGGGGAGCCCCCCGCGCGGCGCTGCTGCTTGCCGCCGAAGGAGCGCGGGTGCCGCTTGCCGCCCGAGTCGCCGCCGCCCGAGTTGTTGGCCCGCTCGTTGGGCGGCGGGCGCTCGGTGACGCGCTCGTTGCGCTCGGTGCGCTCGTTTCGCTCGGAGCGATCGCTGCCTCGGTCGGCGTTGTTGCCGCCGCTGTACCGCTGTATCACACCTGTGAGGCACGTAAAGGTTATTGTGAGTACTGTGATCGATACGATGGGTTCCCATCGACTAACACGAGGACGTGGTGGCCGAGTGGATAAGGCCCTTACCATGCGATCTGATGGTCGCGGGTTCGAATCCCGGTGGCAGTCATGCGTAAATGGGTTATTCGGTCAAAAAATCTATGTATGCATCCCACGTTCTCGCAACGGTGAAGGAAAACATCGTGAGGAAACCGGCACGTCGTTGAACCTAAAAGTTCGAAAACATGTGTCGAGTGCACGAAAGGAACCTCTTCGAGGCGCACTTGAAACCCTTTCACTACACTGGTTCAAACTAGTGACACGATAAGAAAAATCGAGTAACAGTGTTACTCGAATGTATTTTGAATGATATTGGTAAACAAAACAGTCGCTCGCTTTATTAACAGAGTTTTAAAACCATGCGGATTTTCCGGAGTTTAGTCTAGTTCTTGTTTCATAAAAAAGCCGATTAGATCAGAGATTGGAATAGTTATTCACACAAATATACCAAAGCTGGGATTATGGATGGATTGACGATCACGCCAACACTATTGAACCAATTTGAATGTAATTTAGTAGGAGTGTAGTCCAGGAGCTAGATTTGCTAAGCCGTCATCAGCTCTCGTTATCGAATGGTACCATTCGAATTGGTCCCCTGGAGCTGGCAAGACTACTTCTCACGGCGATAACAAGCCGTGTTGGCCGTACTTTCGATCCGAAGGTTGTGGGTTCGAATCGATACACCAATAGATTTTTCTGTTCAAAAAAAAAAGTTTGAAAAAACGTGTCTAGTGCATGAAAGGAGCCTCTTCGAAGCGCCCTCGAAATCCTTTCATCACACTGTTTCGAAAGAACTAGTGACACGATAAGAAAAAGCCGGCGATACCACGCGGGCGAAGCAGCCGCTCACGCACGGTATAGTAAGCGTCAAACAAACTGTCCTCTGGCGAGCCACGTGACAAAGACGCGCAGAACGCAATTCTTAGGTCAAATTGGTTCTGCGCATCTTTGTTACGTGGCTCGCCAGAGCACAAGGACATAAAATGGACTCAATCTATTTAACACCTTATTTGTAAACACATATGTTCTAGCAAATAATAGTAGATTATGCACTAAGGGGATAAAGCAGTGTCTTATGTGCGGGTGGCATATTGAACCCTGAGCTAACGAGGGACTCAGTTAACTCCTGAGCGAAGCGAGGGAGTTATGTAGAGTCCTGAGTGACGCGAGGGGTTCAAGCTGCCCAAGACGAAGATAGGCTTTATCCCAGAGGAGCATACTCTACTTTTCACACCTTCTGCGAGGCAATAAAAATCTAAGGCTCCGAACTCAGCAGCCAACACCGTCTTTTGTTTCGCAATCGTTGAAGTCGCGCCTTTTTTCTTTTTTTATGAGTGGCCAGTTCGATTTTAGAACAAACCTTTTTACAATGCCATATGGGCTCTTCTTTTACTTAGAGTTTTCCACGAGTTTCCACACGAATTTGACGTTCCAAATTCAAATCACATTACTACCCTTGGGAGTTTCATACAACATTACCTCCATTGGTAGGTAATGCTTTGCTTTACCTTGATGATAGCATGATATGTAATTGGATATTGTCGAGCAGGTGGTGTGAAAACAATATTTAATTTCAAGTTGGGTCTCGCTTGGGCACCGACCTGACGGGATGTTGTTGAAGTCGCTGTTGCTGGTGATGTGGTGGATGATGAGGCTCTGGTGCGCCGACACGCGGCGCGGCGTCGGCGACGAGCACTGCAGCGCCGACAGCGGCGGCGGCGACGTGCCGCGCGCGCCCCCCACCCCAGCACCCGCCCCCGCCCCCGCCCCCGGCGACCCCGCGCGCGACCCGCCCTCCGACGACTCCTGGAATACGATATGGTAAGTTACAGGCAGGTCTTATGAATGTATAGAGCAAGCGATAAGCTTAGTAATCGTTTTGACTTTGACCTATTCATGACGAGTGTAAGTTCGGCTAGGCAGCGGCTGAACAGACACTTTTTTAGTGATAAGGTAGATAATTCAATATTTAATCTGTTAGTACATATAATTAAATTATTTAAGTTGTAATTTAGAAGTCACTCGGATATCTTGTTGACATTTTTGTTCTCAACAACTGTTTCCATTCTGCTTGCTAATCGTGAAGACCTGTAATTAGCTTTATGTTACCTAGAATTAGGTTACTAAATTTATAAGCCGTTGGTCTTCCAATATAAATAAATAAAGTAGGGTCACATACTTGAAGAATACAGTATACAAATTTTATTTCAATATTTGTTGCCTTATCAGGCACAAGTTCCTCATAACCTCAATCGATATGTCTAAAAAAATTTGATACAATTTAATTCACACGACCCCTCCAGACGGTTACGTGACGAGATGACCGATGATGGACAGGATGTCTTTGAAGACTCTTTTCCTGTATTATTATTGATTTGCGACCGTTGTTGGTCTATTGTGCTCTAAACAAGCCCACTTATCCTCTAGGTAAAACCAGTAGGTATACGTATCTAGGCAAAATATCAAATAATGTAAATTTAGTCACGCGTCGCCTGCAACCCAGTATTTGGGCAGCCTCGTACCTGACCTCGAAGGGTTCGAGTGTCATGAGAGATCAGATAACTGACGCACGGGGGGCACACAAACACTTGAGGTGACAGCCGGCGAGATAGGGGGGGATTACGGGTGACATGACAGCCAGATAAATAATCAAAGTTTTTAACAAAACATACTATAACCGACTTCAATTGGAACTGTTCTAGTGACCTTAAACACCACTGAAAGCCACAGGGAAGCAATATACGTATTTTCGATTACTTGGATGTCATATTAGTTATTTTGATTTCAAAACCAAACTTCTGAACCGATTTTCATAATGGTGATGATAATGAATTTTTTATGAAGCCAATCTGAAATGAGTACCTTTCAATAAAAACTTAGAGGTAGCGAATTTTGGAATGACTTGATGTAACAAACATTAAGAAAAAAAATACAAACGAATAGAGAATCTCCTCCATTTTTTTAATTCGGTCGTTTAAAACAACATTTAATCGTGTGCAAACGATAACTACAGTAGGGCTCTGAACGCCATCGCAGCGCTGTCGCAGCGTCTGCGCAACTTGGAACATCCATGTATCCCTCCAAACAAACATTTTTATTCAAAATAGATTGTTCAAAATCGGTGTTATGCAATCATTTGCAGATCATTTTTACTTTTATCAGTACTATCTGTTCAATTTGACATCTCATATGGAAGGGTTAATGCAATGTGGATGGATTGGTATTAATCTGCGATAGCGGTATAAAAGGGACAACAATCCGCAGACCCCCCAGTCAGCTGCCGACACGCCACACCATGCATCTGGGTTTACTGTGAGTACTTTTCACCGAGAGAATCGAAGAAGACCGAATGAAACATGTATCTGGTACACAGAATGTTATTTGCGTTATAAATCTACTTGTCAGTTGATGGCTCGTTCGGCCCGTAAGCCGGAACGTGCTCGCTTCAACTGGGGTTTACAATGAGTATAACTTCGCAGATTGGTCTTCGCGTTCGCGCTGTGCGAGAGCAAGTACACTACTCGCGACGATGTGCGGACATTTCCAGAAGGGTTCCTCTTCGGCACCGCCACCGCCTCCTACCAGGTGGAGGGCGCCTGGGACGCCGACGGTGAGGGAATAGGCAAACAGAATGATCGCAACAGACTCGACTAACTATAAACATTCCCCGATCGTACACGGCAGTTTAGTGCGAGTGAAGTGAGCTCATTTCTGTGTGTATTCGGCAGGCAAGACACCGAGCATCTGGGACTACGCGACCCACACCAACCCGTGTGTCATACAGGACTGCTCCAACGGAGACGTAGCTGACGACTCCTACTACAACGTGCAGCGAGACGTGGAGATGATGCGCGAGCTGGGCCTCGACTTCTACCGCCTGTCGCTGTCCTGGCCGAGGATTCTGCCCACCAGCTTCCCCGACCGGATTAACCCGTCCGGGGTCCAGTACTACAACGACCTGATCGACGAAATGCTCAAGTACAACATCGAGCCGATGATCACACTCTACCACTGGGACTTGCCGCAGAAACTGCAGGAGATGGGAGGGTGGGCCAACCCGCACATCGTCGACTGGTTCGGCGACTACGCGCGGACCGCTTTCCAACTGTTCGGAGACAGAGTCAAGTACTGGATCACCATCAATGAGCCGTACCAGATCTGCTACGAGGGGTACGGATACAACTCCAAGGCCCCCATGCTGAACATTGAGGGGATTGCGGACTACATGTGTACAAAGAATTTGCTCCTGGCTCACGCGAAGGCCTACCACATCTACGACGAGGAGTTCAGAAGAGACAATGGGATTATCTTTATTGCGTTTAGCGCGCAATGGTATGAGCCGGCCAGCGACAGCGAAGTGGACGCGATCGCCGCGGACGAGGCGAACCAGTTCCTGGTGAGCGAAGTTATGCTGTCATTAACTTTGTAAGATTTGTAAGATTCGTTTATGTCCCTCAATAGATAAACTGACGAATGCTATTTCAGTGGAAGCTGTACGTGCACCCGATCTTCGCGGAAGGCGGCGACTACCCGCCCGCGGTGAGGCAGCGCGTGGCCGCCAAGAGCGCCGCGCAGGGCTTCCCCAGAAGCAGGCTGCAGGAGCTCTCGCCTGAAGGTTGGTGTTGGACCTGACTATCCTTCACCTACCTAACGCGATCTGCAGACCGCCATATCCAAAACGAGAACCAACACAGCCACAAGCAACACTTCGAGAGCCCGACAACATCCCGGGACACCAAAGTGTTTTGCCTTACTGCAGGAACCCAATAGAAATTCACTACTTGGTCCTGGATTTTCTTGCACAGACAGGCTTCCAAAACGACCTTTTTGTTCCAGAGATCGAATACATCCGCGGAACATCAGATGTGTTCGGACTGAACCACTACACCACGATCCTGGTGTACCGCAACGAGAGCGCCGCCGGCTCCTTCGCCTCGCCGTCATTCTACGACGATTTGGAGGTCTTGACGTACCAGAAGAGCGAGTGGAAGATCGGACAGTCGGATTTCGTCAAGGTAAAATAATGCTCACGGTTTATTCAGACTTGAATTAGGGTGTTTTCAACCGACTTCAAAAAAAGATGTTTTGAATTCGGTTGGATATATTTTAATGTTCGTTATCCCACAGTTTTGTCGTTTATTTAACCGATTTTATAAATTGTTTTGTTCGAGAGGATATACTTTCAGGTCCCATTCATCAAAATCGGTTCAGTAGTTTAGTTATTATATATAATATATAACTGAAAAAATATGTTATCGAAGTAAACGAAATTGCGTATTTATATATACGTATATATAAATATCCCAGTTTATATTTGTATATATATATCCCAGTGACTTTTCAGTGGTGTTTACGGTCACTAAAACAGTCCAATTAAAGTCGGTGGTTCTATGTTTTTGTTAAACCTTGATTATCATATCTGTTCCTTCCAGTCGGTGCCGTGGGGATTCTACAACCTTCTAACGGAGATCCGCAAGACGTACAACAACCCGCCCATCTATATAACGGAGAACGGGCTTGCGACGCGCGCCGGGCTCGAGGATAACGACCGCGTCCGCAACTACCGGACCTACCTGGCGGCCATGCTCGACGCCATGGACGAGGGCTCGGACGTCCGGGCGTACACCGCCTGGAGCCTCATGGACAACTTCGAGTGGCTGCAGGGATACACGTAAGTAACCAACCAGACACACTGGATATCAAAATAATTCCAATTTGACGTTACCAAGAATCCGCGAAGATCATAGTCATCTTTATACAATCAGGAAACAATTAAGAGTGTCTCACAGCACACCAATGGTGGTACAGTTTACAAATGCACAGTGTCACATTCTGCCAGACTTATTAATCACTTGACTGAATGACCTTGGCCTAATCAGAACAGACCAAACGACAAGTCAAACTGGAATTGTATGCTCTTGGAATTGGAATTGGAAAACTTAATTTGAGATCTATTGATCTGGAACCCGAAGGACCTTGGTTGCAAGACGGAAGGTTTTATTGAATTGTAAGCCTTTTGTCTATTGTTCCAGAGAGCGTTTTGGCCTGTACGAAGTGGACTACGAGGAGCCGACGCGCACACGAACCCCGCGCAAGTCCGCCTTCGTGTACAAGCAGATCCTCAAGACCAGGGCGCTGGACTTCGATTACGAGCCTGACTCCGGCACCATGAGCATCGACGACGGACACTGACGCTGCCATCATTATCTGACCATACGTTTATTTTTAAGTTATCCGACCACAAAAGAGAATAAAAACTGAATTTAATAAACCAAGCTTTTTTTTCGACTCCGCTTCAAGTTAGGCTGCTCTGAAAGGTCTACTCGAATAGTTCCAATATAATTTTGTGTAGAATAGTTTCAATAAATAAGCGACTCAAATGGTTCTAGTTTTCATAACACACTATAATTTATATATTTATTTATTGGAGAACCAACAGCTTTATACATCTAGGAAGACATTGGTAATTCAGGGTCGTTCGCACTTCTTATAGCGACTTGAACGTGGGTATATCTCGTGGTCCACAGGCACCTAGGGCTTGGGGCAGACACCTGAAGCCGGCGTGAGGATGATACCTGGGTACGGTCAGCATCAAAAATTAATTCAGATTTTCAAAACCGCTTTACACCATATTATATTTATGACAATAATAATTATGATTAATAATTTCTATATTCTTTCTTATATACCTACATAGTAATAGTTAAATTGTTTTCCTTCACCGTTTAGTAGGTGTTTTTATTTATTTATTACTATTGCTACAACACTGCTATAAGCTCCTCACGTTGATAAAATGTATGTTACAGTTGTTTGTTGTCCCGAATAAATAAAATAAATATGATTTACTGTTAATATTGAATTTAAATGGTGTTCATTCAATACTAGCGCTTATCATGTTTATCGATTTAGGTATAATAAATGGTGCTTTACACTATTTTGAAAATATTTATGTGGTCATCGCCTTTTGATGCTGAATGTACATCGAGTATCGGCCCATAGAGTCGTACCTCCACAGTCGGATGGGGGCATACCTGGTCGGTGTCGGGCGGGTCCGGCGAGGGCGGCGCGCGGTGCGGGAAGAAGTAGGGCTCGAAGGTGTCGCGCACCCAGCGCCGGTACTGCAGCACGTGGTCCGTCACGCGCACCACGCGCCCCAGCAGCGAGCCCGAGCCGCGCCCCGCGCCCCCCGCGCCCCCCGCACCCGCACCCGACGAGCAGATGGCCTGCTGCAGGATGATGTAGCCGTAGTCGAACGCCTGCAACAACGCCGCCATCACCACCGTGCCCCTAGGGATTGCAGTCCCTCAGCTCATTCAATCCCGCGGGATTACTCAATCCCGCATCTTTGAAATTAACATAATTGTTATAAAATCAAACTGAAACTACTAAATCACTAGACAATAGTCTTTAAAAATTTCTTACAATAAGCAACATAAATTAATGCGTTTCTATTAATTAAGTATAAGTAATTAGTAATCTGTTTTCATACTTACATATATTTGATTAATTTTACCCTTACTCTTAAACTCCTAACAAACAGTTTTATATTTTGAATTCAGTTTATTTATATAATGACTAATAAAAACCCAAATCATAACTTTCTCTTAGATGCTATAAATATGATATCAAACTAGGGTGATAACTTTTGAAAATACGCTCTTATGAAGCAAATTGCATTTATTGTGTCATCTCCGGATCCCGCGGGAACGCGTGATTGCAATCCCTACGTCCCCACGTGACCGGACGAGGAGCGGTACCTGCTTGACTTGGATGGCGCCGTAGCTGGAGCGGCCGATGTCGTTGCCCGGGGTGAGCGGGTCCTCTATACACAACAGCGAGGGGCGGTGACCTTCGTTCATCTCCTGAAACACAAAACGACCTCGTTCCACAAGGAGATCTTCTTCCAAAATAGTTTTTACGAATCACTCTGATGCTGTATCTACTATCTATGCACAAAAATTTTAAAAATAATGGTTTGTCTGTAAAGTTGGTTTACGGACGATAGTTTAACGTGACTATAGCGTAACGGGACAATGAGCGTTACCGGACAATGATACCGTTACCGAACAATGACGTCTACGTTTTCGTGCATGTAGCGTTCATCGATTTATTAGACTTAGTCACGTCAAAAATATGAATGTATACTAAAAATACAAACTCTTCAAAGGGTCAATCTCGTCTTAGAAAGAGCATTGAACAAGTGGAGTGACCTTCTGTATGTCGTCCTTGGAGACGTAGCTGCCGCCCGCCTTGACGCGGATGGCGGTCTTGACGTAGTTGAACTTGCGGCCGTACAGCTCGAAGAACTCGATGAGCAGCACGCCGAGGTTGTGCGGCTGGCGCAGGCGCTGCGGCCGCGGGTGCAGCTGCAGGAAGCTGATGCACATGAGGATCAGCGAGTACGACGAGATGCCGCCCGTGAACACCTCGTTCAGGTCGCGCTGCAGCAGGAACTGCTTCAGCACCATCACCAGCCGCGACAGCACCGGGTACTTGTCCTGCGGGACGGGACATTGCGTTACCAACACGATGTTTGTGTGTTCGCCTGATGGGCCTTCATCAACATAACCCTTAAAATTATTAGGCGCTGTCGTAATTGGCTAATGATCGTACGAACAAACAATGCGATTTAGTCGTACGACGAGATTAAATACACTAATCTCTTCAGAGTGTCCTAATTAACATTGTATGATCGTACGATCGTTCAAACTCTTTTTTATATTAAATAATTGCATAATAATATTATAAAATTTGCACACCTTAAACTAAAGGTAGAACATACTTAGGACACCAATTTATTTAAGACCATATATTGTACTTGTGTTTTGGCAAATAAAATATCTTTCTATCTCTATGTCTAATTTTCATCACGCGACCAAAACGCATCGTTTGATCGTACGATCAATGCCAATTAGGACGCCGCCTTAGTCCATTAATAAAATTGGAAAATGAAGTTTTCATAAAACCCTGCTCCCAAATGCTATATATGTGTGTAACGTACAACAATCGGCAACTGTGATTACTGATAATTCTACACACACTACACTAAATAACAATTAATTAATCTGTTGTAAAAATAACAATATATCGAGAAAAATGATGCGCAGATGTAGTTGAAACATCACAGCAATGTTATCAGAGTGGGTACCTACAAACGTGACTGTAACCACAATCGCTTGTTTATTAAATAACGTTTGCGCAACCACCGACCACCGACCACCGACCACCGACCACCGACCACTGACCTTAAAGTGCTTGATAAGCTCGGCGCTCTTGACGCCGCTGCTCATGTTGAACGAAATGTCCACCTGCAACACACAGCGTGAGGTAGTTGTTAAACGCTTGTCTATTCTTAAGGTGCTGCCTTACTGCTGTTAAAAAAATGTTTACAAACATTTTTTGCACAATTGTTACATTCTTGAGAATTCCTAACAGAATTTAACAATTCCTAACATTTGTAAGAAAATGTTTTAGTGTTAGAAAATGTTTGTAAAAATTTTTCAACAGCAGTGTGGCAGCACCTTTATTAAAAAAAATAAAAAATAATAAAAAAAAACTATAAATACGCAGGTAGCCACACCATTCAAACGGGACTATACCAACACACGGGACAGTGTAATCATAGAGTACTAAGGTGTAATATAATCATATTTGGACTAGAAACAGGAATTCATTCGTTCCGGCACTTCATGGAAAATCCCATCAAGTCCCTAAGGTACACTAATATACATATCTAAAAAGCTATTAGAATGAACTCCATTCATCATCAGAGGGTGGCTATCGTTTGCTATCCCGTACGGGTCAGGTGATCTGGTTTCTGGTGCAAAACGGCGTTCACGAACCTTGACGTCGGAGTACTTGTCGGTCATCTTGACGATGGGCACGGTGGCCTTCTCCAGCACCTTGATGGTCTCCTTCTCGGCGATGTCCTGCACCACCAGCTCGCGCTCCAGCGTCCAAAGCGGCAGCTTCTCCCACTGACCTGCACGCACACGCTACACATTGACTTACGCTCACACAGGCCGGGGCTCCCGCTACACACGCGTCATATCAACATAAACACGTGTAAACCGGCCTTAACTAACAATTGCCGACACGGATGGTCGAATGGCAAGTGTATTGGACTGCCACGCCCGGTGTCGCGGGTTCGATTCCCGCTTCAGGAAAAACATTTGTGTGATGAACATCGTTGTTTGTTCTGAGTCTGGGTGTTTTCTATGTATTCTATGTACATATGTATTTACAAAAAAGTATAAGTATTATATCGGCCATCTGGTTGTCATAGTACAAGCTCTGCTTAGTTTGGGGCTAGACGGCGTTGTGTGAAGTGTCCAAAATATTTGTTGATATTTATTATTTATTTATATATATGTATAGATTACCACAATAAAAGTTTTTACAAAAACACACTACAGCCGAAACAAATAATTTTCCAAATCGGTCAATAGATGACAAAGTTCTGAAAAAACAAGCATTAAAAAAAACTGTTTAAAAACCCTCCAATTTTTAAGTCCGTAGAAAAGTGTGTAACACATGGCGCTGCTGTTTTATTTGAACAAGACAGTAGCTGCCTCTGTCATAAATCGATTCCCGAGTTATTGGTTTGAATCCACGATTATGATTTTAGATTATTCGGAAGACGGAGCTGTCCAGCTCTTGTTTACTCATAGGCAACACGATGAGAGCTCAATTCAAGATAATTTTCATGAGGACCAGTGGATAGTGGTCTCAACAAACACGCTAATTGTTATGTTCCGGTTCTTTTATTTGAATAAACACCTGCAAATTGCACGTCAATTTCAACAGTATAATTGATTCAATAGCAGTCATAAAATAGATGAAATCAACATGAACATATTAGGACCCATTTCAGTGTTCCTAACGAGCCATAGCAAAAAAAAATATTAATTAAGAATAGCGTGTGTTCGTGATGCGACTGGCTGTAACAACAACAGAGTCGCATCACGAACACGCTTCCTCAATGGAGGCTCCATTCATCCATTCGTGAAAGCCGTGCGTACGCGCATACGATATTGCGTGCCGATCTTTGGTTTGATATGGATAGTTTATCGCGACGTTATCCGGAATTTATTGTCAATATTGAATCATCACACCCATAACTGAACATTACATTTATGTATTTGATATTTCTTCATATGATTCTTATGATTGGTTCTGTGTGCGGGAGCACTGGCTGAGGTGAGCTGTTACTGGCCTGTCTACTCTCTGAATCCCAGGGTGGCAGAGCTTACTCTGTAGTACGCTTATATGTAGTTCTAGTAAATGCGAAATCACGCCAACAATTTACACTTCGCGTTCCCAATTATCAGCTGACTAAACCATTTGATGAAAGAAACATCGGTTTTACTGATAGACCACATTTTATCAACAAATATAGTGATATTTCTCAAGCGAATGGTGACCCTGATTAATTATTCCGTCCCAGATTGACTATACCGCAAGAGGAGACGGTTTTTGCAACAAGGTCTGCGCATCAGCGTCTAACGAGCGCGAGAAGAGGAAACCTGTGTGATTGTGACTCATGCCACGACAATGCGAGCGAGCGCGTAGCTACCGTGATGTAATGGAACTCGTAAACAGTAGCACGCCACACAACGCCAGAAATGGCAGACTCGCACACGAGACTCATGCGTATATGTACCTAGCTACACATTACACAACACTGAGACAGTAGTACCGCTTACGAGAGCCGGTTAATATGTATGAACAATTTGGGCAAGGCTTTTCGGACTACTATTTATAGCTTTTAAGATTCCATAGCAGCAATATACATATTTTTTATAAAGTCCGCGATAATTGTGGTTCTCCCACCGGCAGCATCGTGCTTGTGCGCGGGTTCCGCACTACTTATCGCTGCGGTTTTCACACTGGTTGCTATTGCTCTGTGGTTCGCATTGATAACATTAAATTGGGTGAAATGATACGCGACGATTGTGTTCGCAGAGCGGATTTGCTTATCGGCATTTTTGGATTTTAGCTTACATTTGGTACTGATTTTTATTAACTACAAAAACATCATCGTATTCTAAATCCACATTGTAATTGTAGTCGTTAACACTCTGTAGTTACTACGTCCGCGGTCTAAAACGTACTTGACTGTTTTATTTGAACATAACATCTGGTTCGAAGGTGATGGATATTTCCTAGGCTAGTGTTCGGTTCAATGTCTCAGTAAACGAGTAACTTGTCAAGTTTAGTTCGGTGCACTGGCGGGAGATCCGGATACTGGTTATCTCACAGGGTTATCTTGTCGTGGCTAAGGTAAATTTAACGATGAAATATCGATCGATATCTGCAGACTGATGTAACCTAAACAATCATTACTGTTTACACCGATCGACATGTCGTCTATTTTTACCCCGAGCGACTTGACTGTGGTCGACCTCGCACGGCTCAAAACTCTTGTAAATGATCATTTACTGTACTCTCCTTCGGAACAAGAAAAAGTTACTACACCCTTTTTGAACATGGCTTGTCTATGGCCAAGCAAATACAACGTAGTCTAATTTGTGCACTGTAATGTGTGTGACGTAACGCCATTCACGTTGCTAGATATTAGGTACGTTAGATTAGGAGAGTCGCCGAGTCGTGGATGATGGTTAACTGTTCTTCTCCAGAGACAGCTTTAATGACATCACGCACCACACAGTCGTCAGCTGATCAAACTACACGTGCAAACGCGAGTGTGTTCCTTATCGGACCTAGTTAGTGACGACAGACTTAAGGCACTTTCGAACTCGGGGAAATCCCGTTTGTATTTCAATGGCTACAGCCCAGACCCAGCGATGGTTCAAGTCAGGATGCGGATGCTGATGACAATTGATTTGGTTCGCTGTTCCCATGTGACATAGAACAGGCCTGCCTGCCTGCCTGTTCTATGTCACATAGTGGAAAATTTTTATTCAAAGCTCCTACCAGATATTATTAAATATCTGGTAGGAGCTTTGGAGAGTCCAAAAAACAAGAATAGTGTAGTCTTTACGTTAGAATTATCTAAGCAACTGTGTGATTTATATTTATGTCGGATATACCTACTCGTAATAACGCAGCATGGGTGACCTGTTGACCTGTAAACCCGCAAGGGAGCTGCACTTTATTCTACGCTAATTTGTTTGACCTCGACGATTGGCTCTGGCTGGGGTGCACTTTCTTTGTTAATTGACCATTTATTATGAAAGGAGCACCTTGGAGCAGACGGTTATTTTTTTATTATTTATTGAAATAGCTCTTCTAGTCTGCGCTTTGCCATGACGATTATACAGTTATCAGGTTCTGATGGAATCCGTAAACCATTAATTTTTTTTATTTTTTTTTAATCTTTATTCAAAGAGCTTAGTCACATGCGATTATGTTGCTCTAATCAACATCATACATAGATTGGTACACTAATATATCAAGTAAACACAACTGAAAAAAAAATAACATAAGACAAAAGGTACCTTTCCAATAAACCAATAGGATACCGTATTCGTTTATTGGATTACCTACTAAGACTGATCTGGGTTAAAAGCTAAATTATACAGTGTAATCAAAAGTTGTATTTCATCTGAATGAGGATTAGCTAAGATAATATTACAATCAGCGGATTCTTTGAGAATGTGTTTGCACTTATCAGTGCGGAAGGCATTGTTTCGGCCACATTCCATCAAAATGTGCAGAAGGTCCTCTGGGACACCGCATTGGTCACAGTTGGGTGTCGGGACCTTTCGCATGAGGAACGCAAACTTTTTTGATGGGATGTGTCCGGTACGGAGCCTCATTATCACTACTGCATCTTTCCTGGTATGTTTGTGGTTGTCGATCCATGGAGATCTAAGAGGTTGTGGCTGAACAGTCTTGTACCAAATCCCTTTTTCTCTATAACGTTGATCGAAGTATTCATTCCATAACTTATTGCATTGGTAAACGATTAAATTGACGAGGCTCTTTTAGTTCCGCGTTTCAATCACAGTTTTATCTCGGTTTATGCGGAAACTACAAAATTTGACACGTTATTCTGGTCCGGCAGCAATGTTTATGAAACTGTTTACGCTAATCGCGATTCCGCCTTTGATCCACCCGCGGGTTCAGAAGGGGCGGGCGGCGCGGCACGTGGCTCGCATGCACGTCATTGTACACAATACAAACAAAACAATCAGTCCCTCATGATCAATTGATCACTGAAGAACACGCATATCAGTGTTCCGCTGCTGAGTTCAAAGTTAATTTATTGCATGAAATATATGTTTCTTAAATAAAATAAACAGATCTTAAATATTTACATTGGTATCAATATATTCTGCCGTCTCGGGCGTGCAATGTTGTTTTTACAAACAAAAAGTATACCTATTATATATGTACAACAACACTTTATACTATTAATCTTAAAAGACGAAATCGAAAAAATACAAAATTAAATAAAAATTAATAATATATACCTATCTTGAGTTTAAATTAAATTATAGTGTTTTTATGAAGTTTTTGTCAATTTTAAATTCATTTAACGTGTAACATTTGGTGAATAATACCTCTCTCAGCTTTCTGTGGAACATCGAACAAGGCAGCTCTCTTATTGACTTAGGCAATTGATTATATATAGACTATATATATGAGCTGCGTCATACGACCACAAGTCGTGTCAGCTTTTTCGTTTTCCAATCATTGACCGAAGCGAAGAGTCAGCCAGAACATGTGATTAATCATATGCAACAAATAAGCAGCCCACGCCATTGATAAGACAGGCATCGATGTCATCGAGGCTGTTCTACATTTAGGTATTTAAGTTATTCAACTGTCCGGAGGCCAATCACCTTACTTTCACTCGTAATGCTCGTCAATTTAGCATTTTCATTGGAATGTAATGTTCCCAGCAACAAAGTATTTTTATCGTCTTGAGCGTGTTCTCCTCCCTCGTTAATTAAAAAGTTCAAAATAATGTTGAGGAAGATCAAAATTGCAGGTTATTACGTGAGTGTCCTTGAGCGGAGCGGAGATGAACTTGACCTCTTGCTAAATGGAGCGACGACGCGAGACTTAGCAAGATGGCTCGCAGAAGTGGCAGAGAAGTCCATTGGGCCAGTGGCCAGTGAAGATTCTGACAGCGATTTACGTTCAACTATGTAGGCCGAGAGTAGATAGGTGAGCCTTTTGCAAATAGAGCTATGATAATATAGCTGTAATCGAGCTACATGATAATTTTTTAACACTCTACAAGCTATCAATTGATTTCTTACATTAGGACATTCCGTGGCAAGTAGATAAGATTGAATGATTTTCAGCCCACGGTGGGTAAATTATCTCAGTCGGCTACGAAGATAGCGGGATAATAGATGTCTGTGTTAGTGATGTGCGTGCATACTCTGCTACTTACACAACCAATCCAGGAGTGGCGTATCAAGAAAGCCGATAACTAGCAATACTGTACATAACTGGATCTTGATATTATACGGATCCCGACTAATCCTGATATTAAGCATGTTCTAAAATCCACAGATCACAGCACAAGCTATTAAAGAGCCACTATCGCCGACAGAGACCGAGCACTTAGATTGGTAAACGATAGGGTAAGAAGTGAGTGGAGGGGTGGAGGCACACTCACCTATGACGACCAGGTCGATGTCGCTGGTGGGCAGGTAGAGGCCCGTGCGGAAGGAGCCGAACACCTCGACGCGCGCCTGCGGCCACAGCGCCAGGATCGCGCCGCGGATGCGGTTCACCACCGTCGAGCGCACCAGGTGCTCCGTCTCCGTGGGGGACATGTACATGTAGAAGTGTTCTATTTCTTCGTGTAGCCTGGAAACAAACCAATATACATGCTGCAGGAAATTTTAAACAGGACTGCCTTCAAAAAATAATGAGCCATTTCTTTTCGTATCGTGATAATGTAAATATCTTATAGTAATAAGCGAGTCCAGCCTCCGAGGAGGAAGTTCATAGTTACACAGTTGTGTGCAGCGCGAGGGCACACGTGTTCAGCACAAGTATGCCTTCCAAATGTTTGATATTATGTCGCTTTACAGGGGTAATGCAATACTGCATACGTATAGCTTGAGGGTAACAGTCTATAAGATATTGCCTCTTAGGACAGGGGGACACGCGACGACAAGGTGGCAGATATATCAATAGACGCTTTCAAAAATGATGACCAGCAAAAGCTTTGTATACGCTTATCGTATTTTGGTTTACGTTTAAAGACACCTGCGATATTACTGAAACCTATTCGATTCCATTTATTTTTTCTGAACTTTGATATAATGGTCGTTTTCTGAGAGATTTGAGAATCTATGGCGAGGTCGACGGTCAGGAAAGGAGCCTCTTCGAAGCGCACCTAAAATCCTTTTACCACGCAAGTTCGATGAACTACTAACACGATGAGAAGAAGAGGAAGACGGTCAGGTTCGTTCCAATGACAATAATTTACTACCAGCGACAGTTACTTATGTATTCAAGATATTTATTGCACAATGAATTAATACAGTTATGGAAGCTTTTAAGTAAGTGCTTAAGTATAAAGAAAAACCTGTTATCGTATGAGTATAGCAATCTTATCCTTAAATAGCATAACTATAAACATTGTTTCAATATTATGTAAATTAATAAAAAAAAACAACTAAATATTGAAATTTTACCGAACATACATAATATTTTGAACCTGTTTACTATTTTATTTGGACACGAGATTAATCACATTATTTTATTAAATAAGTCAGTGTATGTACAGACAGCGTCAGAGATAAGTATCCCCCTTGCACAAGACACCCAGCTATAAATCCTTTCAAAAAATTGTAATTCTTAAAATTATTTTTAGGATTACATACGGTTATAAAAATATAATCTATTTTTTAAAGGCAAAACTTCTCCATTCGCTGCGAACGGTGATTTAAATGAAATGAAATTGTTTATTGCATGAAGTATGGTATACAGTTCTTAAATTATAATATTTGGTTTCACATACTCCACCGTGTGACGGCGTGAAAAATTTATCATGCATTATATATAGATCTAATTTAACAATCTGATTTAATTATAGACGCTGTCTGTACATCAAATAATAACGAAGTAATCATGAATTTATAGAGATTTAAAACCCTTTAAAGGAGATTCATGACTTTAATTGTATGCCTTAAAAATCTTGTGAATAGAGCCATAAAGTACCAACAACCAGCTAAACGAGTTAATCAAAAGTCACGAGATAAGACCTCCGCCAAATATGTGGAACCAGAATCAACTAGTTATCGCTTCATGACAACGACCGACACGATGTTTACTCATTAATATTGCGCAATACGTGCGCGGGGCCGTCGGCGTCGTGCAGGGTCGTGCCTTGCGAGTTGCGATGGCATCCCTCCATTGAGATACCACACTACCAGCTACAGTGTACCTGTGGCATGACGTCACCGGCACCATGCGCTGATGACGCCCTCAGTCATGAGGTGACACTATTTTGACGTAGGGTTTGGGAATCATCGTGTTTGTTAGCTGAAATAACCTCACGTGGCTGGAGTTTGGTGACTAATGGCGAATGAGGTTCCGCCCATCGCCAAATCGGAAAAGCAATGGAGAAACTATTCATAAACGACGGCCTGGTCCAATATTAGTATTTCTTTCTTTTTGTTTTTTTTTTTAGTTTCCTTAGCTCTGTTCGAAGCAGTTTTCGTGTTGCAGGCGCGAGATTCGAGCGAGTGATTTGCAGCGTGCCAATGAAACGTAACCTTCGCATATTCGCGTATGCAGTGGAACTCCCGGGCGAGCCTGCGCCGCCGCCGCGACGGCCGCGTCACGAAGACCTTTCACCAGACTGGTTTGGTCCATTTACAGATATGCAAGGACAGCAAGCAACATACGAGCAGTTTTTTGGGAATACGTAATTGGTATTGACCGGACTAAGCTAAGCTGTAGATATTAAGTAGATCGATTCGATACGATGTTGTCCTTCGTGAGATGGGAAATGGGGAATTGTGTCAAGACCTGGCCGGGATCGACGATATGCCAAAGAATCCCAGTTCTTTCTTAGAACAGCGAAACAGTGAATCAAAAAACAAGTTTGTATGGAAGTACAGCGCTAAACTTGAGTAGAGACTAAACAGGAGTCTGCTGTCTGGGCGAGGACAACGTCCGCCCGTCGGTGTGCGTGATCCCAGCCCCCGGCGTCCACCGGTCGCGGCAGCTCATTGACATACTAATTATACTAATTTTAAACGGCTGTAGATAAGAGAGCAATTTCTCCACACTTTAATACCTAAAATTAATCTGATGTTTGTTAATGGAGGACGTAATCGGTCGAGGAATGCGGAAAAGTGTTATGGCTACTCGTAAATCGTGATTTACCTCTTTTAGCAACAAGCGTAAATAGGGACAAACGATCATTTGGAACTCCGCTTTAGAAGTATGAAAGGTACAGCTAGTGCCTGCTGGAGCAGTTTACTAATATTCAACACTAAAATGCGGTCTAGGCCAGGCCGGACTGTCGCGGCCGGCCGACCTCGGTCCGCTGAGCCGTACGATCTTGCTTTGACTTTATATTAACTGTAACAAGCATCAAAATAGATCGCTGCTTGTAAGCCGTTAGCCGATACTAAAATTTGTTGATAGGAACAACATTCAATCAAAGGTATATTGAGTTTTTACTAACGACGCGCGACGGTGGCGGCGGCACGGCGCGATGCTGGCTGAGCGACTCGATAGACAGGTTTTTGATAAAATTATTGCGTTTTCATTATTTCTGAGGAATTAGAATTATGTAACTTTAGTAAGTTTATTAATGTGTTAGACTCTAATGTACAGCAATTCAGTCGTAATTCAGCAAGTAGAACTATGCCTACACAAAACGGCATCCTGGCCCATTTGAAATATTTTTAGAAAAATCGTGGGTCACGGACATCGTCTACTAGCTACATAGAACCACTAAAGAACGTCGAGAGTACTCGTGCGGGCCATAGAATGCAGGCCACAGAAGAAGACCACAGGGGAAGCGCACAGAAGGAACGGCATTGTCTAGGTCGCGGTTGGCATTCGTGTATTACAACGCAGTTAGATTGCGATCGGTCTAAGTAAGGCCATTGTATGGCGGCGACATTGGAGGGGGTGCAGTTTAGACTAAAATATCTCTTCTAGTATAATCATTCGACGCCTAGGAGAGTCTGGTTCTTGTCTTTCGTATCAGCGAGCTGACTGGCGGCTGGCGTAACAAAGAATGCAGCCTGATCTTACTTTGCAATGCCGACGTAAGGCCAACAGGCAGTTGCAGCTAGCATTAGGCAGTGTCCTAATAGAACGCGATGACGCGACCATCGCAAGTTCGCGCGAACGTCGATCGCGCGATCACGCGATCAAACGTACTAACGTCAAATAGGCGTCCCAATTGGCATCGCGTCGCGTCGCGCGATCGCGCGATTGCCAATCGGGACGCCTATTTGACGTTAGTACGTTTGATCGCGGATTCGCGCGACGGTCGCATCGCTTGCTCGCGCGACGATCGCGTGATCGCGTTCTATTAGGACAACGCCTTAAGAGGCAAGCAGCACGGCATTGCAAGGTCGCGTGCCTCGCGGGTCCCCTGGCCGGCGGAGACATCCTCGTATTCTTTTGGAGGCAGGCGTGGCACCGCGCCTTCATTTACTACATTTTAAACTTAACTTACATTAACTCTGAATTGAAGGGCATCGATGAATGGAAAGAATCGTTTTTTCATAATTCATAATCTTTATTTGCGAAACACAGGTAAAAAAAGTTGGTAAAAAAACATGTTGACGAGTTCAGCTGTGCTCTACTTTACAGCGTGCAAAATAACATAATTTAAGAGAAAAAATACAATCATGCAACATTAAATAAAATCAATTCCATTACATTATATTAGGTATACATTATAATCAAAATTAATAAAAAATAAATTCATAAATGTTTGTCACAAAGATATTCTGTTACACTGTAATAAGCTTTTCCTGTCAGCAATTTCTTAACCTTTTGTTTAAATAAATTAATTGAGTCAGTTTCTAAAATGTCACTTGGTAAATGATTATAAATTCTCGGTGCCATACAAAATAGACTCCTACTAAACATCTCTGTTTTGCATGGTGGTTGGCTCAGTTTGCCAACATGGCGCTTACTTTTGACTCTTTGAAATAAGTGAATATTACATTTTACAAACATTATTACCTCATACATGTACATACTAGGCAATGTTAGTATATTAAGCTTAGGAAAGTATTCCCGACAACTGTCAGTACACTTTAGCTTACAAATGGCCCTAAGACACTTCTTCTGTGCCTTAAAAATAATTTCTTTATCGATTGAGTTGCCCCAAAACAGGATACCGTATCTTAGAACAGAGGAAACATGGCCATGGTACGCTAGGATGACTGTGGAAAGGTTGGCCACTTTGGATAGCATATATAACGAATATGAAAACTGGTTAAGTCTGGTACATATGTTTTCAATGTGACATTTCCAGCTTAAACTGCAGTCAATGTGCAGCCCTAAAAACTTTGTTGACTCTACATGTTGAATGTTATGTCCAGAGTAGTGTATGTCAATATCCATAACCCTAATTGCCCTATTTCTAAAAATCGTCAAGTTCGTTTTTGTCAAATTAATCATTAAATTATTAGAATTAAACCATTGAATAATGTCACGGAGGGTATTATTGATGTCACGCTCTAAAACTTGTTTGTCTCTACCTGTAAATACTATGGTGCTGTCGTCAGCAAACATAATCATATCATGCCTAGTAGTCAAGGGAAGGTCATTTACATAAATTATGAAAAGAAGGGGCCCAAGCACACTGCCCTGAGGAACGCCAACACTTACTGGTTTAGGGTCAGAAAGATACTTCAGCTCTTTCTTTGACTTTTGGCATATGCGAGTAATTTGTGTAGACTGTTTTCTGTTGGAAAGGTAAGACTCTATGAGTTTTAATACATTTCCCCTGACTCCATATGCTTCAAGTTTCTTTATAAGTATAGCATGCCCCACATAATCAAAGGCTTTTGTTAAGTCCATATATAGAGCAGTAGCTGTATTATTGCAATCTATATTGGTCATTACCGTTTTTAAAAAATTAAATATTGCTAGATTTATGGACTTGTTTTTTCTGAATCCTACTTGCTCTTTGGCAAATAGATTATTCGATTCAAAATATGCATACAAACTTTCCTGAATTACCTTCTCAAATATTTTAGACATGACTGGCACTAAGGCAATAGGCCTATAGCAGGACATGTCAATTTTTGAGTTTTTTTTAAACAGAGGTTTAATAATTGTCATTTTTAATTTTTGAGGAAAAATACCATTTAAAAATCATTATGTCCCGTCTCCATACCCAGCATGTAACGCAGCAGACAGAAGCTAGTTCCCTAACTCCAATTCATCCTATCCTACAAATCCTTACAACATCAATGAGCCACCATCAGAATGCCAGGCAGCCAGCCGGGCATCATCACACATGCCAACAACCCATTGGATAGTCATTATAGTTTTTTTTTGTTTATGCAGGTGATGGTGGGCGGAGGCTTATGCTGGTGATGGTGGGCGGAGGCTTATGAAGTTGTCATAAATTATTATGTTACTTGATGTCTTAACAGTCCTGATCATAACATAGTTCCCATAAGAGATGGGCATCATAAAAGGATATCCATAATAACTCTGTAATCTAGTTTAGTAGTATGTACGTACAAGTGGTTGTGTGTGTGTGTGGTCTGACTCTGCCAATGAATTAATGAATTTAAATTTATTTATTTGTTAAGTACAGATACATTGTGGTCCTACTAGACTTTTAATTAAAATATATTACAAGTTGTTGGTTCTCCAATAAATAAATAAATAAATAAGTGCCAGAATTACTCAAAAGCTCTCATATACAAATCATAAAATTGATCATAATATGTATTTTATAATATCTAATAAAAATTTTGTGGAAAAATAATATTACTTATCAGGGATTATGGTATAATACCAACAAGTTTAGAAGCCATGCAATAAAATTATAATATTTGATAAGCTCATTTACATATAACAATTTGGAAAAGATAACTGTTCGTTACTTAAATTTTGTAAAACAATTTATGAGACAAGTAACTACAGCATTTACGTCTTTCATATTTAATTTACACTATCATATTTTTCTTGCCACAAACTATTATTTTTAACTAACTAACTGTGTAACACTGTTCTTCATTTGGGTGTTACTCGTTGGGGACCCATCTCAATATAAGTTAAGTATTAAGATTTTCGTTGATAAATGCCATTCAGCATTAGCTACAGAGAATGTGTATTTGATATGAAAAATTAGTAATCTATCAATTCTGAGTTTTAAAATGCAGTAAGTTATCAATTCGTGCAGCTTAAGCGTCAATGACACACAGCTTTTTTACAATCTGATTGTTGGCTAGTTTAAATGCTAGCGTGTGAGCAAATTAGCTTTCGGGGAGTGACCTCCCCTCAAGACACTCGTGACAAGCAGATTGTAAAAAAGCCGATGACACGGGGCGAGTTTAAGCACTACAAGCAAATTTGCTGGCTTGTAGTAGCATGTAAAAAATCTGTGTGTCATCAATGGTTTAGTGAACCATGTTACAAGCAGGCAACTATCTCTTTTCAGAATAACAAATGAGACCTACACAATTGTTTACATCCTTAGATAATAACAACCAATAGAATGCCCCACAAACCTTCAATTAGTTAGTGGGTGGATACTTAAAGACAACAGACTAATTGTAGACTATGATTGGTATGAGAATGTGTGTAAGAGCTATGCAACAACACTGAATAATGACAAGTTCAGCACAAGGAGACCAGGGTCAAAACAACAGGTTTAGCGAAGCAAATGTGAATTTCCAACAAGAGATCCAAAGTACTCGGTGGAGCAAGCACTTGGCAACAGTGACAGTCAGCGGCCGCGAGGCGCGAGCCGCGAGCCGCGATCCTAACCAACAACCGATACGTCACCCACGTTGACATTCCTCATGCGCCACTCGCGACTACACTACGCACTCACCCTAGAATCCCAGGCTTGTACGAGTAGTTTGGTATCCTCCACGGACAGCCTCCGTACTCGCCTATGAGAGCATCGTGGTTTTTGTTCAGGTTAAAAGTTGACGCGCGGTTGTCGTTTACTTTCCTCCGCGCGGGGTTGAAATAATTGTTATTCCTACTTTCCCCGTTCACATCATTTATTGGTATAAAGTCTGGTGCTTTATTCACATTAGGATTAGCGTTCTCTAAATTTTTTAGGTTCATTTTGTCTATTTCACTCTGAGTTTCCCAGATACGAAGCCACAGGCGCTTCGCGGGTCCTTCCTGCTCGGGCTGATACCACGCCACCGCGGGATCCATTCAGCCGGAGCTAGGATTCACTATAACGGATAACACATGCTTTTGCATTTCACTATTTACAACTTCTTTGAAAACTATCACAAAACAAAAATAATTCACACCACATTCGGAACATGGACGACAATGTTGCCATTCCATTCACATTGTTTGATTCCATCAATCACAGATTCCATTGCCACTTAATTGCCAGAATAATTTGGTGCCTTTGTAATGCACGACATGGTAATGTTGGGTACTGCAATGTACGCCCTGGAATCCTTGTACAACACCGGAATCCAAGTCCCAGCTAACGTCTCTAATGGTTAAAAAATTCTCAAGATCTTAAAATCTCATTGGCTGGTCAAAATTGTTGAGATAGGTTACGTTTGTACAGTATTAGTACTGGCCTCAGATCAAGTGCTTATATCTTCGGTAAGCAGGCGCCCTTATGCATATGACCATTTGCATTATGTCGCAGGCATTTTGTATAACTCGATGATGATGATGATGAAACATTTGGGTTCCCTCAGCACATACCGTCCATTATCATGCCGTACATTATAGAATGCCACTTTTTTTCGCGCCATTCTTATAATAAATGTCAAATCAAAAAGTTTATTATATTGTGCATGGAAGAAAACGAAAAGAAAACATTAATGCGCTTGATACATAATTGCAGCGTTTATTTCAAAGAAAATACCTATAACCACTACGTTTCACATATAAATATTGACAAGCAGTACAGAATAAATTTGTCGATTCCAGTAAATAAACAGGGTTAGTAACTGAAATTTACTGCTAGTTTGGCTATAAAACCTGAGATCACAGGGAATTTTTGATTAGTCCAATACCCATCACCTCTTTGATGACTCTCGAAGAGAATATAACCACTATGTTTACTTTACCTTTTCAAACGGGTTTTTTTTTCAGGGCTTCCAGTTAACTCATTAATTCATCGACAGTGAGTAACCAAATAGTAATTGTCTATAGATAAAACATAATTTATGAATATAAGTCAGCTATTTTTGCGTAGATTAGTAAAAGACGCAAAATGCAGATGTTTATGTGTAAATAATCTAAGAATAAATATAACACGTAAAACCGTTGTGGAAAGAGAAATTCATTTAGGCATTTACTCCGCCATGGCCCAGCGAAGCATTACTTCCTTTTTCAAAATTACTCCTCCGAAGACTGCTGAGAAATCAGATGAGGGACGTGACAAAGACAAGAATAGTGTTGGATATCCACACAGCAATGGAAAAGAAAAGGTGAGTAAAAAACTAAATACTGAAGTTCCTTTTGTGGTAAACTATGTGTCCAGTTTACACTACAAAATATATACTGCAACTTCATTTGCATTGTGAATTAGCAAAATTCTCTTCTTAGTAGGTAT
Source organism: Lobophora halterata (assembly GCA_932526365.1). NCBI lineage: Eukaryota > Metazoa > Arthropoda > Insecta > Lepidoptera > Geometridae > Lobophora > Lobophora halterata. Next base: position 8,070,399 of record OW052024.1, read on the forward strand.
GTGCCTTCTCTACTTGATGAATACCCAAATTACTAGTCATTTTATTCAGTGGTTTGGCATGTGCATTGTTTGTCAGTTGTAGGACCAAGCTGTTTACACATATTGATATAAATACATTTCTCTATCCTGTAACATAGTCAATAGTAACTCTTATGATTTATTATTTTTCAGAGATCATCAAAAAGGCCTCGACTAGCCAGTAGTGGAAGTGAAACTGAAATAACCAAGTCTATGTCACCTAAGGATGGATTAGAAAATGTAAACTACTAACCTTCCTAGTAATACAAGTTATTAATTATGTAAATCACTGCTTGTAATGGATTTATTTATTGCAGAAGAAAAAGTCTAAACGGCTGAGAATAGTGAGCTCCGGAAGTGAAACTGAGTTACCAAAATCAGAACAAGTATCACCAAAACCAGAACAAGTATCACCAAAACCAGAACAAGTATCACCAAAATCAGAACAAGCATCACCAAAATCAGAACAAGCATCACCAAAACAAGAAGAAGTGTCACCAAAATCAGGTGTGAATGTCTCCCCAAGTTGTGGTAAATCTACGCCAAAATCTAAAACTGTCTCGCCTAAAACTAAAAACAGGTCATCACCTAAACCACTTAAAGTCAAAGTTGAAAATGCTGACTCACCCAAAACATATGCATCGCCTAAAAGTAAGAAAGGAAAGAAAGAAACAAAGTCAAGTGAAAGTCCAGCGGCTAACAGTAAGAATATTAAAAAGGAAGTGCTCAGCAATGGAGAGCTTCCTAAAGAAGTGAAAGAAAACATTGAAGTGAAGGCGGAGAATGAAGAAAAAGGTGAAGAAGTGGTTCCTGGTAAGTTATCTTCAGAGTATATTTAATGTAAATATTTTTAATAGATAAAGTCAAGGATATAGATCAGATGAACTAGAAGATTCATAATTCAAACTACATAATAGTAGGTATTGTTTGTAACTGTACACTAGTATATTTAGGTTTTATTTCTGTAGCTTGATCAATTCCTTATTTATTTATTTATTGGAGAACCAACAGCTTTATACTTCTAGGTAGACAGTAGTTTAGCTTTAGAGAGCCAATTACAGGTTCCCTCGGATAGTCATGACATTAGAAAATGATGGTAAACTTACTTAAGATTAGTGCTGACATAAAAAATAAAGAAAAGGAAAACAACAATATAAAGCAACTCAATACTTAAATAATAAACAAATGAAAGCCACTGGCATGTTTGTGTATTGTACGCTAAGAAGAAAAGAAGAACTCGCTTGATGAATCCAGTACAGTTTTTTGCTAGTATATAAATGTGATAAGTTCCAGTGCCTGAAACGGAATACAACCCTCACAAGACGAAGTACCACCCGATCCGCGACGCGTGCTGGGCGGCGGGCCGGCCCGTGCCCTACCTGGCGCTGGCGAGGACCTTCGAGGCCATCGAGCCCGTGTCGGCGCGCCTGCGCATCGTCGACACGCTCGCCAACTACTTCCGCTCCGTCATCGCGCTCACGCCCGAGGACCTGCTGCCCAGCGTGTACATGTGCCTCAACCGCCTGGCGCCCGCCTACCACAGCCTGGAGCTGGGTGAGGGGGACGGCCAGAGATGCCATTTATTTGAAATACCTACTTTTATTTAAAATGCAAAATACTTATTTTGTATTTAAGGGTAATCCTCAAAGCAAATTTCCATACAAATTGTTTCGAACAAACACTCAAAAAGTACGCCATATTATAGTAATTTCTTCACACTATTCGTTTCGTCCATGTTTTCCGATTGCATCAACAAAAATTAGTAGTGTTAATTTTAAAATACTTATATAACTTACATCTAAATTAAAGTATGAAACCTGTATAGTTGGAAATTTGCCTTGAGGATTACACTTAAATGCTTTTTTAAAACCATTTTGTACATCTCTGGTGACGGTGTGCGCGGTGTGTGCGGTGTGTGCAGGCATCGCGGAGACGTACCTGCTGAAGGCGGTGGGCGCGTGCACGGGGCGCACGCTGGCGCAGCTGCGGGCGCTGGCGGCGCGCGCGGGCGACCTGGGCGCGGCGGCCGAGCTGGCGCGCGCGGCGCAGCGCACCATGTTCCCGCAGCCGCCGCTCGCGCTCCGACACGTCTTCGCCGCACTGAAGGACATCGCGCACATGACCGGTCTGTCATCCGTCACTTACCACTCCCTACTCCCTAAATATTGTGCGCGAGGAGAACCCAACTGCGATGGCCGATCGGTATCGTACGCACACTCGTACTTGGAAGTACGAGTATCCAATTTAATAACTAGTAGAAATACTGTATCTGTAGAAAATCTAGATTAAAAAAAAATGTATGGATTAGTGTGTGTGGGATTTCTATAAATGTGTAGCTTTTATCTTCATAACTATATTGTTGTTATACTGACGATAAATGTAATAAAATCAATTTGTTTTCAGGCCAGGCATCTGTGAATAAGAAAATCGCTAAAATCCAATCATTGTACGTGGCATGTCGGCACTGCGAAGCCAAGTATCTCATCCGGTATGATATATCATTCATTACAACAACAATCCTGCACCAGTACCCCCTCAGCCCGAGCGCGGCTGAGCAGGGAGTTCTTCTTTTCTTCTTAGCGTATAATTAATGGCCAAAAAACATGCCAGTGGCATTTATTTGTTTATTAGTTAAGTATTGAGTTGCTTTATATTGTTGTTCTCCTTTTCTTTATTTTTTATGTCAGCACTAATCTTAAGTTAGTTTATCATCATTTTCTAAATGTACTTATGTCTATCCGTGGGAACCTGTAATTGGCTCTCTAAAGCTAATCTATTGTCTACCTAAAAGTATAAAGCTATTGGTTCTTCAATAAATAAATAACATGACATCGATACAAGACTACGTAAAGTATATTGACGGTGGTTGCGGGCGCTGCAGGTCGCTGGAGGGCAAGCTGCGCATCGGGCTGGCGGAGCAGTCGGTGCTGCAGGCGCTGGCCGCCGCCGCCGCCGCCACGCCGCCCGGGCCCGAGCGCGGCCGCGTGCTGGACGCCGCGCGGGGCATGACGCCCGACCAGTTCAAGGTACACCCTCGCCACGCCACCATCGGAGGCACGACACGAGGCCGAGGCCGACGATCAATATGTAAATGGACTCCCTTTTCCGCACTTGGACTCCTGTTGGCCCTTTGTGCGTCGGATATCCTGACTAATAATAATTTAGCCAGCCTAACTCCGCCCAGAAGCACAGAAGTTTCCTGGGTTCTTCGCAGGCTTCATGGAGTGACCTTAGGTTTTGGAGGATTTCTTCTCGTTGTTTTGCCACTCCCACGCATTCCAGGATTACATGGGCGGGCGTTTCCTCCTCGTTCAAGCCTCTACTGAGTGGACTGTCTGTATTTCCTATGTTGTGCAAATGTTTGTCGAGCAAGTGATGCCCCGTGATGGTTCCCACGATGATTCGAGTCCGACGGTCCGTACCCCGTTCGTGTGTGCAGGCGCGGGTGGACGAATACTCGTTGATCATAAAGACGACGTACTGCGAGTGCCCCAACTACGAGGCCGTGGTGCCGGCGCTGCTGGAGCACGGCGTGCCGCAGCTGCCGGCGCACTGCCGCCTGGCCGTGGGCGTGCCGCTCAAGCCCATGCTGGCGCACCCGGCGCGCGGCGTGCGCGAGGTGTTCGACCGGTTCGAGGGTTCGGCCTTCACGTGCGAGTGGAAGTACGACGGCGAGCGCGCGCAGATCCACGTGCCGGGGGCCGACGCGCCCGACTGCGCGCGAGCCTCCGTCTACAGCAGGAACCAGGAGAACAACACCAGGTCGGTACTGCCGCCGCCATTTAGGGCCTTCTTCTGTATAATAAGAAATATAAATAGGGACGCCCCTGAGTGTCTTCCCCTACTCTCCCGAGAGTCCCGCCCCTACATGGCCACCCACCACCGGCATCGTCGGTCGCTTCACGGAGTGTGTGCATTGCAGCAAGTACCCGGACGTGCTGCGGCGGCTGCCGGCACTGCTGAAGCCTTCCGTGCACAACTGTGTGCTGGACTGCGAGGCCGTCGCGTACGACCCCGTCGCCAAGCAGATCCTGCCCTTCCAGGTGAGAGGCCGCCGCCGGCCGCCGCCGGCCGCCGCGTGCCGTTCGTGGCGCTCCGCGGCCCGCGCTGACGGCCGTGCGCCCGTGTGCCGCAGGTGCTGGCGACGCGCAAGCGCAAGGACGCGGCGGAGGCGGACATCAAGGTGCAGGTGTGCGTGTTCGTGTTCGACCTGCTGTTCCTGAACGGGCGCGCGCTGGTGCGGGAGCCGCTGGCCGCGCGCCGCGAGCTGCTGCGGGAACACTTCAACGAGGTGGAGGGCGCGTGGCAGTTCGCGACCTGGCGCGACTGCGACGAGCTGGAGCAGGTGCAGCAGTTCCTGGAGGAGGCGGTGCGCGGCGCCTGCGAGGGGCTCATGGTGAAGACGCTGAGCGGCCCGCGCGCGCACTACGACATCGCGCGCCGCTCCAGGAACTGGCTCAAGGTACGCCCGCGCCCGCGACGGCCCCGGCGGCCGGCCGCGGCGCGCCCTCACGAGTGTCGTGTTCCAGCTGAAGAAGGACTACCTGGAGGGCGTGGGCGACACGCTGGACGTGGTGATCATCGGCGCGTACTGGGGGCGCGGCAAGAGGCGCGCCGGCTACGGCGGCTTCCTGGCCGCCTGCCGCGACGCCGACGCCGACTGCTACCAGACGCTCTGCAAGCTGGGCACCGGCTTCAGCGACGAGGACCTCGTGAACTTCACGCGGGACCTGCAGGAGCACCTGCTCCCGCAGCCCCCGACCTACTACTCGTGAGTGCGGCGCGCGGGGTGGGGGGAGCGCGTATGCGAGGTGGGGTCCACTGACGCGGCCGGTGCGGCTGTGCGCAGGTTCGACGGCAGCGTGGCGGCGGACGCGTGGTTCGCGCCGGCCGTGGTGTGGGAGGTGCGCTGCGCGGACCTGTCGCTGTCGCCCGCGCACCGCGCCGCCATCGGCTCCGTGCACCCCGACAAGGGCATCTCGCTGCGCTTCCCCAGGTACGCACACACTCACACACACACACACGCACACACAGGCGCCGGCGGCGGGCGTGGTGCTGACGTGGCGTACGTGTGCAGGTTCGTGCGCGCGCGCCCCGACAAGAGCCCGGAGCAGGCGAGCGACGCGCGGCAGGTGGCCGCCATGTACCTGGCGCAGGACCAGATCCAGCAGGCCGCGCCCGCCGCGCACCACGCCGATGAATTCTACTGACCGGTGACGGCCCGCACCGCCACCGTGCCACTGTGTGTGGCCCACTAATGTTGACAACAAGTTATGTTCGCCGGTATATACACCACCAATTTTTAATTACCAAAAAAAAAATGGGCAATGCAAACGGGGTACTACGTTGCATCTGTGCAGTCAGAATTTTGGATTTCTACAAAATGGCAAAGTGACGCCCGAGCTGAGATTTTGCGAGCTGGCTCGAGCTAGATACCCGGGTTTGCCAAACGATGAATAAAACTTAAATTATTATCAATTAAAGGTACCGCCTGACGCGGTCAACAAATCCATAGGAAAACGACTAACGGTTACAGTTATCCAATTTCAATTAAATTTATTTTGACAAAAAATTGACCTAATTTTTTCAAGTATTTTTGCTGTATTTTGTATTTTGTATGTGTTCAGTAACGGCAACTGACTATGCGTATTTTTTTTATGGTGATTAAAAATTGACCGTGTATATATGTCTGAGTTATGATTTATGAAAATAGACTCCTTTTTATAATTGTACTGTTTAGGTCAAGTAATGTAAATAGAAAATAAAATTAAAATTTGATTGCAATATAGAAAGAATTATGGCGTCACTGTTAACACCACGTTAACACGCATCGCGCTACGTTTCGTTTGTCGATGTATAGAATGGTGTTTTGTCAATAAAAATAGTTGTCTAAGTTTATAATTGATTTTATTTAAGAACAGAAGAACCTTCCCTTTAGGGTGAATTCATACTAGAACAGAGACAGAGCGCAACGAAGCGTCAATCTGAAACTTAATTTCAGATTGAAGACGCTCCGACATAGCAAATTCACCCTTATCTCCACATCGTAATGCACATACTCCTTCCGAGATAAAGTCGCGCGTCGGCGCGCACTTTTATCTAGCTAGTATGAATTGACCCTTACAGGCCTGCAGCTCAGCAGCTCGCTCACCGTGTGCATTAATTCTATCTGAGTCTGAGATTTTGTCATTTTCAAAACTTGTAAGTTATTAACATGGGTTCTACTTGATTCTTGTCATTCGCATTTATCTTAGGAGGATCGTCAAAGCCGTAGTTATTACTATGAAAAATACAATTTAGCTTTCTCCTTTTCAGGTTTCTTGAAACCTTTATTTAATTGTAATATCGGGCCTAGAAGAGGAAATCAGTTACATTGAACCAAAATACAGCTAACGAACGGACAGATTCGTATTTGGCCATATAAGGAGGATTTTTCTAACATCATCGCCAGGACCTATAAAATATTGATTTGATCTATAAACGAACAAGTTAGCTAGTCTAGAAGTGAATGAATATATGTGACGGGTATTCTATACTGCGAGTGTGCGGGTGCCTGTAGAGGGGCCTTAAGTTATAGATAGATCGTTTATTTAAAATCAAACACATTTTAAGTCTACATAATTTTATTTAATTGTACCTGGCTAAGATTACGCATACAGCTCAGTTCGTATTCAGCAGAATTAAATTGTCCTCAAAAAGGTTTTAAAAATATGATTACTTACTTCTCACAGAAAACTAAATTAATGAGTACTACATAATATCATAAGAAATATCACAACTCATACAAAATTCATAACATAAATTGTACTAACATGATTTGATCTCACTGATATGTTCCTCGTCGCCTTGCAACATTACATTACATGCCACACAAATCAGGTAATCTCACAAAATGTGAGTTAAACGTAGCTGCCGTGAGTCTTATATTTTCACTTTTCAAAAATAACTAACCATTTATTCAAGTAAACTAAAAGAAGCACGTAAGTAAAACGATATAAAAATTACAACTTACATCTAATTATCTAAGATTTTTCTCACAATTCAAATAATTATGGCACAATGTTCCAATTGAGACAGAAATGAGTATTTCCAATACAATTTTACTTTGATCGCCTATCAATTAGTTCTAATCTACTTATTTATTCTATAAGATTGTTTATCTTAAAAAAAAGGTCACTAACCATAATTAATTTCACTTTATTATCATAAGAACTACTTCTAAGTAGATAAGTATTAAATCAATCATTAAATTTTATTACAAGTACCTACTACAAAGTGTCACTATTTATTTGATACAGATCAAACGCAAGAGATTCGTCCCTTGAGTCACGTACTAAGATATTCCTAGTAGTGCTTTTGTATTATCTTCAAAATTACCTAATTTAAAAAATGAGTTGTAAGGAACGTACGTTAGCTGCCTATTACGAGTAAACGCCTCCGGTCTCGAGGAAATCAATGACATTTCAATAGGTTCTTTATTTCCGAGTTTTATGAGCTGCTAATTTGCATGATTACGTCAAATCAACTCCAATAGGCCTCGACATTGAAACACTAAAAACGATTTAACTTATCACTGTAGCTTATAATAGAATCTAGTATGAAAATATTTGATAGATGAGCATGCATGACCGCATCCGGTCCCCAGAGTGTTTTTCTTCAGTCTGTTTCCGCGCGTCGCCGTCGCCCGCGGCGCCCTTCACCTCCGCTACTCAGGCATGGGTTAGGTACGTGTGCGTGCGCGTACACGTGCGCGTACACGTACGCAGCGCCGGCGGCGCCTACAGGAGAGCCGCTCGCTCGGCGGCCGGCGGCGGCGGAGAGGCCTCGCCCGCCGCCGACGACAGCAGGTTCGCGTGCTCCTGGAAACGAACCAACTTACACACCTGTCGTCAGACCGTAGATTGTGCCCGATAACGAAGACGGCACTGGATCGACTGTGGACACCGACGACCTTCGACAATGTCGTTACTTGAATTCAATGCACAAAAAAATTAAGACAAACTGGATATGTCCAAAACGCGGCACTACGAAATTTCTGTCCTCGGCCAGAATAGCGGTCATTAGTGGAAGTGCTCTTCCGATGTGCGGTTTGGCATTTGCGGGCCGCCACCGAGACCTCGGCGCCTCATAACAATATGTCATGCGCACTTCGGCGTTTATATTTTAACAGCCTAAGTTATCAAATTAGCAATAAATAACCACACATGACATCATTTTGAAGTTGTTTGAAATGTTTCTACTTGACCTTCAAATCGTAGGTAACTATTAGCCAGTCATCTTGTGGCATAGGCGGTATAGCTATAGGCAACCGCGACTCGCCACAATCCTACAATCTATCAGCAATTGAAACCAATCAATATCCAGTTTCAAATAATTAATTAATTAGTGATGATCTGAATGGCCCTATAGTTGATTGCAGAATATAATTTTAAGTTGACAAAAGTAAATGGATCAAGATAGTGATATCACAGAGGAGATATGGTTCGTGAGGTTCACCTCGACGCCGGCGGGGGCGCCGGCGGGGGCGCTGGGCTGCGGCGCGTACATGCTCGCGTACACGGGGTTCGAGAAGTGGTTGCTGCCGTTCTGAAATAAACATCCACAATGTTTGACGACACGCACGGGCGAGTGGCGAGTGTGCCGCGGCGGAGTCGCGGGTTCGATTCCCGCTTGTCCTGAGTCTGTTTTTTTTTTTTATGTATTTAAAAAAAAAAAGTATATTAGATTATATCAGTTATCTGGTTGCCATAGTACAAGCTCGCTTAGTTTGGGTTTTGATGGCGTTGCGTGAAATATCCAAACATTACTTTATTTGTTAAATTGTTGGGAATACATATTGAAATACTGATAAGATTTGAAGTAGTTAGTGCACGCTCGCGCGCGCCTGTGTGTGTGTGTGTGTGTTTGTGTGTGTGTGCGTACCGTGCGGTGCGTGTGCGGGTGCGGGGGCGCGGGGTCGTCCTCCTCGCCCGCCAGGTACATGGGGTTGGAGATCTCCACGTTGTCCGCCAGCCGCGCGTGCACGAACAGCCCGCTGCAACCAACACACACCAGCTCTCACTCGCGCTCGTCCGCGACCGACACATCCTCCAGCCTGCGGTAGGCATGTACTGACGTGCGCCTCCGGTGCAGCAGGTACAGCACGGCGGCCACCAGCGCCCCCAGCGTGAGCAGCGTCAGTGCGGCCGCGAGCCAGGCGCCCCCCGCGCCCGTCGCGTTCGCCCCACCCTCCAGCGCGGGGCGGGGGGGCGACGCCGCAGGCTCGCAGGGCTCTCCCTCCACGCACGTGCAGTACCACGAGCTCGGCTCCGTCGCGCTCACTGCAACGATACAACCAAATGCATGTAATAAATAGTTGAGTGTTCACTTATCCGACCGACTGCGCCAGTTTAATAAGTGTAGTATGTGTGGGTTGTGTACGTACAGTCGGGCCGCCACACGCAGAGCTGGTGGTCGGGGCAGGCGCCGAGGCAGGCGTGCGCGTGCCCCAGGTACAGCGCACACGCGGCGCCGCCCCACGCGCCCGCGCACGCGCACACGCGCCCCGCCGCGCCGCGCACGCAGCGCCCGCCGTGCGCGCACCGCACCGCGCCGCACGCGACTCCCCCCGCGCCACCCGCCTCGCCCGGCACCCCCTCGCCCGGCACCCCCGCGCCCTCTGCACACACGCACGCACGCTACACTACACACGCACACGAGCGAGCACAGGGATGCGCCACCGAACACCAACGTCTCATGGTCATTGCTTGGCGCAAATGTTCTATAAACATACAACATATTCTACAAACACCGAAACCTATGAAAAAATACAATGAATTTCTCAAAAAATGTATTCATCACCACTTACCTACCTCACTACTATTATCACTTACTTACCTAATTATTATTAATACCTATCTTAGTGTTAATACTTAATGTTATGCCAGCTACCGTTCCGTCTTTATCTCCGTGTATAGAAATCACTTTTTTAAATTATCAGCGGTGGGCACAATATACGCTGATTATGCTCATGCACAGAACTCGCTACGGGAACGTGTGTGCGAGTACGAGTAAGCCTCGAATAATCGGAAACTTTGACTTTGAAAATATTAGGCACAGATATAATTTCTGGTATATTTGTTGTAAGTGTGCCACTCTCACTTATTTACATAATTACATAATGATATTAGCCACAGACCACATCCGAGGGCAGAACAAGGAAGCCTGTCTGCAGGTTCAAGGTGATCGCCGCGCCGCGCGCCGGTAACATGCGTTGTGGCCGAATGCGGACAGGGCAGCATTATATTATGCAAACATTTTGTTCGGCAGATTCGTCGTGCTAAATAAACAAATCAACCAAAATCTAGAAATAGCCTTGCGATTTAAGCGTACAACTCGTCGATATCCACTTTATATGCACTTCGGTAAATCTCCAAACACTGTCAAACAGCCGGGAGGCCCGCTTGCCGCCGGCACTCATCACGTAACACCTGCACCTACCTGTATCTGGTAACATAACTTTATTTTTAAATTCTTTGATTTTATATAATTAACATTTAGACTCACAGTTACATATTTTCTTATGAATAATGCTATGAAATATATTTATATTTCTTTCCGTACCTACGTTTATTTTAGTGTTTGTAAAATCTCACCATCACTTCTACGTTTTTTCCGGCCCATCACTCGATACGAACACTTTAGTGTGATTTCCTTATTTCACTGATATTTTAACTTATCTTAACTCACTCCTCAGCTTCTCGCCGATATTAAACCGTAGGTATTTTATAAATATATTCGCAAATTGAACTATTTATATATGACTTTTATTATATATTTTATTCACTCGAGCTTTATAACTTGAGCTAAATACCGCGGTATCGTGACGACACAGAGGTTGCGAGTGGAGGCACGCGCGCTCCCCGCGGACGCTCGCTCGGCACTGGCGGCGGCGCAACACATTGCATAAGTTCCGTATTGGCCTCTCTCTGCCAGTCCGGAACAGAGCAATTGATACGTAACGGGCAGTTAATAGTGATATCGCAACCTCTCGCCCCCCATGACGGTGGGTGGTCATGGCCGCTGCAGTGCCGCCCGCCGCCGCCCGCCGCCGCCCGCCCCACATCACTCCACAGCGTTACAATTAGCGCCCTACCCAGCTCTATATCATACAAAGACGCCCAGGCCCGATGCCTGATATAACGTACAAACATCACGTTACCACCGCTACTCCTGCGTTTCCTAGGCTGGTAACGAATCTCGTTCACGAGACGAAATACATGTTAGATTTAGTATATATTTTAATGAGATGTCTTTCATTTGACATCGGTGTCCTTTAGCCCGCTCATGCGGTCGGCCGGGTCGTGACATTCACTGCAACCCGTTTATGCCCAGTAGGCACTTAGTTAAATATGTATGCCCACGCGATTTATTGTTCGCAAAGTAATAAACAATAACTATACCTAGGTACTCAAACAAACATAAACCACTCTCAAATACCAACATTACGTACTTACCTACCTACATTGACCACTACTACACCGGGTTTTATTTAAATATTATATCCTCTATTTACCTTATTATGAAATACTAATTACCACGGCCTTTGTACTTGAAACAATTCAAGATTCAATTAATGCCAAGGTTATTTCTAAATTACCTTTATTTGACCTTTTGGCAAAGTTATCAGATCGCGATATGGCGTGGTCTATCGTGGCACCCCATTGAAACCATGATAAATGGTAATATATTTTAATATGTATCTATAACATACGAGTCTTGCGTACGACAAAACCAACCGGATGTTATTGTGAACCCCCGCCCCCAGGAGTGGAGGCAGTCCCCGCAGCGGCCGCGTCATAGCACCGCGCGACACTTGTATGCAAGGTCACAGTAGCGCGGTGACGTCAGTCACGTCGGTGACGAGCGGCGGACGCGGCCGGAGCGGATTAATTGGGGAACTGCTCTATACTTATTAAAAAATCTCAAGAAAGCATATTTATTGAGCTGTGTTCGTTTTCACCATTGATGAATAACGGTGTTCCTATAGAACAAGATGGAAGGTGGAGAGATGGATGTTTCTATACTTTAATACTTCTATGGTTTTCACTAGTAAATAGACGAATACAATACATCAGTCGATTCAACAGGCGCTGCGAATGCGGGCTTATGTAATGCCTTGTATTTGTAAGGTTACTCGTATACTAAAACCATTTGATGGAGCGATACCATCTCCATTGTTATTTCCCTCGGCATCTCTGTAAGTACACACGAATTGATGATGATGTACAAAGAACTGGTTTGTGCGTGAGTCACACGTGCCCGCGCCGCCGCGCCGCGCACCGCACACGACCTCCGGCGACCGACGCCGACGCTTGAGGAAAACCTTTCAAATTGTGTGAAAAAGTGAGCGCCAGAACTTGTAGTTTTCCTGCTTATGCTGATATTATCGGATGGCTACAACGCCATTTTAATAACTTTGCCTCAAACATGCTTTTTTGACCTACTTTTTCGAGTTAAATCTACTTTGCCGGCCTAGACCTAAATAAATTAATATGAAATTTCATATCGTGTTAGGTTATTTAATAACCCTTCCTTGGCAGTCGGGTAAAAAGGGCACGCAATTTTCTTCTCTGAAAGTAACAACATCGAAATTTTCAAAAGTAAGTTGCAATAATAATATGTACACACCAAAACACCAAAATTATATCGCCATCAACTTGTGTCCTAATATTGTAAACAAGTATATGTTAGAAATAAGAATAAATTTTGACTCGACCTAAAATTCTTGAAGCGGTAAGAGCTGTATAAAAGCGAATTGTGTCGTTAGATACAACAAACCACTATGGGTGGACGTCATCTTGCTTTATGAACAACAACCGGGGAAAACCATCCAGTATTTACATATATTACGGTCGCCGCGCGCCGGCGCGGGCGCCGCACACTAACCACGTTTTCTCAAACATGCTTGGAAATTCGAATCTTACTTTGACAACCTTCTACGAGATAAATCTTCTTTCCCGGCCAGTCCAAATAAACTAACTAGGATATTTCATAGCGTGCTAGGATGCATTTAAGTGAGAAAAAGTGACACTGTCGCTGTTTATTCTGGAGAAAGAGCAACTAAAGAGGTACGTACCTCAGATTAAAATATTAGGTACGTACCTCCTTAATATCGAACTTACTTTCTAAAAAGAACTGTTTCACAATTATTATGAAACGAAAACTAAACTCGAGGTAACCCCCTAAGTTTTCTCAAGTTAGACTAGTGTTCCTCCTACAATGAAGTTTATTTATGGCTTGAACGGCCACTAACGGGTGCGTTTGTGTACTCACTGTCGCGGTGGGCGGGGTCGGCATCTGCGGCGGCGACGATGTCGTTGGTGGTGTCGGCGTCGGCGTCGGCGCAGTCGGCGTCGGCGCAGGCGCGGCGCTGGCAGCGCTCGCCCGCCCAGCCCGCGGCGCAGGCGCACGCCACGCCACGCGCGCCGCGCACAACGCACACGCCCTGCGCACCACGACACCGTGTCAGTCGGGGGATGTACTGGAGGGCGGGGGCTGGGGGTGGGGGGAGCGGGCACCTGGTTGAGGCAGTAGGTGCAGTTGTCGGCGGCGGGCGCGGGCGGAGGGGTCGCGCAGCGGCTGCCCGAGTACCCGCCCACGCAGACACACTGCACGACAAACAACCACACAACTGTTATAGAATGTCTAGGTACCTATAGAATGAGTCCGTAGCGAAGTACCCACATTGTAAACGCACCAAAAACAATTGTCTGATTAAAATTGTTGAATCAGCTTCTGTGTCATTTTTGTTTATTTTATGGTGTTATATTTGTGATACCATGGCACTGAGAAGGAGTTGGTCCTTGTGATGTATTCTGTCGATCGGTATCATGGAAGTAGGTGCAAAATGAGTTTTTGGCAGGAACGTGAAGATGTCGCGTCGACGGCATGAACTATTTTCAAAATCATCTATTACTTTGAGTGTTAGAGTGTAAACACGGTGGTTTTTTACCCGTTAAGTGCTCATGAACGTGCAGGAGTGTTGGTGAATGGTGGAATGGTGTGATGCTGCGAAACGTGACTTCTCGTGTTGTCTCCAAAGAAGCAAAGTCTAACTTGACCACAAATACCATGAATTACTTGAAACTATGTTTGGAGCAAATCACGAAATTAAAATAAATATTTTATTTTCTTCATATAGCTGGTTAAAGTTCCGGCTTAGAGAGCGATTATTTCAGCACTTTCAAAAATGAAGGTATGTCTCCATTAAGCAAAACTTTCTCTCGCCCTTCATGCCCCATGGCCGTGGGACACCCTGTATACAGGTGTGTCGTAATGAGTGGATAATCCTTCAGCTGCGGGTGGGGGACTTCAGGACTGCCGGGCTATTTGCTAAGCTGTCATTAGATCTCGTTATCGGATTGAATGGTCAAGAGGGGAAAAAAAATGAAGTCACCCGAGGATTTCTGTCGCTATCGGCTTCGAGAGGTCGGCCATTTTCTGTCAGATTTGACGTACCATTCGATAACGAGAACTAATGACAGCTTAGACTAATTAAGGAGTTTTGGCGGGAACATGAAAAATGGCACATTGGCGGCATTAAATTAATTGACAAAACTTGTATAACTTTGAGTGTTTAAGTGTAAAAACGGTGGTTTTTTATCCATTAAGTGCTCGTGAACGTGTATGAGTGTTGGTGAATAGTGTAATGCTGTAAAACGTGACTTTTCGTGTTGCCTCCAAAACTCCATAGAAGCCTCTAGTAAAGTCGCAACCACCACTACTTTACAGGGGCATGACTTGACTCATCGACATTGACTTATGACAAAATAATCTCTCCAATTACTTGACACTGGCTATATACCTTTGATGTGAAGCCAAAACCGAAGAACTTAGGTTCTTCGAAAGAAAAAAAAAAATGACAGCTTAGGAAATAGCCCTGCTGATCATAAAATGAAAATATGTATCCAGTAAAAATCACACTGATTTAGAGTTACTGGACGTTTTCATAACTTCAATTTTTTTTAATTGTGATTTTTACTGGGTACATATTTTTATTTTCTGATCAGTCCTGAAGACCCCCACCCGTAGTTGAAGGATTATCCACTCATTACGACACACCCTCTATAAAAAAGGCTTAGACCCTGACTGGCCGCATGACTGACAAGCAACGCACTGGCCGAAGCACTGGATGTAGGACTTGAAACATCGGGGGAATGTTCGTCATACGTTACAAGTATAGATGCGTATCAATTTGCGTACATAAAAGGGATTTTGTTAATCCGCAACGCAAACGAAAGTGCGGGCGTCAACTAGTGTCAAGTGTGCGTGTGTGTGACCTTCAGGGGCGGCGGGTCGGTTGTGTGCGCGGCGTGCGCGGTGTCGAGCAGGCACACGCCGCGGTGCAGGCAGTGGCGCGCGCAGCGGTAGTGCTGGCAGCGCGCGCCCGCGTACAGCGCGCCGCACGCGCACCGCGCCGCGCCCGCCGCGCCCGCGCGCACGCACGCGCCCGCGCCGCACGCCAGCGGGCACGCCGCGTCCGCGCCCGCCGCGCCCGCCGCGCCCGCACCGTCCTGCGCGGGCGCCATGCAGCGCAGCTTCTGGGCGGGGTCGCCGGAGGCCGGCGCGGCCGGCGTCAGGCCGTCGGGGCAGAGGCAGGAGACGCCGGCGGGCGCCGCCGAGCGCACGCACAGCGCGCTCGCGTCGCACGCGCTCGCGCATGCATCGCCACCTGGCACACACGACTCTTCGTTAGCCTCTCGTCCGCGTGTAGTGCACTACAGAGGCGTGGAGGTGGGGCGGTACCGACCTGGGAGCGCGCGGAACATGGCGGGGTGCGCGAGCGCCACGGCGGACACGGGGTGGGGCGCGGCGCGCAGGCGGCGCGGCGCCAGCGGGGCGCGGCGGGCCACGCGCCACACGCCGCGCCCCGCCGCGCACCACGCCCACTCCTCCCACGCCGCCAGGCGCGCGCACGCGCGGCTCTCCACGCGCGCCACCGCGGCCGACGAGTTGCTCGTCCACGCCACTTCTTCTGCACACACATACATACGTACAGACCCGCGTCCCCGCGGGACGAGAGCGCGCACCAGGGGGTAGCGGCGACCGACCTCCGTGCAGGTAGAGGTGCGGCGGCGCGGGGGCCCCGGGCGGGCGCTGCGTGAAGCGCGCGAGCGTGGCGCGCTGTGTGCCGTCGAGGCGCATGCTCTCCAGCGTGTCGTAGTAGCCGTCCACCACGTAGAGGCGAGCCGCCGGCGCGTACAGCGCCAGCGCCGTGAAGCGCCGCGCGCGCCGCGCCACCAGCCGCCGCGCGCCCGCGCCGTCCAGCCCCGCCGCCCACAGCCCACCCAGCGCGCCGCGGTCCGTCCAGAACATCTGTCTGCGCACACACACACACTCAATCGGGTCAACACCGCGCCCCACCCGTGCTCCGTCAGCTCCCGCCGCTCACCCGGTGTCGTTGTGGAGCACGATGTCATCGGGCTCGGCGAGCGCGCGCGAGAAGAGCGCGGTGCGGCGGCGGCCGTTCAGCGTGGCGCAGTGGACCGCGCCCCCGACGCCCTCCGCGCCCCCCGCCGTCGTCCAGTACAGGCGGCGCGAGACCCAGTCGACCGCCACGCCGCGTACCGGACTCGCCTCCTGGATCTGAGGCGCGATCCGGTCAGCGAGCGCTCGGCGGCGGCGGCGCATGCGCCCGCCCGCCCGCATACTCACGATGACGGTGCCGCCGGCGGACACGTCGAGCGGCCGGCGCAGGTCGGCGGCGGCGCCGGCGGCCAGGTCGCGGCGCGACACGCAGCCCGCCTCGTCGCCCCACCACACGGTCAGCGCGCCCGCCTCCATCGCCACGGCCACGCCGTTGACCTCCGCCCCGCACGGGCGCGCGCCGCACGGGGCGCGGGGCTCGTCCCCGGCGGGGTCGGGCGCGCCCCCCTCGCTCTCGGCCGCGTGCTTGTGCGCGTCCCACAGCCGCACCGCGCCGCCGCCGCCCACCACCAGCAGCAGCCGCTCGCCTGAAGAACACGCACACGATGCATCTACCGCCCGAGTCGACGCGTCGAGAGCGGGCGTGGCGGTGGTATGGCGATTGTCGTTACCGGTGGCCTCGCACGTCAGGGTCCCGTCGGGCAGCAGGCGCTGCTTGAACCCGGCCGCGCACTTGCAGGTGTGGTTGCCGTGCTTGGGCAGGCACAGCTGCGCGCAGGCGGCGGGCGGGCAGGCGCGCGCGGCGGGCGGCGGCGGCGGCGGCGGCGGGCGGCGCGCGCACGGGCCGGCCGCCTCGTCCGCCGCGTCCGCGCAGTCCGCCCAGCCGTCGCACACGAGCGCCGCGCCCACGCACGCGCCGTCGCCGCACCTGCACGCGACACACACCCGGTTACGGCGCTTCAAAATTTAAAATATTAGGTAGGTACTTACATAATTCGCATTTACTTTTGGAGCGACACAGTGTACGTTCTAGTACGCGAGGCTTGTACGTTACGCGTATAAGCAACTTTACCGGTACGATCAGTCGCTATGCCCTGAACGCTCTCTGAACTCTCTGACTAGGTAAT
The DNA here is from genome assembly GCA_932526365.1 of Lobophora halterata. Classification (NCBI taxonomy): domain Eukaryota; kingdom Metazoa; phylum Arthropoda; class Insecta; order Lepidoptera; family Geometridae; genus Lobophora; species Lobophora halterata. Next base: position 8,087,951 of record OW052024.1, read on the forward strand.
AATTTCTTACACTAACTTGTTTACGTGTCTTTCATTAATTATAAAATTATTATTTGATTTCCTGATCTTATTTATTTTATTTCTGAGATCGAATGTATATTATTTTATATTCGATATCGATTAATAGAATGAAATAGAGATTGTTTATTTTTGAATTTTTTTAGGTGGTTTGATTCCCGGTTTAAGTAGGCTTATCGAGAAATCTGTAAATATAATTTGGTTTATTTTGTATAAAAATAAAGGAATGTTTCCTATTAAAATATTCTACATGGATTAAGGATAAGTGTTTTTACTTCAGGGCCCATTGAGATTTTCCACCCTGTATAAAATTATTAATAACGATAGCTTGAGAACGGTAAGGGAGAGTGTGTGTATGTATGTGTATTGTGTGTGCGTGTACCGACCGGAAGGTGTCGGGCGCGCACTCGTCCTCGTCCCGGCAGGCGCGCTCGTCGCGGCCGTCGGGGCAGTCGGCGCGCCCGTCGCAGCGCCACGCGCCCGGCAGGCACGCCGCGCCGCACGCCACGCGCCCCGCCGCGCACGCGCCGCCGCCCGCGCCGCACGCCGCCTCGTCCGACCCGTCCGGGCAGTCCGCCCACCCGTCGCACCACCACTCCCTGCGCACACGGTACACCGACGAGTACAAGGTGAGCACGGCGGTCACGAGGCGCGGCGCGGTGACGATGACGTGTGGGATAAGTACCGGACGATGCAGCGCGTGCCGTTCGCACACAGGGTGGCGCCGGGCAGGCAGGCGGTGCAGTGCTCGTCGGAGCCGTCGGCGCAGTGCGGCGTGCCGTCGCAGCGCCGCGCCGCGCGCACGCACTCGCCGCTCGCGCAGCGCCACTCCGACTCGGAGCACGCGCGCGGCGCGCACCGCATCTCGTCCGCGCCGTCGCCGCAGTCGTCCTGCGACACGTACGCGTGCAGGGGAGTACCGTGCGGACGCGACGCCCGCCCCGATCTACCGACGGACACCCACCTCGGAGTCGCATCTCCAGCGGCCGGGGATGCAGCGGCCGTCGGGGCAGCGGAAGTAGGTGGGCTCGCAGGGCGCGGGTGCGGCGGCCCCGCAGCCGCGCTCGTCCTCGCGCGCGGGGCAGTCCGCCTCGGCGTCGCAGCGCCACTCGGCGGGGATGCAGCGGCCGCTGGCGCAGCGGAACTCGCCCGCGGCGCAGGCGCGCGCGGCGCAGTGCGCGCCCTCGTCCGACCCGTCCGCGCAGTCGGCGTCCCCGTCGCACACCCACACGCCGGGCAGGCACTTGCCGCGCCCCTCACTCGCCCCACTCGCCCCGCCCGCCCCGCACATGAACTACACAAACGGGGACCTGACTACACCGCATCCGAACGTACAATGTCATATCTAACTGCTCACATCAAAGAGGTCTAAGTCATAAGGTAGAAAATCATAATGTAGTACAACAAAAACGCGTCAAATAAAGTTGGCAAATTTTAGAAAACTTGTAGTATATTTGGTCTGAGGTGTGGTGTGTGTGTGGGTGTGTGGGTGTGTGGGTGCGTGCGTGTCGGTCTCACGTGGTGCGGCGGGCAGGTGGCGGGCGGGCATCCGGCCTCGTCGTCGGCGTCGGGGCAGTCGGGCGCGCCGTCGCAGCGCGCCGCCGCCGGCACGCAGCGCGCCGCCACGCCGCGCGTCGCGTTGCCGCGGCACTGCGGGCGCACGCTCGTTACGTACTGTACTGTACTGTGTTGCACGCCGCAGCCACGCCCACCCACCTTGAACATGGCGGCGTCGCAGGCGCGCGCGTCGCAGTCGCGCTCGTCGCTGCCGTCGCCGCAGTGGGGCGCGGCGTCGCACAGGTGCGCGGGGTGCACGCAGCGCCCGTTGTCGCACTGGAACTGGCCCGGCCGGCAGCGGAAGGGCGGGCACGTCGCCGGCTCGTCCGACCCGTCGCCGCAGTCGTCCTGCACTCGCAACATCGCACGCGCTCGATTGACTTACTTATATTACAGTTCGCTTGGATATGAAGGAATCAGTACAACAAAAACGAGTTTAGTTTGTAGAATAACAATAAATTGCCTAATATATGTCATTGTTTAAACTGTGTTCAAACCAACATTGTTTTGAACATAACTATTTTAATTTTATTACTCCAAAATACCAATACGAAGATACAACTCAAAAATGCCGATGAACTAGCAAATATGCAGAATCAACGGAATGGACAGGCGAGCGACCCAGTTACAGCGGACGCCAGCAGAGTCAGCGGAACACGGACAGCACACTACTATATTATTGTTAATGTGATAATAGAGTAATTTAGTATATAAGATGTAATTTGTATTAAATAAATGTCTTCACTTCTACTACAACCACGAGTCGAGTTTCTCTCCTCCGCCCTGCTGAAGACCCTACGACGACCCAGTGGTTACTGGAGGGGTTTCCCGGAAGAACCACGAGTCCAGCGCCAGCGGCGGGCGGCCCCCGACGTCACGAGGAACCTCTGGCCGAGCCGACCCCGACAGCCGGCCGGGCCCTGACGTCACGAAGATCGCCAGCCACACGAATTCGAAGAACCACTGCGGGCCCTCCTTACCAGCCTCCTCTCACTGGGCCAAGACACCTTTAGCCCTCGACTCTGTCGAGCCAGCCTATGAGTCTGTAGGTTGGACAGTGAGAAAACCCCCTCTGCCGTGTACACTGCACGCCGTACACATTCCACTTTCCTCCCAACTTTCCGCCTGTTGTCTTAGGTCTCTGGCAACAGGCTTCCCGCACGTATCTATATATTTATCTATTCACACACTTATGGTTAGGCCAGGGCACACAATAGGTACACACCACACACTAGGGTCACAGCATAGGGTATTTTCACAGACGTCACACAGAGCCCACGGGGCCTGCTCGGCGTTCGTACACACTGAATTATATCTATTTCACTTCTAATGATCGCAAAGTTTAATTTTATGCTAGGTGCAAGGGGAGCAAACCTTCATTTTAGGCCATAAGGAAAAAAAAAATTATAAATAAAATAAAATAATTGCGTATAACATATGTTCAAACAGCTGAATATGGCTGAACGATACTGTTTATGATCATGAGTTATTCGATAAGAGGTACACAGATTTTAGGCGTGAATGTAGTTCGAGTGACAGTCATAAAAATGAGGGTGGTGGAGTTCTCATTGCAGTACACAATAAATTTTCTCCTATCCGAAAACTTACATGGGAATCCACACAGGAAGATATATGGGTAGTCATTAAACTTAAACAAGGTACCTTGACAGTAGATCTATGCATATGCACCCTCTACTTAGCTCCTCCTGTTATGTATGAGCGACTTAAGACTTTGCTTGCAAATATCACTGATGTAATCCAACATAAAATGCCTAAAAAGTCTTTACTTCTGATAGCGGGTGACTTCAATCTTCCTCACATCCAGTGGCAAGATGATTCAGTCACAAACTCTATGCTCCCAGTTCCATGCAATTCCTCTAGACGGGCTGAGTGTGCTCTCATTGACACTCTTTCCTTTAATGGCCTCTACCAATCTAATTCAGCCTTCAACGCAAACGGGAAACTACTAGACCTGATAATCACTAACTCGTATAAGTTGGTCACAGTAAGTAAAAGCCCTAGCCCAATCGTCAATCTTGACAGTCATCATCCTGCTCTAGACATTGGAATGAAACTCATCAAAACGAAGCCTCCTAAAATAAACAAATCAACAGTTCTGAACTTCTCGAAAGCTAACTACGACCAAATAAAAACTGAACTTAAACTAATAAATTGGGACAATCACATAAAAACTAGTCACACGGTGGACGAAGACATAGACACTTTTTACAATTTAATCACCCCAATCATCACTAAACACACACCACTTAGTAGAAAAGGTCACAACAGTCACCCATTCTGGTTTAGTCGCGGCCTGATTCAAGCGCTAAAAGAAAAAGCGAATAATCATCGAAAGTTTAAAAAATATGCCAATCCAATGGATCAGCTCACCTATCGAATGCTACGTGACCGCTGTGACACATTGTTAGCGCAATGTCTAACTAAAATGAAACTCGAGGCTAAAACTCACATCAAAAATAACCCAAAATATTTTTGGACATTTATAAAGTCACTGCGATCCAACAGTAGTTCAATTCCTGATGAAATGTTTCTTGATAACCGTAGTGCCCAAGGTGGCAAAGAGATTTGTGATCTATTCTCCGAATATTTCCATTCCATCTACCACAAGGATGCGCCATTAACGTACTCCGTAGATTCAGAATCAGATATTCATCATACTACACTTAGCTCATGTGCACTTTCTGAATCCGACATTCTACACTCTCTCCAGCAGCTAGATACAAACAAAGGACCTGGGCCTGACTCTATTCCTCCGATATTCTTAAAAACTTGCTCTTTAGAACTCGTGAAGCCGTTGCATGCTCTCTTCAACAAGTCACTTACTTCTGGATTCTTCCCAACCAAATGGAAACTAGCGCATGTAACTCCTATCCATAAAAAGGGAGACCAAGGCGATGTATTAAATTATAGGCCTATTTCTATCTTATCGTCGTTTGGAAAATTGTTCGAGTCTCTGGTTCAGAAAAGGATTAGTTTCCACCTTAAGCCGCTATTCAGCTCCCAACAACACGGATTTTTGTCCGGGCGATCAACACCCTCAAATCTCCTCACCTATGTAAATCACATCACGAAAGCCTTTGAAGACCGAAAAGAGGTTCATGCGATCTACACAGATTTCTCAAAGGCATTCGATCTGGTTGACCAAGGGTTACTCGTTCAAAAGCTGGGACACGCTGGTATTTGTGGTTCTCTGATCCGCTGGTGCGAATCATATCTTCACCTTCGCTCACAATGGCACTAAGGCTCACATCTCGGTCCGTTATTTTTCCTTGTGTATATAAACGATCTCTGCACCAATATAACATCAGAATATCAGATGTTTGCAGATGATCTAAAGCTATATAGGACCATCAATTCACAAGACGACATAACTGAACTACAAAATGATATAGCTAAAATTAGTGACTGATGTAAGCAAAATAAAATGGTTCTTAATGCATCGAAATGCTTCCATATGAAATTCTCTAGAAAGAGAACACCTACGAATGTGTCTTACTCTATTGGCACAACGATCATAGCAGAGGTTTCAAACATACGTGATCTCGGTGTTGTTGTGGATAAAAAAACTTGATTTCCATGAACACATAGATCACATAACTGAAAAGGGATCAGGACTTGCAGGATTTGTCATACGGGAAACAAAATGTTTTAAAGACCCTGAGATAGCGATAGTTATTTTCAATAGTTATGTACGTAGCCTTCTTGAATACTGCAGCCCTGTGTGGAACCCTGTTTATACAATACATGTCAATCGCCTAGAGAGACTGCAAAATATTTTTTTATACCACCTGTCCTATACTAACAACTTGTTAGTATAGGACAGGTGTCGCCGTCTTGAATCCTATCAGTCCAGACTCTGTCACTTCAACATGCCCACGCTTGAACACAGAAAGTATATTGCTGACATTGTATATTTGCATAAAATTCTAAATGGTAAAGTAAATAGTCCTCAACTACTTGATAAAATTCAATTAGCAGTTCCTCGTTCATCCAGCCGTCTTGTGAACCGGAAAACATTCAATCTCCCTCGTTGTCATTCAAATTATGGTCACCATTCACCACTATATGGTATGTGCTCATCGTACAACAGAATTTGTCAGGAAACAGACATTTTCTGCGCTTCAGTCTCTTCTATTAAGAGACTACCTCACCTATAAAAGTATAATCAATTATATAATTATTAATCTATTTCTTCTAAATTTACTTTTCTTTCTTTTTATTGTATCTTAGTATTAACGTATAAGAGAGTATATAATTTTATGCAAGTTGTGTTCACTTCAAGTAGGTTGTACACGTGTTCTCTTCTAACAATCTCATTTAATGTAACTCAGTGTAACATCCAGTTTAGTGGACCGAATAAAAAAAAAAAAAAAACAGGTTCAGCTTGTAATAGTTTGATAGACTTCCCGTTGGCCTAATGGCCAAGCCCGAAAAGTCGTGAAAGGAATCATGCCCTCGATTTATAAAAAAAACAACACTGCATATCAAGTATTTTTACGGAAATCGACCAGAATGATTTTTCAAGAAAAAGACGCCCTGAATTATTGAACCGATGGATTCTGTTGCTGGTAAGGATAATTCTTTGCAAAAAAATGTATTACTAATAATCACGGTTTTACAAAAACATAGGCAACCGAATTCAATTGGACTGTTTTAGTGACCGTAAACACCACTGAAAAGTCACAGGGAAGCAAAATACGCAATTTCGTTTACTTTGAAGACATATTTTTTTCAGTTTTTTGGATATAAAACTACTGAATCGATTTTGATGAAATTTGTATGGGACCAATCTGAAAGTATATCCTCTCAAACAAAAAGATTTTTTAAGATCGATTCATAAACAACAAAGTTCTGAGGTAACAAACATAAAAAAAAAACATTCAACCGAAGTGATAACCTCCTCCTTTTTGAAGTCGGTTGAAAATTAAAGCAAGTAGCATCTTAAAATATCTCAATTTTACCTAAAGAAAATTGCTGAAAATGGTTTCCGTTGACTGTGTTGAAGATAAATAACTTCTTGTATGGTTTTTTTTTTAAATAATTCTTTTCTCTTATGCACGTTACAAAATATCCCGAGCCCGACATGTATAATAGTCCGAGACGCATGCGGTCGGCGCGATAGCCTGATGATGAATGTCGCGGGGGTTGCGCGGGTATTTTTTTTTTATAAATCTTAATGACTCTCTAACTCTCGTGGTATCGGACTTGGCCATCAGGACCCTTCTCAAAAAACCATAGTACTGAATAAAAAAAATGGTTTCATGCCGGATGTTGAGAACATTTTCAAATTTCGAACTTCGGTCCTCCATAATACCCGTAGATCACGGTATTATGAGGTAGTTTATTTAGTTTTTAGTTTGATAGATGTATCCGTACATCCGGTGGTGAATGGTGTACCTGTGTGTCGCATCGCCACCAGAAGGGTATGCACTTGAGCGCGGCGTGGCACACGAAGTGCGCGGACGTACAGTTGTGGCGGCACGAGCGGCCGTCGGCGGCCAGCACCCAGTGCTCGGGGCAGGCGCAGCGCGCCGCCGCCGGCCGCGCGGCGTCGGCGCCCGTCAGCAGGCACAGCCCCGAGCAGTTCAGCCGCACGCACAGCGCCGCCAGCTCTGCGGACACAAGCGCCGTCAGCGTGGCGTGGGGCGGGGTGGGGGCGGGGCGCGCGGGGCGGGGCGCGCGGGGCGGGGCGCGGCACTCACCGGGAGCGGGCGGCTGGCGCGCCGGGTGGAACACGCGCAGGTCCATGGGCTTGTGCACGGTGGTGGCCAGCGTGCGGCACTCGTACGCGCCGCCGCTCTCCGGCGAGGCGGCCGCGCGGGGGCGGGGCGCGGGGCGGCGGCGGCACGACTCGATGCCGCGCGTCTCCCAGTCGCTCCAGTACACGCGGCCGTCCCACGCGGCCAGCGCGAACACGTGGTGCAGCCGCAGCCCCGGCATGCTCTCGCGCGAGAACAGCACGCGCACGCGGCCGCCGTCCAGGTCGCACACGGCAACGTAGTCCTCGCGCGCATCCGCGAAGTACAGCTCGCCGGCGGGCAGCAGCACGGACAGCGCGTTGGGCCAGCCCAGCCGCTCCGTCACGATCCGGCGCGGCGCGGCGCCGTCCATGCCGGCGCGCCCGATGTGCGCGCGTGCGCCCCAGTCCGACCAGTACAGCCAGCCGCGCGCCGGCAGCAGCGCCAGCGCGCGCGGCTCGCTCAGCCCCGCGCGCACCAGCACCAGCCGGTGCGAGCCGTCCGCGCGCGACACCTCGATGGTGTCCGTGCCCTTGTCGCACCAGTACAGGTTGCCGGCCACCCAGTCCACCGCCAGCCCGTCCGGGTTCTGCAGCGTGGCGCCGTGCAGCAGCTGGTACCCGTCGCCGGCACCGGGGAGGGGCGCGGGCGCGGGCGCGGGCGCGGGCGCGGGCGCGGGCGCGGGCGCGCAGGCGCGGCGGATGGCGCTGCCCGCGCGCGTCACGTCGCTCCAGTAGAGGCAGCCGCGCGCCCAGTCCATGTCCAGCGCCACGGCGTTGGTGAGGTTGTGCGCGATGAGCGCCGAGTGCGCCGCGTGCGCGCCGTCCAGCCACACGCGCCGGATGTAGTACCGGTTCGTGAAGATCAGGGACGCCTTCACGTCTGCCACGCACCACGCGACGATTAGTTGCGGAGGAGCCTGACACGCGCACACACGCGCCCCGCGACCACTCACCGGACACTGGCGTGCAGCTGGCGCCGTCCTCCATCAGCGAGTACCCGGCGGCGCACGAGCACACGTAGCTGCCGGCCGTGTTCCTGTAACGACACCACGTCAGGCGGGTGCGGGCGGGGTAGGGGCGGGGCGGAGGCGTGCCTACCTGCAGTGGTGGTCGCAGGGGCGGTCCTCGCGGCACTCGTCCACGTCCTCGCAGGCGGCGGGCGCGCGGGGCGCGGGCGGCGCGGGGGGCGGCAGCGCGCGCCAGCCCGCCGCGCACCAGCACGCGCGCCCCACGGCCAGGTCCGTGCAGTTGTGCGCGCACTCGCCGTTGCGCACCAAGCACTCGTTCACGTCTAACACGCAATACACAGTACACACTACACACACGCTATACATGATTTTTTCATCGAAACACTTTTGCCCAGTTTCCTTCGCTTATGTGAGGTTGTTGTAACAAATTCAACGCTCCACTTTTTTTCTAAATTTAAGGCACCTTCATATGAGGGGCGTGAGGGAGCGCCACTGTAGCGCCACTGTAGCGCCACCGTGACGCGCTGGCCGCGCTTCTTCTAGTTTTCAAACATTATCTAGACGCTAAGTTGGACGGCACTGTACTAATATGATAATAGTAGTTATGATAGTTATTCTATTCGCATTCATAAGAAAAATGCATGGAAAAATTTGTGCAACACACCTATTTAAAATCCATCGCGTAACTGAGTCTTGCAACGAAACATCACTAGAATTTACTGAAGCACTACTAACGCGCGTCTACTGCGCCACAGTCGCGCCTGCAGCGCTTCATCACCCCTCTAATTTGAAGGCGCCCTTATACTCAGTCAATTTATAAATTGAAGATATATATCTTCAAAACTAAATAAATGTGCGAGCGAGCTATGCGCGAGATTCTGGACCTTAAAGCTACGGCCGAACCTACGCGTCAAATCGACGGGACGCGGGACACGCCGGGTGTTACAATGGCGCCTTCACCCGCGCGACCGCTCGCGGGACGCGGGACGCGGGCACTCCGCGGCGGCATGCGGCAGGGCGCGTCAAACCTTATAGTGCAGTCAATTTAGGCGTGTTTTGAGAAAAGATAATTGAACACATTTGTTTAAAGCTTTAATTTTTACATAGATCGATTTCAAATTAATGTGCCCCTAACATATATAAATTTCAACCTCCGGAGATGACTGGATCCGGAGATACCTTAATAAAAAACATATACCGAAAATTTGAAATTTCAAAAATTTCCTACTTGCATTGATGGAGGACTCTGTTACTCTGACCTTTTTTTTGTTAATTTATGTTTCATGTGGTTTTCATCAATAAAATTATTTCTTTTCTTTTTTTTCTTTTTACTTGCAAAGCGGCGCCCAATGGTGCTTGAATCGTATGTCATCGTGATCGCCGTGTAAGGCGCAATACTTCGTGTGAGCACCAGCCCCTCAGTTCCATTCAGTTTCTAAAAAAAGTAATTTTAGTGTTTCCTCCCATACAAAATAAAACAAAACTTTTTTTTCTCACGTGTGGAGCTACTTATACTTTCCATACTATAATATGTTATTAAAGCAGGTATGCCAAACACATTCCAATCATTTTTTTTTTATATTTGAGAGATCAAGTTTCTACTTGTATGGAGCTCGAATCCCAGACCACTGTGCGACTGTGCCAATGTTTTCCGAGCTAATAACTGCATAAATTATTTATATGGATCTACATTTAAAGTTGTCCGAAATAAATATTTTGATTTGATTTGATAAATAACTTCAAAAAATAATTTTTACTTGGTCATTCTACTTGTAAAACTTTGAAATGTATTGTAGAGGTACATTAGGATATTCATAATGTGTGGTACAGATTTTACGAGATAGACTCTACCCGTTTACATTTTATACCGTTTTCAAAGTTTCAACTGAGTATTTAACAGGGTTCCGTAGGTGCTAGAATCGGTGCAAATTAGGTGGTGACTCCTGGTGGTGTCCTCTATCGATCCCGCAACATTCTACAAATTAGGTGGTGACTCCTGGTGGTGTCCTCTATCGATCCCGCAACATTCTACAAATGTACGAATTATGTCCAATCTTTTTCGGATTTTAACTAGCCTATTATTGTTTATTTAATTTGCTTACATGTAAGATCATCTTATTAGCTTTATTTGTTACATGACCCTGTCAGGGCACTGCAAACATTCTGTCATTTTATGTTATTTTAAATATTTTACATTTCACAGTGTTTCTACTAAATATCAATAAAAAATATTAATTCATGATTATAATAGGATCATAAAACTGGTTGAACACAGTCATAAAAAGGCTTAAATACAAACATGGACTATCAGATTAGTGATAAATTAGTGTTAAATAAAAAAATAAAGAAACGTTCTTGATATGAACACTGCATGCAAATTAATATTATACCTAGCTCTGGAAATACATACTATTTAATATTCTAAATATTATAACTAAGCATTCTATGTAACGGTGAATGTTGTCCGACGTTCGTGCGACAGAGGGGTAGTCTGAAGCCTTTTCTGTTATGTATTTTCTATGACAGATAGGAAGGTTCAACGTTTTTTTATTCGGAAGGCGGCTAGATCTCCGAGGAATTTGAAAATGATTTTTTGGCAATATGTTAGGACTATCGATTCTACCATGAATAATCTTAAGCAGGTAAACAATATCAGCGACCTTTCGCCTTTGCTCAAGAGTTGACAATTTAAAATGCCGAAGTCTAGATTTGTTAGAGTTAAGGCTGTGACAATGAGAGATGGTAAAGAAACTGTTTTTGTGGTCTTTCTAGTCTACATGCACTGTGTAGTGCGTACGAGGGACTCCAGACCGAGCTGCAGTATTCTACTAGGCTGCGAACATAACAATTAAATAGAATAATAGAGACTTCATAGTCCTTGAAAAACTTTGTTTGCCTTATTACAAAACCTGCCAAACGTGCCCCTTTTTTATTAGCTATGTGGTCAATGTGTTCCCTAAAGCCACGAATACTTGTGGTAATTGGCGTATTATCAAAATAGTAGACAGTAAGGACTGACTTTCTTTTCCTTGTAAATTTCATATAGAAACATTTAGATGAGTTCAGCACCATTTTATTTGCTGTACACCAATTGTTTATGGTATTAATGTCGTTTTGCAGTAGGAGGGTATCGTTAGGTGATCTAATTTCCCTGTATAATTTAAGATCGTCTGCAAACATTTGATATTTAGATGTTATGGATGTACACAAATCATTAATAAAAACAAGGAAAAACAGAGGCCCAAGGTGTGATCCTTGAGGTACTCTGAATGGAACTGACTTTGCAAGAGATTTAAAGCCACGAATCATGACAAGTCGAGAGCGATTGTGCAGATACGACTCGCACCACCTGAGCAGAGATCCACAGATTCCTGCGTGACCCAATTTTTCAATAAGCAATGTATGGTTGACCACGTCGAAAGCCTTGGAGAAATCTATATAAATTGAGCGTACTTCGTGTTTATTATCGAATGCTTCTGTGATATCGCTTACATATTCTAAAAGGTTTGACGTGGTTGACTTTTCCGACATAAAACCATGCTGCCGGGTATCAATAAGTGGCTTTAGGTGATGACATAACCATTTCTGAACCATGCTTTCGAACAGTTTACCAACTAACGAAAGGATAGAAATAGGCCTGTAATTTTCTATTTCATCACGGTCGCCTTTCTTGTAAATTGCAGTTATGTGTGCCAGTTTCCATCTTGCTGGGAAGACCCCACTTGAAAGACTTGTTAAAAATAATGTGAAGAGGCTTTGCTAGCTCGGTAGCGCAGGTCTTTAGAAATATAGGAGGGATGGAATCAGGACCCGGACCCTTGTTTGTATCGAGATTTTGAAGCGATCTAAGGATATCTGATTATATGAGATGGCACGTGCTGAATGATGTGTAAAAACTATCAGGTTCGTCGTCACTCTAGGCAGAAGTTGTACCGGTATCGCCAGAGTATATCGAGTGAAAGTGTTCTGAAAAAAGATCACAGATCTTTTGTCCTCCTTCTGCTTTTTGGTTACTCTACTGATGCAAATAAAGCTTTCCTTGCACAGAAGAAATGTGTCAGAGCAATTGTCTGTAGACCTCCCTGGGAATGATGCTGGGATTTATTTCCAAATCTAAAGTTGTTTAAGAAATCCTGACAGAGTATTTTGTCTCGGATACCCAGATCTGCTCTTTACTTTAAGAGTAGTTTCGCAATGTGTGGACAAATATTTAATAACGTCCCTGATGACACTAAAAAATTGTCAATAATAATGTTTGTATGTAAATTTAAAAAATGGCTTATTGACAAATATATACTTTTATAATGTAACAGAATATTGAAATAATAAATAATGAATTTAAATTTTATATAACATACATCATATTTTATAAGTTTATTTTTTTATTTGCATGCCGTTTTTGATGGGCTCCCATCGAGTAACACCCAAACGAGTTACACTGTTACTCGATGGGATTTTTTTTGCCATCGAGTAACACACCAAGTCAGGGTGTTACTCGTTGGGAATTTACGGTGAAGTGTGTGAAACCAAAACTAGTTTAAGACCTTTGATGTAACCATACTTCAAGCAAAATAAATAATTTCATTTCATTTAGGTATGTATATCATGGTAGGTATATCAATAATTGATATACCTACCTACATAAAGGATATTGTTCATTCCTGGCCTCAGTGAACACGATGTTCAGAGAAATCCAATTTGTTCAATAAATCGATTAATTTTGGATATTAATTATTGCGTAATATTTTAGTACCCAGGTGAACCTAAAAAAAGTTTATTCAATTAGTATTTAATATGATAATATTATCCTAGTTTGTCTTATGATTCATCAAACTAGTGTTGTCATTTACTTTCTTCTGAATAGTAATCGAATAATATCTATTTATTTATGAATCGATATCACGATAATGCAAATTGTCATTATGTGACCGAGGGTGTTTATGCATTTTTTGAAAGTGAATACTTTTTGAAACGTGCTGAACACTTGTTTATTTGTGGGTATTCAACGAGATTCAGCCGTTATGCTTTGCTATGTAACACTTGTTAAGGTAAAGTCAGCACGTGTCACCTTGATGAAGTTTTCACTTCTGTCATGTGGTCAAACACATACCGTTTTTTTTGTTTTTAATAGAAGTTACTTTACACGACTTTTGCTCAGTTGTTTATTATTCGATCGCTAAAAAAATAAATTCCTTAGAAAAAATCGATTCTTTTAATCGATTGATAATTTTAATCTCTTTTTATACTAATATGGCAGCACAGCACACGTCAAAAAGGATCAAAGTCATGTCATAGTCTTGCTTCTAAAAATAGAGTAGTATGCGAGGCAACTCCTTGACACGACGAGCTCCCTCACTGTGGTACCACGATTGAGTACTCATGTAAGAGCCATTTAATTATTAATCTTATTTCTTGTCGCAAGATACTAACAAAAATAGATAGCGTAGCCATCTCTTATTGTCGCCACGTTTTATGAGTAATATTAATATTAATCTACCCTTAATAGAGTATGCAGAAAAATCATCAAAAATCAAGGCCAAGGTGAACATTCGAGGGAAGAGTGGTGAGCTGGCTCGTCAAAACAAACGTGATGCGTCACTTGCTGGAAAGAGACGCTTCAACTATTGTAGCAACTGTGAAAGCTACCCAATTCTACATTACATGTCATGTCATTCATTTTGGACATTTGACTGAATATTTTTTATAATTTTTACAATAATTCAATACAATGTGCAATAAAACATGTTTATTAAATAACTTGACCACGAATGCGATAAATTACTTTACACTGGCTTATAATATACTATGTGTGGAGCCAAACGCGAAGAATAAGAATAATCATTTTGTATTTTTTTTTCCATTTCAACTTATATTTTGAGGAAGTTTTTTTACTCTTAAATGGACAATGGATTCTAATGTTGACCCTCACTTGCTTATGGAATTCATATTGACTGCATTTAGGAGTGGAAACGCAAGCGTATTTATGGCAATGGATGGCTCAGCAAACTGTAAGGTTCATCAATTTCCATTTATTGTTTAATTAATTTAAGTAAGTAATTGTGAAATTCGCTATAACAGATTTCCCTTTATTTATAGATTGGAGCACACTAACATAGGAAGGGAAAATCGTCCCTCAGAACCACCGCATACAAGCAGATTGAGCCAAAATATATACCTATATTGAATTTATTTTATTTGAAAGTAATAATTAAAAAAGGAAAGCAATAAAACAGTACTGTTGTAATTGTATTGTAGGCCGTAAAGACGGTGGGTTGCTGTGCTTCATATTGCAACAGTACGGTTCATAAACTGGACAAGGACTACTAAAATAATATGAATCTACCTAGCCAGCTTTTAGATAATGTAATGTATCATATAATTGTGATGAAAAATAGAAAATATGTGAAAAAAACTCATTTTTATTATATAAAACCCTCCGTCGATCATGAACTTTATGAGTGGGATAGTAGGTCAACCGAACATTTTGATACTAAGATATCCTTATATTCTGGTACCTACTTTTAGAAGCTATTAAGCCTCTATCACAATTATACCAAAAATCACTGTTCACCCTAAGCCATAAGCTCATACAAAGTGGCCAATGTCCTTTCTTAGTTAGAGTTCTTTTGAAATGTGTGCGCCTGCTGACAATTCAATAAACTAATGACGATCGCGGTTCGCGTTGTGGTCGCGTTGTGGTCGCGTTGTGGTCGCGCCGGTGTGCAAGCCTAGTTTCGACACTGACGCTCCGCAGACGCGACCCGTCCATTTGACGCGTACGTTTGGCCGTAGCTTAAACGTAACGTAGACAACTAGGCTAGGCTAGGCTAGGGTAGTATGTGTGCTCTAGCCGCTCCTTATTCGAACCCAGGGATGGCTGCAGTGCACACGTGGCATGCACTGCGAGCGGAACTTGGGGTTGGCGAAAGCCTTCCCCGGGACGGGCCTCAAGGGCAACGTGCGTGAGGGGCACCGATACGTGTTCTTTGAGATATCCCGGGGTCCCTCTAATGCGCAGAGGTCGGCCACCATGGGGTTTTAGTCGGTATGAGTCCGACATACCCCTCCGCCCTCCCCCAAGGGCGGTGGGCATCCATGAGGATTTCCCCATGTAAAAAAAAAAAAAAAAAAAGGGTAGTAATAATAATAATAATAATAATAAAATTTATTTATTCAGACAGCAAGGTCCACAAGTGTTAGGTTAGGTTAGTATGTGTGTTGGCTCACTGCATCGCCACTCGTCACTGTAGTCGCCGCAGTCGTCGTCGGCGTCGCAGAGCGCCGCGCGCGGCACGCAGGCGCCGTTGCGGCACTGCCACTCGGCCGCGCCGCACGCGCCGCGGGCGCCCACGCCGCCGCGCGCCCACGACGACAGGAACGACGCTGCAACGCACGCACGCACCGGTCACACGAGGCCGCGCCTCCCGCCCCACTTCCACCCCGCCACTCACCGCACACGAGCGGGTCCTCGTCGGAGCCGGCGCCGCCGCCGCCGCCGTCCCGGCAGTGGTCGCGCCCGTCGCACACCTGCGCCGCCGGCACGCAGCGCCCCGCGCACGACACGCCGCCGCCCGCGCCGCACCACCGCCCCGCACCCTCCGCGCCACTCGCCGCCGGCGCGCGGGGGCTGCAGCCCGCCGGCTCGTCCGACCCGTCCGCGCAGTCCTCGTCCCCGTCGCAGAACATGTCCTGACACACACGCACACATCAGCCGGGATCACAGGATATCGGAGGGAGGGGGTGGGTGTGAACATGCGATGTACCACCTGTGACAGACAGCGCCCGTCGCACATCAAGTCTGCGCGCGCGCACGTGGCGTTGTGTCCGCAGACGGCCGTCTCGTCGCTGCCATCGGAGCAGTCGGCGCGGCCGTCGCAGCGCCACGCCAGCGGGATGCACTCCGAGTCGGGCACCGCGTCCCCGCCGCAGCGGAACTGCGCGCCCCCGCACGCGCCCGCCGGCGCCTCCTCCGACCACGCGCCCCCGCCGGACCACTGCGCGTCGGAGGCGCCGGCCGGCGACGGCGGGGGCGGGCGCGGGTTGGCGCAGTCGGCCTCGTCGCCGCCGTCGGGGCAGTCGGTGTAGTTGTCGCAGCGCCAGGCGGGCAGGTAGCACGAGGCGCCGCCGCCGGCACCCTGGCACGGCAGCGCGGCGGGCCCGAGCGCGGCGCAGGCGGCGCGCGCGCAGCTGCGCTCGTCGCTGCCGTCCGGGCACTGCGCGCGCCCGTCGCAGCGCGCCCACACCGCCACGCACGTGCCGTCCTCGCACTTGTACTGGTCGTGTGCGCAGTCGCAGTCCCGCTCGTCGGCACCGTCCTCGCAGTCGGGCAGCCCGTCGCAGCGCGCGGCCAGCGGCACGCAGCGCCGGCCGCACGCCACCGCCTGCGCGCCGCACGCCGCCGCCGCTGCGCACACCCGCCACCATGCTCATCACATCGCCACTCACACACACGCGCGCGCGCACATGGTAATGAAGCGGGACCCACAGCAGTAGGCGTAGTCCTCGTCGCTGGCGTCGGGCGAGTCGCTGCAGTGCGGCACTCCGTCGCACAGCAACTCCTCGGGGATGCAGCGGCCCTCGGCGCAGCGGAAGGAGGCGGGCGGGCAGGGGGCGGACGCGGGGCGGGCGGGCTCACAGGTGCGCCCGTCCGCCGCCAACCGCCGGGTAGGCGCGCACGCGCACACGGCGTCGCCGCGCACGCCACGCGCGCACACCTCCGCGCAACCGCCGTTCAGCACGCCGCACGGGTCCGGCACGCACTCCTGCGCACACAAACACTCCCTCCGGTACGCTGGGCGGGGCGGGACGGGGCGGGGCGTGTCGCGGTCGCGGGGCGTACCTGCGCGTGCGGCGCGACGGCGACGAGCGCCATTGGGCGGTGCGCGGCGCGGCGCAGCAGGCGCGGCGCGGCGCCGGGCGCGCCCACGTCCAGCGCGTACACGCCGCGCGACACCCACTCCGTCCAGAAGAGGCGGCCGCCCGCCGCGCTCACGCCGAAGGGGTGGTCGGCGGCGGCGCGCGTCACCACCTGCCGGTGCGACCCGTCGTAGCGCGCGCGCTCCAGCCGGTCCAGGCGCGCGTCCGCCCAGTACAGCAGGCGCGCCGCGTGCTCCAGCGCCAGCCCGTTGGGCATGAGGATGTCGCTGCCCACCACTACCTCGCGGCCGCCGCCCGCCGCCGGCGCGCGCTCGATGCCGGGCCGCGACTCGTTCCAGTTGGTCCAGTACAGCCGCCTGCGGCACCCGCACCCGCCCGTCAGTCCCGCGCCACGCCGCGCCCGGCGGCTGCGTCGCCGCGCCCACTCACCGCTCGCAGGGGTCCATGTCGATGGCGCGCGGCCGGTCCCCCGGGCGCAGCGCCAGCACGCGCTCGACGCCGGGCGCGCCGACGATGCTGGCGCGCAGCACGGCGCACTCCTGCGAGCTAGTCCAGTACAGCGCGCGCGCCGCCGCGTCCACCACCATGCCCTCCACCGCGCCCGCGTCTGCGCACACAGGGGCGGCTGTAGCCGGCCGGGGTCGGGGGCGCACGGTCTCGCCGCACCCGCGGTACTCACGGTCCAGGAAGGTGGTGTGACCGCTGCCGTTGAAATGCACCACGTTGATGGCGCCGCGCTGGATGTCGGAGTAGAACAGGCGTTCGGTGTCGTACTCGTACGCCAGCGCGATCGCGTTGCGCATCAGCTCCCTGCGCACGCACACGCACACGCACGTTACACACGTACACGCACTTAGGGGGGGAGGGCAGGGAAGGGGTGAGGTACTCACTTGTCTCGTATGGGCGGGAAGGGCGAGTTGAGGTTGTCGTCGTCCGCCAGGTGGACGGAGTCGATGCGGCTCACCTCAGAGTACATCACGAACGACCGATACGCTGCAACGGGACATGACTGAACACTCGAGCGGGGTGTGGGGTGTGTGGGGTGTGTGGGGGTGTGTGGGGTGTGGGTACTGACGCGTGCAGTTGCGTCGGTTGGGCGCGAGCTGGCCGTGCGGGCACACGCAGCGCGCGGCGCCGTCGTAGAGGCAGAGTGCCTCGCACGCGTGGCCGGCGCACGCGTTCTCGCCGCCCGCCTGCAGCGCCGACGACCAGATCTGCACACACACGCGCACGGTCACCGCACCCGCGCTCGCTCGCCGCCGCCCGCGGGCGCGTCGGTCGGCACATACCATGATGTCCTTGAGGCTGTCCCCCAGGTTGTCCGCGAGCACGGCGGCGGCCGACAGGTTGGCCAGAGGCGCCGCCATCACGCTGCCGCGGTTCACCGACGTGTCGAGCCAGTAGAGCGTGCGGTCGTGCAGCGCGATGGCGACGGGGCGCGGCAGACGGGCCAGCGGCTCGCGGCGCGTGCCGTCGTAGCGGCTGCGCCACACGCGGCCCTCGCGGCCCAGCACGTAGTAGGCGGCGCGCTCGCGCGTGTCCAGCGCCATGGCCAGCAACGGCGCGTCCCCGCTCAGCACGGGCGCGCGCCGCGAGCCGTCCAGCCGCGCGCGCAGCACGCCGCCGCCGCCGCGCACGAACACCCAGCCCGCGCCCGCGTCCAGGCACACGCCTGCCCGCACCACACACAACACACACATTACACATTCGCTGCTCTAACCGCCGGAGGACGTGGTGGCCGAGTGGATGAGGCCCTTGCCTTGCGATCTGATGGTCGCTGGTTCGAATCCCGGTGGCAGTCATGCGTAAATGGGTTTTTCGGTCGAAAAAATCTATGTATGCATCCCACGTTCTCGCAACGGT
The DNA here is from genome assembly GCA_932526365.1 of Lobophora halterata. Taxonomy (NCBI): domain Eukaryota; kingdom Metazoa; phylum Arthropoda; class Insecta; order Lepidoptera; family Geometridae; genus Lobophora; species Lobophora halterata. The sequence continues at coordinate 8,106,995 of OW052024.1, forward strand.
GAAGGAAAACATCGTGAGGAAACCGGCATGACAAAAGACAGAAAAAAAAATGTTCTATGGCATGTGACATCCACCAATCCGCATTGGGTCCGCGTGGTGGATTTAGACCCATTCGCTCTCCTGCCGAGAGTAGGCCTGAGTCCCAGCAGTGGGAACATTATAGGCTGATTATGCTTATGCTATGCTATGCTCTAACCGCCCTCTGAGGGCTAAATCTAAACGGCTATAATAATGGACAAATGTTGTTACAAGTCACGGGCTCTATTCGATGGGAACTACATTTAAAAACATAACCCTTCCAGGTGCCAGTCGGTCAAAAATTAGTTTATTTCATTTAAGGCCAACCCTCAAATCCGAATTCCATACAAAATGTTTCGGACAAATACTCAAAAAGTACGCCGTAATCAAAAAACATGGACGAAACGAATAGTGTAAAGAAATTAATATAATACGGCGTACTTTTTGAGTATTTGTCCGAATCATTTTGTATGGAATTCGGATTTGAGGATTGGCCTTAAGAATTATTTAGCTAAAATAGGTAACTTAAGAATTATTTAGCTAAAATAGGTAACTATCGCACAACTCTTTCTTTGTTTACAAAAAAAAATTGTATGTGAGAATGTATGTATGTATCATGTGGTTATGTATCATGTATTTGGACCGACGACGATAACTGTCAAATCACTCAATAGATCTTAATAAAATTAAGTAAGTAGGTGCGTAAATTCAAATACTTTTTATTATATGTATACTATAACCAAAATACTTTTTTTTTGTATTTTGGTTATAGTAGAAAGATACTAGGAAAATAAGCAGTTTCCCTCAAATTTTGACCTCACGCGGTAAAACCGCTGAATCGATTTAGCTCATCTACTTATCGTTAAAAGGTTTTAAATTTACCTACTCACCTGCCAAATTTCATCAAGATCATATGAGCGGTAAGACAGTTATTGTCTAACAAATATACATACATCAATACACACATAAAAAAGCGTTTTTTTAGTATCTACCTACTCTGACCTGAGACCTCGCTTCACTCAGTCAATTGTTTTATAACTTTTATGTAAACTAGTAGTTGCCCCAAACTTTGACCCAAAGGATGGCGCAGGACCTGTTTGGACCGAATGACCTGGCATAATCTGGAGGAGGCCTATGTCGAAGGACAACCTGACTTAAACTAAAACAAAGAAAAACAAAACAGAACTATAAAATATCTGTACAATATGAGTCAGCGAATATAGGCTTATTTTATTTTTATTTAATTTTATAATTGTTTTGTTGCTCACCGTCGACGGGCATGGGGTCGGTGCTGAAGAGCACGTAGCGGTGCGAGCCGTCCAGGCGCGCCGCCTCCAGCACGCGGCGGCGCGGGTCCGCCCAGAACACGTTGCCGCCCGCCCAGTCCACGGCCAGCCCCGCCAGCCAGTCGCCGGGCGCCGCCTCCGCCGCGTCCGCCGCCTCCGCCCCGCCCAGCGCCACCACAACCTGCGCCGCGGAGCCGTCACGCCGCGCGCGCCACACGCCGCCCGCCTCGCCGTCCGCCCAGTACAGCCAGCCGCCCGCCGCCGCGTACGCCAGCGCGCCCGCCTGCGCCAGCTGCGGCACGGGCGGCAGCAGCGGCTCCGCGCCCCCGCCGCCGCCCGCGCCGCCCAGCGCCAGCGCCCGCAGCTCCCAGCCCAGCGAGAACACCGCCAGCTCGTCGATCGCTGCAACCACCGCCACACTGCACGCCCCGCTCGGCTCGCCTGGCGCGACTGGCGGACACTCACGCTGGCAGTCGGCGCCGCGGCTGCGGTACCCGGCGGCGCAGCGGCACTGGCTGTCCGTCTCGGACACGGGCAGGCACAGGTGCGCGCACGGGGCGCGCCGCAACGCACACGCGCCGCCCGCCTCCGCGCCCGCGCCCGCCCCCGCCCCCTCCCACACCAGCAGCGACAGCACGCCCTCTGCACATTCGCACACGCACACGCACAACACATTAAATTTGAATCATTGCACGTTAATTTCCATAATATTATTCCCTTTTCTTGTTGTCGGAGAAAAACGCCGACTGTTTTTACTTTTTGGTCCATCTCAGCTTCGTTTTCCAAATATCTGAGCCTATTTTCCTAAATAATTGTTTGCTTTATACACAAAACTCAGAAAATATCCTAAAATAGATTTTGCTTTGGTTATTTGTCTAAGGTCAATGAACCAATAAACCCACAGAATAAACTATAGAAAATCTAGACGGTTGCGAGATTTATGGCTCTTTCATTCATTTCATTCACTTATTTAAAAATCACCAGGCTTGGGAGTTACATAGTGTGTTCTGTTTGGTGCAATGGAAATTGATCTAAGTAAAGTTTTAGGCAGTACTTATATTAAAAAATACCTATCAAAGTATTCGATTTTTCGAATTTGGTGCAAGTGTCAGTAAGAACATGATGGTAAACTAACTTAAGATTAGTGCTAGCTCCTAAGTTTGGTGATAAATCTAGCAATCATCTAGGTTGTCTGTGGTTTTTTGGTTCATTTTAATTTACCTACATAATTCAATATAATTTAAAATAATAATTAATTTATCTAGCTTGTTTCTTTAGATGGATTTTAGCTATCTGTAAATAAATAAATGGTTACCTGTGTTGTTCCGGAGCAGGGTGTCGCAGTCGTCGGGCGGCGCGCCCCCCGCGTCCCCCGCGCCGCACGCGCGCAGCGTGCCGTCGCTGGCGTCCGCCCACAGCACGCGGCCGCGCCACGCCGCCAGCGCCGTCGGCTGCCGGTGCGCCGCCGTGCGCAGCTGCACACACACACCGCGAGTCACGCGTCACGCACTCGCGCGCTGTCCCGCCCCGCCCGCACTCCACCCGCACCCCAAGCACTCACCGTGGTGGTCCGGCCGGAGGGCAGGTGCAGGTACTGCATGGAGCGCGACTCCGCGTTCACCCAGTAGAGCGTGCGGCCCGCCGCGTCCAGCGCCATACCTGCAACAGCGGCCGTGCCGTGTGTACTGGTGCGGGCGTGGGCGGGGGCGCGGCGCGCGGCGGGGCAGGCGCACTCACTGCACACGCCGGCCAGCAGCGGCTCGGCAGCGGCGTCCAGCAGGCGGCGGCGCGCGCCGCCGTCGCCGTTGGCCACCTCGATGCGCTCTTCGCCGTCCGCCGCTAGCGCCCAGTAGAGCTTGCCCCGGCGCGGGTCGACGGCGAGCGCGGTGAGGTTGTGCATGGTGCCGGCCAGCAGGTAGGCAGTGCGGCGCGCGCGCAGCTCCAGCACGGCCAGCGCGCCGCTCGCGCCGTAGTACAGCAGCTGCGCCGCCGCGTCCAGCGCCAGCGCGCGCGCCCCACCGCCGCCCACCACGCGCGGCGCCGCCTCCTCGTCCGCGCCCACGTCCACGCCCGCGCGCTTGATCTCGCCCGTCTGCAACACGACGCGCGCACGTGAGCCCGTGAGCAGGGGGTGGGGAGGGGGAGGGGAGGCGGAGTTCGCACCTCCAGGTCGGCCCAGTAGAGCGCGCGCTCGGCAGGCGCGGCCTGCAGCGCGGCGGGCGCGGTCACGTGCGCCGCCGAGATGGTGGGCGCCGCGTGCGCGCTCACGTCCTCGGGGTCCAGGCTCACGATCTCGCCCACGCGGCCGACGACCAGCGCCATGTCGTGCGGCTCGCAGGTGCGCGCGTCGGCGCGCAGGCGCATGAGGTGCGGGCAGGCGCACGCGCGCGCCGCCGGCCCGTCGATGAGGCACAGGTGCGAGCAGCCGCCGTTGGCGCGGCACGGCTCGGTGGCGGCGCGCGGCTGCCGGCTCGGGTGGATCACCTTCAGGTCGAAGGGCTGCGTGAGCGTGCGCTGCACCACGGTGACGTCGGAGCCGTTCCACTTGTTGGCGCGCAGCACGCCGTTGGTGCGCCAGTCGGTCCAGTAGAGGTGGCCCTCGAACACGGTGAGCGCGAAGGGGTGGCGCAGCGAGGCGTGGTCGCGCAGCACCTCGCGGTGGTCGCGCCCGTCGTAGGTGGCGCAGTGCAGCGAGTCGGAGCGCGCGTCCACCCAGTAGAGGCGGCGCGGGCGGTAGTCCAGAGCGATGCCGTTGGGCCACGCGCCCGCCGCCAGCGCGCCGCCCGCGCCCGCGCGCACCACGCCGCCCGCCACGCGCGCGCGCCCCGCCAGCGAGCAGCGCTCGATGCGCGGCGCCGCCTGCTCCCAGTCGCTCCAGAACAGCAGCCCTGCGCACACGCGCGCCGTCACACTGCGCACGTGCAGGTGGTGCATCCGCCCCCGCCCCGCCTCGCCACTCACCCTCGCGCGGGTCCAGCGCGATGGCGCGCGGGCTCTCCATGTCGCCAGAGAGCAGCGTGCGGCGGTACGCGCCGTCCAGCCGCGCCACCTCGATCTGGCGCAGGCTGCTCTCCACCCAGTACAGGTTGCCGCCCACCCAGTCCACGGCCAGCCCCTCCGCCGTGCTCAGCCCCTGCCGCACCACCGCCGTGATGTTGACGAGCGCCGCCCCGTCGTCCCGCAGGAGGCCCGTGTAGATGGCGTCGTCGACGACGTCGGTCCAGTAGAGCGCGGGCGCGCCGCCGGGCGCCGCCGCGGCGCGCCAGTCCAGCGCGATGGTGTTCTTGAGCGAAGATAGCAGCGTGCGCGCGCGCCGCGAGCCCAGCTCCACGCCGCGCACCGAGTGCCGGTTGCTGAACACCAGCAGCCCGCTCGCGCCCGCTGCAACACGACACACGCGCCCGCGCACGTCACCGACCGCCTCTCCGCCTCTCCTCCCCCTCTCCACACCCTCTCCGCTGCCGCGACACTCACAGGTGCTCTTGCAGGTGAACCCGTCGTCGGCTAGCCGGTAGCCCTCGTCGCAGGTGCACTTGTAGCGGTTCTTGTGCGACGCGCACGTCTGCAAAGGGCGCGCGATGGTTAGGTTGCAAGCGGGGCGGGGCGGGGCGGGCGCTGGGGGGGCGTACCTGGCTGCAGACGCCCCAGTCGGCGCAGGGGTGGGTGGACGCGCACGAGTAGCCGTCGCGCTGCAGGTGCAGCGGCGCCGGGCACGAGCACGCCGGGCCCGCCGGCGTCGCGTGGCACCCGTGGCTGCACGCCGACACCAGGCACATCGGCTCGCCTGCGTCGTTCGTTACAGGTTCATTAATATGTGTAGGTGTGTAGGTGGCGGTGGTAGTGGAGGAGGGTCAGTCGCGTTACCGCATCTGTCGGCCTCGTCGGCTCCGTCGGCGCAGTCCTGCACGCGGTCGCACTGCTGCGGCAACGGCACGCAGCGCGTCCCATTGTCGCAGCGCAGCGCGGGCGGCGCGCACTCGTCGCCCCGCGCCGCGCCCCCCGCCGCGCCCTTCGCCGCGCCCCCCGCCTCGCCCGCGCAGCCCCACTCGTCCGAGCCGTCCAGGCAGTCCACGCTCGCGTCGCACACGAACGCCTGCGCACCCCACACGGTCAGTCCCCGCCACAACACGACACTCGCAGCGGCAGCGGACAACCGGCCTCACCTTGCGGATGCACTCCGTGTTGTTGCACTGGAACTCGTGGTCCTCGCACGGCGACGCCTCAGGCCCGCGGCGGTGCCTGCAAGTCGATGGTCAAGGTCGATGCGGAAGGTGTCGCGAGTGGGCACGCGGGGCCGGGAGCGAGACTCACAGGGCGTCGGTCGGGGGCGCGGGGGGCGCGGGGCAGCCGGCCTCGTCGCCGGCGTCGGCGCAGTCGGCGCGCCCGTCGCACGTGTACTCGAAGGGCACGCAGCCGCCGCCGCCGCCGCACTTGAACATCAGGTCCGAGCACTCCGCTTCGTCTGCATGACATTAACACGCGTTGGTGTGGTGTGCGGTGTGTGGTGTGGGTTGCGGGGAGGTGCACGCACCGCAGTGGCGCTCGTCGCTGTCGTCGCCGGGCCCGCAGTCGGGCGCGCGGTCGCAGCGCCAGGCGGCCGGGATGCAGCGGCGGGAGGCGGCGCACGAGAACTGGTCCGCCGCGCACGCCGCGCCCGCGCACGCCGCGCTCGACTCATCCGCGCCATCGTAGCAATCTGCGCACGCACACGCTCACACACACACACACACACCACAACAATAACATTCAGCCTATTTTTATTCTTTAAATGAGTTGGATGGAACTAAAGAATGAGTTGAACTTCATGAAACTATAAATGGATTACAATAATCTGACAAGTCCATGTTTTATTTAAGCCATCATCGTCATCAGCGTGACGAGTGGACGCACCCTTCAGTCCGTCGCAGACCCAGCTCTTGAGGATGCAGCGGTTGGTGTCGCACTGCATGAACTGGTCCTCGCTGCAAGTCCGGTTCGCTGCAACACGTATCGCGCGGGGTGAGGAGGGTGGTCGCGAGGGTGTGCGGGGTGCGGGTGAGGGCGCGTGGTAGTTACCGCAGGGCCCGGTCGGCGAGGCGTCCTCGTCGTCGGCATGCGGGCAGTCGGCGTCGCCGTCGCACACGTACTGCGCGTCGATGCATTGCCTGCGAACGAGCGCACCGTTACGGACGAGCCCGCGCCGCACGCACCGCCCGCGCCGCGTCGCACTCACCCGCGTCCGCAGTGGAAGTGTCCCTCGGGGCAGCGGCGGGGCGCGCGCGCAGCGGGGGCGGCGGGGCCGGGGGCGGCGGGCGCGCAGGCCGCCCCCGCGCCGGCGCAGGCGCACACGCGCGCCGCCGCGCCCGCCGCCAGGCACAGCTGCTCGCAGCCGCCGTTGTCGGCGGAGCAGGCGTTGGAGCCGGTCTCGCCGGACGCCGACACGAGCTTCAGGTCGTAGATGGGCGGCGCCAGCTCGTGCAGCACCACGACGGAGCCGTTGTGGAACCGCTTCTTGATCAGCCCCAGGTTGTGCTCGCTCCACATGATGGCGTCTGCGGCCCGACACCCTCACACTCAATTGCTATAATACACTACTAGACGAAGTCGAGGGAACGACTAAACATAACAAAACACAAAAAAAAAACACAAAACACAAATAAAAACACAAATAACTACTTCAACTTATTTGTGGAAAATAAGTTGAAGTAAAAAATAAAAAAAGTACTAAGTTGAATGTGTTCAGCGAGTACAATATCGCGGTATTGCAGTGGCCTGCTCAGTCCGCCGCGCCGATCTCGATCCAATTAGCCATTTTCCTCTGAAGATTCCAAAAAAATCCACCAGAGGCGGTATCGAGTGTATGCGTCCATCCCGTTCAGTGAAAACTACTGAACGGATTTCATTGAAACTTAACAGTATCATAGCTACCAATCCAGGATAGGACATAGAGTATATAATACCTATTACAATAAATCTCTTCTAAAGGTAGATAGAGGAGTTCAGAATTTGTATGGGAAAAGTTTTTTTAAAAGATGTATCAATCTAAAACTTTGTAATTATGTTTTTCAAAACAAATAATTAGATACGGGTTTCAGCAAATTTTCAAAATCAAAGTTTAAACATCTTAAGTACGTATCGAAGGTGCTTTAAGACTAAAAGTTAAATGCACCACCCTTTGTGGGTCTTGGCCTCCTCAACGCGCTCGTTCCTGGCTTGGTCAGTGTCTTCCAAGTTGTTAGTTTGCCCAACTTCTTCAGGTCTTCCTCCAGACCATCCTCTATTAACAAAGTACTGCAAAAAAAAAGAAGAAATTCCAAACATTAAAAAGAAACAATATTGTGTCGGTGCAAAACAAAAATAGTACATTGACCTCTCTACCCACTGACAGTCATAATCGTTTTTGTATTAATTGTGAGTTTAATAATTAATTAAAGTTAAAGTTTTGACAAAATAATTATTTTACACGTACGTTTCGCCAAATCAGTGCACCTACCGTACGAGTAACGTAACAAAACACACCAACGACTCCAGAAACTATTTTACTGTGTCCGAAAACAGAGCGAACACTAGCGCATCCCAAATTGAAATGTCATATGTTATTTAGTATTGAATAATATTGTCAAGCAAGGCGTGGATTTTTGCCTTGACTGCCAACCGAAAAACACATCAGTACAAAAACAGATCTTACTAACACAGGTAAAAGATTTTTAATCCCCTAGGACGGCGGTTATTGAGGTAATAAAAAGAGTTAAGCAATAAAAAGTCAATGTATGAAATTCTTCCTGCTCCGCGACTGCATTTTAGCATAGAATACTCAGTTTAAAATTAACTTCTTGAAAAATATTACAGATTGATTTGTTGTTATCAATACAATAGTTTATCCTAAACAACTGAACTAACTGACAAAAGTCGCACAGGCTAAGCTATTAACGTAGAGACGTCAAATTTCAAGGGCATGTTCTTGAAAAAATATACCACTGATATGTGCACACTAGGATCGGATTTCTTTAATTTACAACATAAGTTTAGAAGTTTAAAAGTGCCAATGAACAATATAAATTTCTTAATTAGTTTTTTGGGTAGTACCTACCTATAAAATAAAATTACTACGCATTCATTGATCAATCTCAACTTTAAAACTAAATTAATTGACAGAAACAAACATTCAATAGCAGCATAATTTTAATCGGGATTCCCTGACTTTGTATTTATGACATTTATTTACTTTAAAAACCAGTAGGCAATGCCATGTAGTTTAAGTTTGTGACTTATTCAAATAATTTGACAATGACTAATTCAAACATTGATCAGCGCTTAAAATAATATTGCCACTAGTTACCAACCCTTATTTATTTGAGAAAAAAGAATTAAATGAGGCAATTTCTTCTAGAAACGGTTTAAATTAAAGAAAAAAAAAATCATATTATATAAATATACAGGGAGTCCCACGGCTATGCCACATGGAGGGAAAGTACCTTGAATATTGTAGATGGAACATTTTACTGAAAGAAGACATTATTTGAATTTAAAAATCATATTAAACTGCATTCATAGATATTTAAATAATTACATGGTTGAACCGGGAATCTAACCCGTTACACGAGAAAAATAACCACCTGTAGCTTTATCATACTGATCGAAAGGTTTCATCATAAGGATTATTTTTTGCTAAGTAACATAATGTCAAAAATAAAAGGAAGACCATGAATTTTAACACTTTGAATACAAAATTAATCAGTTTATCAAATGCTCAAAATGAGTCCCTTCCTGTTGAATACAAAGTCGCACTCTTTTGATTAATTCGCTCCCTGTCGATTATTTGATCTGGTTGTGGTGGATATTTAGAATAATACTCTAAGTTCTGCTTGTAGCTCGTGGACACTTTCATAATTATGCATACTTCTTAAGTGGGTACATTTATTAGTAATAGGTAGGTCGGTTCAACCTTGTAATTATTTAAATATCTATGAATCCAGTTTAAATTGTTTTTTAAATTCAAATAATGTCTTCTTTAAGTAAAATGTTCCATCTACAATATTCAAGTTACTTTCCCTCCAGGCATATCCGTGGGACGCCCTGTATATATTTTTTGTTTATATGTTGTTTTTATGTTTTATTTTAAATTCTAATTTTATTAGAACAAGTTCATGTACTATGTTATATGCAAATGTATTTTTTATTTCATGCAACTATTTAAATATTTATATTCGTCATTCATAGTTGTGTTATACTTATTCAATAAATAATAATGGCATCTGCACTTAACTACATCCAAAGAAAAATGAAACTAGGTAAGTGAGTTCCGCCGCTATAGTGATTACTTAAATTAATACTTAAGCAGGACACACAAACTAACTAACTAAACTAAGGACTAACTAAATTGAACTAAGGACACACCAGTTTACGAGACAGAAATATTACCTAAATCATCTTTAAAAAGATGGGTTCCCATCCAGTAACACCCAAACGAGTAACACTGTTACTCGATGGGAATTTTTTTCCCATCGAGTAACACCCCTCGTCAGGGTGTTACTCGTTGGGAATTTTATTATTATGCTTAACTCTTTTTATTACCTCAATAACCGCCGTCCTAGGGGATTAAAAATCTTTTACCTGTGTTAGTAAGATCTGTTGTTGTACTGATGTGTTTTTCGGTTGGCAGTCAAGGCAAAAATCCACGCCTTGCTTGACAATATTATTCAATACTAAATAACATATGACATTTCAATTTGGGATGCGCTAGTGTTCGCTCTGTTTTCGGACACAGTAAAATAGTTTCTGGAGTCGTTGGTGTGTTTTGTTACGTTACTCGTACGGTAGGTGCACTGATTTGGCGAAACGTACGTGTAAAATAATTATTTTGGTGAAAACTTTAACTTTAATTAATTATTAAACTCACAATTAATACAAAAACGATTATGACTGTCAGTGGGTAGAGAGGTCAATGTACTATTTTTGTTTTGCACCGACACAATATTGTTTCTTTTTAATGTTTGGAATTTCTTCTTTTTTTTTGCAGTACTTTGTTAATAAATTAAATCTGTCAACAGGTATTATATTATCTATCATAATGTAGGTGGGAAATCTTATTAAAAATAAATAAAAAATCCTTCCCATCGAGTAACACCATGACGTGGGTGTTACTCGTTGGGGAAAAAAAATCCCAACGAGTAACACCCTGACGAGGGGTGTTACTCGATGGGAAAAAAATTCCCATCGAGTAACAGTGTTACTCGTTTGGGTGTTACTGGATGGGAACCCATCTTTAAAAATAATCAAGTGTTACACTTTGTTCCCATCGAGTAACACCAATTCTATTATTTTATTCCCATCGAGTAACACCATGACATGGGTGTTACTCGTTGGGAAAAAAAATTCCCAACGAGTAACACCCTGACGAGGGGTGTTACTCGATGGGAAAAAAAATCCCATCCACCTGAACTGCTTTGAGAAAAGGATATAGTACGGCCGTGCCACTTTTTTGCTCGACTTGTTGGGAGCCCTGCCGGGCTCCCAGATATTTCATAGCTTATATAAGAAAAAAATGTAACTGTGAGTCTAATGTTAAATAAATAAAATAAAAATAAAATAAAATAATCTAAGCTAAGTAATATGAAATTTATATACATATGTAAACATAACCCTTCCTTGGCAGTCAGGTAAAAAATAAAGAAAAGGAGAACAACAATATAAATCAACTCAATACTTAACTAATAAACAAATAAATGCCACTGGCATGTTATTTAGACATTAATTGTACGCTAAGAAGAAAAGAAGAACTCCCTGCTCAGCCGCGCTCGGGCCGAGGGGGTGCTGGTGCAGCATAGGTCAATGTCTACGCCACGCTGACAAATCTTATTAAGGTTTTGTATATATGTAGTAATTTTAGATTTGTGGCTGAGTAGTTTGGAGTTGAGCATTACCTTACAGGCGTAGAAGCATTTGTTTCCAGCTGTAATTCTTGCCTTAATTTCTTCTTCCATTCTGTTTTGAGTATTCAGTCAGATTGGAGTCAAAGTATCGGAAACTGCTCACGCCTTCAATGATGCTGTTGTCCAAATATACATCGTTTGGGGGTGCGGGAAGCCGGCTAGTAGCAAGGTTCTGAGTCTTGGAGGTGTTCACTTGCAGCCCCTATTTCGCCGATTCGGTTGGTAGGTTTCAGAAGTGTCTTAGCAGGCTGTTCTTTGTTACCCGACTGTCAAGGAAGGGTTATGTTTTTCGCGCGTATCTTGTATGTATGTATGTAGGTATGTATGTAAATTTCTTGGTTACCTCGTATCTCCCGAACGGCTGGATGGATATTGACAATTAACGTGTTGTTAGATTCGTCTCAATAACCCGAGTGTTCTTAGATGGGTTTTTAGAAAAAAAAAACAAAATGGCGGATTTTTGGCGCAAAATAGTTGGTCGTTGAAAAAAATTTGGTTACTTATCCTGTCGAGTAGGGTATCAAAATGAAGGAAATTTAATGGAGATTACAAAAATATATATGAGTCATATGTTTGGGTATAATTAATGGGCAATTAAGGGATTTATTTCAATAAATTTTACGCTACCTAATCAAAAACTATAATGCGGTCAGTAAAGGTAGCGTAAAAATCGGCCACGTGTGTGTTGGACCTCGTATTACGCATTTTATCCGGAATTATAAATTAAAATTAAAACGAAGCAATAAAATATTTAGAATCTGCACTTCCGCTACTTACCGCTAGATGGCGCTGTATGTATTTTAAAACGCTTTGTCTATACTTTTTACCCGACTGCCGAGGAAAGGTTATGTTTTTCGCGCATATCTTGTAAGTAGGTACTAGGTACATACCATGTAGTATGTATGTATAAAAAAATTTGGGGAAATACGATCAGAAGAGCGTTTTAGTGGCGTCTAGTTTATTACCCGACTGTCAAGGAAGGGTTATGTTTTTCGCGCGTATCTTGTATGTATGTATGTATGTAAATTTCTTGGTTACCTCGTATCTCCCGAACGGCTGGATGGATATTGACAATTAACGTGTTGTTAGATTCGTCTCAATAACCCGAGTGTTCTTAGATGGGTTTTTAGAAAAAAAAATACAAAATGGCGGATTTTAGGAGCTAAATAGTTGGTCGTTGGAAAAAAATTGTTTACCAAACCTATCGAGTAGGGTATCAAAATGAAGGAAATTAAAAGGAGATTACAAAATTATATATAACTCATATTTTTGGGTATAATTAATGGACGATTAAGGGATTCATTTTAATTAATTTTACGCTACCTAATCAAAAACTATAAAGCGGTAAGTAAAGGTAGCGTAAAATTCAGCCACGTGCGTGTTGGACCTCGTATTACGCATTTTATCCGGAATTATAATTAAAAATTAAAAATAAGTAAATAATTATTAAAATCTACACTTTCGCTACTTACCGCTAGATGGCGCTGTATGTACTTTAAAACACTTTGTCTTTTCTCTTTACCCGATAGCCAAGGAAGGGTTATGTTTTTCGCGCGTATCTTGTATGTATGTATGTATGTCAATTTCAGGGGTAGGTAATACGATCAGAAGAGCGTTTTAGTTGCGTATAGTTTATTTTACAAACTGAACTTCATAAACAGATTAAAAGAAGTAGGTATTCATGCACTAGTGTAACAGTGTTACACGTTTGGGTGTTACTTGATGGGAACCCATCGTATCCTTAATGTAGTTTTATAACAATTACTTCGGGCAGAAGCAAGAACTTCACGAGCTTAAGTAGTTATAAAGAAATAAAATTTAATTCCAGGTAAGAACCCATTTTTTTTTTTTGTTTAACCTGTGACACCATAGGTTAAACATTGTTGGGCAAAGATCTCCCCAAAACCTTTCACTTGTCACGGTCTTTTGCAGCCTCCCACCATTCCCTCTCGAATCCGTCCAGATCGTCCCGCCAACGATTTCTCGGCCGACCCCTACGCCGCCGCCCGTCTTCAGGTATCCAGAGAGTGGCTAGTGTTGCCCACCTCTCCGGGTACATGCGGCTAGAACCCTTAGGTACTTGAAGCACACACAACATTATTTGTCGTCATCATCATCATCGCACATATAAATATACAGCAGTTTTAATTGCCATTGAGCGCAATCTTTGGAAATTCTCATCCACCTTCTTCCAGCTATCACGCGCAGGTTATGGCTCTTTTTAGCCAGAGATCGTCCTACACTGCGCTTGCGTAGATGAGACGCGATCTTCCCTCTAGAACACGTTGACCCCACGGCTGTCGGTTCTTTGGTAGATGTGGTCGGCCAACCGCTACTTTAGCTTCTTGATTGTCTCGTCTGTTTAAGCTATGTCGACCACTTTAGTTCTCCGTTCTGTTAGATGGGTTCATTCTGAATTTTGGAAACCTCGAGCATAGCCTCTTCCATAGCCTATTTCGCTGAGCTACCTTCACGTTACTTTGTGTTGTCACGTTACAATGTTTTGAGTACCTACTACATTCAATGTTTTTTAAATTTAATTTGGAATAATGAATTGGCAGTGAATGTATAAATATTTCGCAGTCGGGTTTTCAGTTTTTTAAACTTTAAGCTTGTTGTGTATTGGGATCATGGTGCCTAGCTGCCACTCTTGGGACATTTCTCCAGCGTCCCATATGTGCTTGGTAGAGCTGGTCCCCTATTCTTAAGTAGCTCTGATGCAATTGTGTCCAGACCGGGGGTTTCGTGTATTTATGTGTGTGTGTGTGTGTGTGTGTGTGTGTGTGTGTGTGTGCGCGCGCGTACCTTCGTAGGCTGCGATCCCGTACGGCTTGGCGGCGGCCAGCTGCTCGCCGTCCGCCAGCGTCGTCACCCGCTTCGTGTCCAGGTCCATACACTGCACCTTGCCCCAGAACGTCTCCACCCTGCACACACGCGGGACGCACCAGTCAGGGCGGAGGCGGGGCGGAGGCGGTCACGGGGAGGGGCCTGGATGGCACTCGGCACTCACCAGTAGAGCACGCGGCCGTGCAGCGCGAGGCCGTTGGGCCAGCGCAGGTGCGCGTCGTAGAGCACAGCGGCCGCGGAGCCGTCCATGAGCGCGTGCATGATGCGGCCCTCGCCGCCGCCGCCCGCGGGCACGCGCTGCCACGCCGACCAGTACATCTCCCTGCAACACGCGCACGCGTCATGCGCCCGCCCCCCACCCCACGCCCGGGCGGGGGAGGGGGAGGGGGAGGGGCACTCACCCGGCCGGCGGGTCGAGCGCGAGCTGGCGCGGGCTGTAGGCGGGGTCGGCGTAGAGGCGGCGCCGCACGTGCGCCGCGTCCAGCCGGCACGCCAGCACGGCGCCCTGCGACCCGTCCGTCCAGTACAGGTTGCGACCTGCACACACACGCGCACGCGCGATTAGCCGCCGGCCGCACGCACACGCACGCGCCCGCGCACGCACGCACTCACCGATCCAGTCGACGGCGAGCCCCTCGCAGTTGTCCACGTCCGAGTCGAGGAACACCTCGCGGCCCGACCCGTCCAGCTTCTGGCGCCCTATCTCGTATCTGGAACGGTATCATTACATACACACCCACTTCAGATCGAGTACCACCCCACTCCATGAAGGTACCTCTCGACGTCGCTGTAGTAGAGGTGCTGGCTTTGCAGGTCGACGGCGACGGCGGAGGGGCGGGCGGCGGCGGTGGCGGGCGCGATGGCCTCCCAGGCGGCGTGCCGGCCGCCCGGCTCCAGCGGCAGCGCGCGCACCAGCGGCGGGCCGGAGCCGCGTGCCACCACCAGGTAGCTGTCCTCCTGCACGCGCGTGCAGCGGTGCTTGCCCTGCAGCCGGTAGCCGTGCGGGCACAGGCAGTGCACGCGCGGCCGCTCGCGCTCGTACGCCGGCACGCACAGGTGCGAGCAGCCACCGCCGCCCGCCTCGCGCGCGCACGCGTGCGCCGCCGTCGGCTGCCGCTGTGCGTGGTACACCAGCGCGGCCAGCGGGCGCGCCGCTAGCGCAAGCCGCTCGGGCAGGCCGCGCGACCGCGCACTCCGCGCCACGCGCGCCAGCCGCGACTCCGCCCACTCGGGCAGGTACAGCCACTCGCCCAGCACCGAGATGCCCGCCAGCCGCTGGCTCTGCGCAGGACGAGCACGCGCGGTCAGTCGGCGCCGCGCCGGCGAGCGGGGCGGTCGCGCGCGCCCGCACTCACCGCGTAGCCGCGGCGCACGGTGCGGCGCCCGCCACCGTCGTAGTCGGCGCGCTCGACCGTCTCCAGGTACCCGTCGGCCCAGTACACGTGCCGGTTGGCGAGGTCCAGCGTGATCGCGCCGGGGTACACGAGCTTCGCGTCGGCGATGGGGCGGCGCCGCTCGCCCGCCAGCGTGGCGCGCGACACGGACGCCGGCGCGGCGCCCCACACCGACAGGAACATCCAGCCGGCGCCGGGGTCGACGGCCAGCCCGCGCAGCTGCGTCAGCCCCTCCGCCACCATGCGGCAGGCGCGCAGCGAGGGCGCGCACACGTACACCACGCAGCGCCGCTCGTCGCCCAGGTACCAGTTGCCCGACACCCAGTCCACCAGCAGGTGGCTCACGGCTGCAACACACGCTCGCGCTCACTCGCGGCACGGCGGGGCGCGGGCGCGGGGCGCGGGCGCGGGGCGCGGGGCGGGCGTACTCACAGTCGAGGTCGGGGAAGAGGTCCGGGCGCGGCATGGTCCACGAGTGCGTGAGGTCGTCGACGCGCGCGCACACGATGTCGGCGCGCGACAGGTTGTGGTGCACGTAGCACACCGTCCTGCGCACGTCACATTACTGCACCAGCCGCACACGCGCGCACGGCGCCGGGGCTCGCCGCACTCACCCGTTGGCGTGCACGATGTCGATGGCGCGCACGTCGAGCGCGGGCAGCGGCGCGCGGGCGCGGGGCGGCGGGGGCGGCGCGGGCGGCGCGGCGGGCGGCCACACGCGCCGCACGTCGCTCTGCGTCGCCACCACCACCGACAGCGGCTCCCACTCCGGCTCTGCACACGAAACGCACATTGTCCGACCGCCCCGCCGGGCGCGGGCCCCCCCGGGGCTACTTCCCAGTTCGTACACTATTTTGTTATGCTAATTTTATACCCTTCGACAGTACTGATGAGAAAAGTGTTTTGAGAAAAATGTTTTATTTTTTTCGTTAAGTAGTAAAGTAGTATCGCATACTTAAAAATATTCTAATGACACGATAAAGTACCTAATGCTCATTCAACTCAACTCAACAATCAAATCAACAAAAAAAAACAAATCTTATAAATTTACGGTTTTCTGATTTTTTCCTTTGTATACACACAATTACCTAGCTGGATGCCAAATTTGAGATTTCGTGAACAAAAAAAGTGCAAGGTTTCATACTTTAATTTAGATTTTATATGTGTTTTAAAATTAACCCTACTTACTTAAAAACACGTATAAAATCTAAATTAAAGTATGAAACCTTTCGCTTTTTTTGTTCACGAAATCAAAAAACATAGAGGAAACGAATAGTGTGTAGAAATTACTATAATACGGCGTACTTTTTGAGTATTTGTCCGAAACATTTTTGTATGGAATTCGGATTTGAGGATGCCCCTTAAAGACCAAAGTGTACGAATTGAAAGTCAAAGTATGGAAACTAAAATATGAATAAATCATTATCGGAGTGTACGAATTGGGAAGTAGCCCCCCCCCCCCCCCCCCCCCCCCCGGCGGCGCATTACCGTTGCGGGGTGCGCAGGCGCGCGCATCGGCCGCGAGCGCGTAGCCGGGCGCGCAGGCGCACGCGTACGAGCCCGCCGAGTTGAGGCAGCGTTGCGCGCAGCTCTCCTCCTGCGCGCACTCGTCCGTGTCTGCCACACACACACACACATCAGAGGCGTCACACTCGGTGCGGTGCCGCATGCCGCATGCCGCCCGGACGTAGTGGCAGTACTGACCGACGCACTGGCCCCCGCGCGGCTCGTACCCGTCGCGGCAGTAGCACTGCAGCCCCGCGTGCGTCGGCTTGCAGCCCAGCGCGCAGCCCAGCCCCGAGCACTGCGCCGCACTGACTGAAACACTCCCACATTCTGTTCTGTTCTCACACACACACGCACACACATGTATTCACCCTGCTTAGGAAGTTCGCTTGTGTTTGTTGTATTATTTTTACTGTGTGCAATAAATTGTGTTCCATGTACGTAAGTATGCGTGTAGTGTATTGCAGTGTAGTGTTGCATGTATGTAGGGTAGGTAGGCGGTAGGTAGGTACAGTTGGTGCAGAGGCTCCACTCGTCGCTGCCGTCGAGGCAGTGGCGCGCGGCGTCGCAGAAGTGGCGGACGTGCACGCAGCTGAACTGGCCGTCCGCCGGCGTGGCGCAGCGCGCCCAGTTGCCCGGACACTTGAAGTCCTTCTCGCCTGCAACACCACCCGCGCCGTGAGCGTGTGTCGCGTGCCGCGCCAGGGCAGTGGTGGCGGAGGTGGCGGCACGTACACATGTAGGGCTCCTCGTCCGAGTCGTCGTGCGGGCCGCAGTCGGCATCGCCGTCGCAGCGCCAGCCGGCCGCGATGCACAGCCCGCTGCGCGCGCACCGGAACTGCCCCGCGGCGCACGTCGTGTTCCACACTGCGACACGACACAAGCGTACTGCACTGCGAGATACCGTACGGCACGACCCCGCAGGACCCCTGTCGGTGTGTACTGACCGCAGTCGAGCTCGTCGGAGGCGTCGGCGCAGTGCGCGCGGCCGTCGCAGACCCACGCGAGCGGCACGCAGCGCTGCCCGTCCGCGCACGCGAACTGCTCCTGTGCGCACGGCCCCTCCTCTGCAACCACACAACGCACGCGACTCCGTCACGCATACGCCACCCAACACAGGCAAAGCGTATCCCTAAACCGGTCTTCCTAGACATGACGAAAGCTTTTGACGTGGTTTGTCACAAAAGCCTGTAATGCAAACTGGAACAATACGCCATAATGGTCCTGTGCATTATGTTATGTGCTTTGAAAAGTTATCATAAAATGAGAAACAGTGAACAAATAAATAGTAAATTCAGGGTTCGAGGATATAATATCAATGGATATATATCCAATATAAATCCAACTAAAATATCCGATATACACGGTCAATTTTTAATCACCATAAAAAAAAATACGCATAGTCAGTTGCCGTTACTGAACACATATACGGTAAAAAACTTGAAAAAATTAAGTCGATTTTTTGTCAAAATATGTTTAACTAAAATTGGATAACTGTAACCGTTAGTCGTTTTCCTATGGATTTGCGTCAGGCGGTACCTTTAATTGATAATAATTAAAGTTTTATTCATCGTTTGGCAAACCCGGGTACCTAGCTTGAGCCAGCTCGCAAAACCTCGGCTCGGGCGCCGCACTCGCTCCGCTATCACTCTGCCATTTTGTAGAAATCCAAAATTCTGACTGCACAGATGCAACGTAGTACCCCGTCTGCATTGCCCATTTAATTTTTTTTTGGTAATTAAAAATTGGTGGTGTATATCAAATATTTTCTTTTATATAAAATATTAGCTGATGCCCGCGACTTCGTCTGCTCAGTTCTTTATAAATTGTAGCCTAAGTAAAGTTATACCTATTATTGTAAAGTTTCATTAAAATCCATTCAGTAGTTTTTACGTGAAAGAGTACCAAACATCCATCCATACATTCTTACAAACTTTTGCGTTTATAATATTAGTAGGATTATATACCTACCTACCTACCAACCTGTCTACCTACCAACCTGTCTACCTACCTACCTAACTACCTTCCTACCTACCAACCTGTCTACCTACCTACCTTCCTACCTAAATTGGGGCCAAAAAATTAAGACAAAAAACTTGGGGCAAAAATATATACCTTTAGTAAAAACCGCATGTAGATTCGACATGTACTTTTCGAGATAGCACGTAGTAGGTCCCGAGGTGGACGTGCGAATCGTCAACCTTCGTATACTCCCGAGATACCATATGGGGGGTATAGAAGGGGTGGAGGGGAGGGAGGAAAGTTGAAGTTTTCCTGAACTCCCACCAACCTCCCCTATACATTCCCGTATTTACATTTAACATTTTTCAACTCCATCTAGGAGAACAATGTCAATGAGTCAGTCATTCAGTCTAGCTGGTGCCCGCAACTTCGTCTGCGAAGGTATCTTTATAAATTGTAACCTGTGTTATTCTGATGTGGGGCAAAAAAAAATTGGGGCAAAAAAAAAATTGGGACAAAAAAAAAATTGAGGCAAAAAAAATGGGGCAAAAAAATTGGAGCAAAATAAAAATTGAGGCAAAAAAAATGGAGCAAAATGAGGCAAAAAAATATGAACAAAAAATTGGGGCAAAAAATAGAGGTAAAAAAAGGGGCAATAAAATTGGGGCAAAAATAAATGGGCCATAAAGAAATAGGGGCTAAAAATAATTGGGGCAAAAAAAATAAGGGCAAAAAAACTGGGGCAAAAAAGGGGCAAAAACAATGGACCAAAAAAAAATTGAGGCAAAAATAAATGGGCCAAAAAGAAATAGGGGCAAAAAATTAATGGGGGCAAAAAAATAAGGGCAAAAAAACTGGGGCAAAAACAATGGGCCAAAAAGAAATAGGGGCAAAAAATTAATGGGGGCAAAAAAATAAGGGCAAAAAAACTGGGGCAAAAACAAAGGGCCAAAAAAAATAGAGGCACAAAAAACCTGGGGCAAAAATAAATAGGAGCAAAAATTATTGGGGCAAAAAAATAAGGATAAACAAACTGGGGCAAAAAAAGGGGCAAAAACAATGGGCCAAAAAAAATTGATGCACAAAAAAGCTTGGGGCAGTAAAATTGAGTCAAAAAAATTGGGCGAAAAAAGGGTAAAAAAAATTGGGTCAAAAAAAGGGACAAAAGAAATTGAGGCAAAAAAAGGGTCAAAAAATAATTGGGTCGAAAAATAATTAAGGCAAATAAATTGGAGCAAAAAAAATGGAGCAAAAAAAATTGGAGAACTATCGCTGCAAGAAGACTGCATACTACTGGGGTGCCGCGTGATAATACCACAGACGTTACGCCAAGCGGTGTTAAGAATGCTGCACAAAAATCATACGGGCATAGTACAAACTAAGGCGTTGGCCAGGAATTACGTGTGGTGGCCACGCCTCAATGATGATATCGAGTCTTTGGTGAGCGGCTGCACTAAGTGCCTGGAACACCGGCACATGCCTCCAAGGACCAGTCACAAATGGATAACGCCAACAAGGCCATATAGATTTTGCCGGACCATTCCACAACAGGTACTTCTTGATTATGGTTGACGCATACTCTCGTTGGCCAGAATTATTAATGGTGAAAAACACTACATCGGCCACAGTGATCAAACTGTTGAGAAACGTCTTTGCAACTCATGGACTGTGCGAGGTATTAGTGTTAGACAATGGCCGAGAAAACATGTGTTTCCTTTAATATCTGGACATAATAATGATAATGTGGGCCGAAGCGCAGCCGAGGCTCGCAAATGGACAAACATGATAATGTGGGCCGAAGCGCAGCCGAGGCTCGCGCTCGCATACGTGAGTCCATCCGGGGGGGTAAGTCAGTGTTAGCGCACGTCTAGGGGGAGCTAGACTACCGGCGCGCACTGACCAGTCCTTTCACATACGTCCCCGCCGTCCCCCCCGGGCAATGTTATGGTCCGAAAAGAGCTCCCCACCTTAAACCTCTGGACTGTAACAGCTAAATGTGAAGGGCGCATGCATGAAAGAGATTAGTAAGAATGTGTGAACGTATGTCAAGGTGTAATAGATTTGTATGAGTGCAAAGTTGTGTGTCCGCAAGCATGTATGTAAGTGTGTTTTTGCAAGAGTGAGAGGGGGGGAGCTGCTGAGTACGCTTAGCAACTCCCCCCCTCTCTCTTTCTTGTCTCTGAGTAAGACTGAGGTAGTGTGAAGGGCCACTACCTCATGCACTCACTGCTTTTCTGCCCTTACTAACTTGTGTGTGTGTTCACAGCAAGTAAAAAACCCAAAAAAAAAAAATGAGTAGTACAGGCAAAGAATACGTTGTGCCATGCGACCCGGCTAGCGACCGGCGCCCGTCGGTATCCGGGCCGGCGGGTGGTAAATTGGTTACCGAAGGCGGCGGCGGGGCGGGACCCCAGGCCCCGCCTACCAGGGATGCTACTGGGCGTCATCCAAGACCAGCCGACGCAACAGCGGGTCCTGACGCCGCAACCGCGGCTATCATCACCACTTCTCACCCGGGCGGTGCGCGAGAGGATGGGCCAGTGCGAAGGTGGAGGCACCGGTCAAACCGACCGAGCTCCTACACAAGGAGGATGAGGAGGGAGGCGAGGGAAGCTGCGGAGGCTGCAGCAACGGCCGGCGAAGTTGTGTTGGGTGTAGGCAGGCAAGGGGAGACCGGGGGGCCCGCGCCACCCGGCAACCCACCGGTAGGTACAAACGAAAACGCCATACGGCGACGCGAGAGGGAAGAGCGCAGGATGCGAACCGGTTCGCTTGTCTGCCTCATCAACCAGCGAGCAGTGGAGGGCGTACTTTACCAAACCGACGTAGCGGCTATTGCGCCGTCCGTCGGTGCGGTGATGGCGCGTCCACCACAATATGATAAAGGGACTTACCGCACCTCCTCGATCATGCATCCGACACCATCGCGAGCCGAAGGCGGTCCCCCAGCAATGGAAGGGACAAGACCGACGGCGTCCCAGGGACGGGTGGCGGCGGACGGATTCATGACCGTGGGAAGGGGTGGTAAGCCCTTAAAACAAAACTACGGTGGCAAGCCACCGGCTAAACACGTGGGCCACACGAGGAACACGCACCAGGCAGCCGGAACTCGCACACGTCCACCCATCGCCCCCCCGAGTAAACCTCGAGACATTGGCGCGGCGATGGATTGCGAGGTCCATGGCGGAGGTGCAACGTCCACGACGCCCACGGCCCAAGAGGTCTCTGCGAGCGAAGGCTCCCGTGGCGGCAAACGACAGAGGAGCACGGATCTGGTGTCGCCTTCCACTGCTAAGGCGGACAAGAAGCTGCGTCTAGACCGTGGATCCCCTGCTGCGGGACCTTCTAATGCTGAAAATCAGCCCTCTCAGCATGGAGCGGGGAACGAAACCGTGTCGAATGCCGAAGTGACCAAGGCCAAACACAGGGTGGTAGTCTTGGATCGCTCTGGGGTACACATGGACGAGTACAACGCTACATTGCTGAGAAAGGCGCTGGAGGAGTGTCTTTACAGATACATCATGGACGAGGACCCGGATGAGGACGAAACTCCCACCTTCGAAACACTGCCGCATCTGTTCAGAGGTGGTTTGAGAGTGGAGGCCTGCGACGATCACTCGCTGGCGTGGCTGACCTCCACTGTCGAAGCCATGACGGGTCTTTGGCCGGAATAGAGGGGTTTCCACGTAATCCCGGAATACAAAGTGCCCAAGTACACGAAGGGGAGAGTGGCTGTGCCAGACTTCGTCAGTGGTAACGAAGAGGATCTCCGGAGATTCTTGGCGAGCCAGAATAAAAACCTGCGCATGCACACATGGCCAGTCTTCTCCCACAAGGTCGAGAGTTATCCGAGTGGCATGCGCAGAGACTTTATTGTATATGGGGTTCCGGCGGATCAAATTGAAAAGCTTAAACAGCAAGAGCAGTTCATTAGATATAAATTTGCCAAACTGCTGGTCAGGCTCCGCAGCCCAACGCCGCGCGACGTCCGGGACCCCATCATTAAACCTGTCGAAGGTCCAGCTAACGCGGAAACTACCCAGGACAGACCAACAACAGCCCCTATTGAGGATGACTACACGCAGGAGGATATCGACCGCATACTAGACGACGCTGGGACAGAAGTGCTAGGGGGACTCTCGGGTCTCAACCTCCTCTCCCCAGTGTCGTCTCTAGATCTGGAGCGGCCGATACCCTCGCCTGGCGATGGGTCAGCTCAGTAGGTGTGCTTCCAAAAGAACACCCCCCCCCCCCCTAAATCGTTTTATAGTGGATCAATCAAAGGGTAGTCGGGAAAAACTAAAAATAAAACAAACAAATAACTTGACATCCCCTCCTCCTGGGAGCAGCGGAAACCAAAATAGGCCGGGAATAGCACACAAAATAAATGTAATTCAGGCCAACATCTAACACAGCGTCACTGGCTTTGCGGCGCTGAGAAGAACCCTGGAGGAGCAACCAAACACCATTGCACTGGTCCAGGAACCATACATCGTCCGAGGGAGGGTAAGTTTCAGTTCTCTCAAAGGAAACGTCTTTAGCTCCCCGGCGACAAACAAAGCGCGAACTCTTATCTTCGTGCCAAACACCATCAAAGCATCACTGGTCACTCATCTATGCACAGATGACCTAACAGTGGTAAGAATAGACACTGGACTAGAAGGTAAGCTCAGCTCAATCCTCTTAGCTTCAGTATACTTAGATATCAAGGAGGAAGTGCCGCCTCATTCCCTAGAGGAGCTGCTTCTCTTCTGCCGCAAGCACGACACCGAATGCATTGTGGGCTGTGACGCCAACGCTCACAGTACTGTTTGGGGTTGTCCGGATACAAATGAAAGAGGTAAGGATCTATTAGACTTTGCACTCCAACACAACCTAAATATAATGAATAGGGGGTCCGAGCTCACTTTTGTAACCTCATGGGCTAGAACTATCATTGATATCACTCTAGCAACAGACATAATAGCCAATCACATCAGCGACTGGCATGTTGTAGACTATGAAGCATCGTGCGCCGACCACAGGCGAATCCGCTTCAGCATGAAAACGGGAATCTTCAAACCCCGCACGTACAGGAACCAAAAGAGAACTGACAGGTCTCTCTTTGCGGAACACATTAAAACGGAACTGAGCGTACTTCCAGCAATGGAAGTCTCGAAGGAGCTCACACCAGAAGAAATCGAGGAAAACCTGACTGTGCTGGTAAGCTCCTTGATAAATAGTTACGAAAGATCATGCAAACTGATAACAGAAAACAACAAAATTGCACACCGGAAAGACCGATGGTGGAACAAGAACTTAACTAAGTTAAGAAAAAGAGTAAGACATCACTTTAACAGAGCGATGAACACAAATTGTGAGAAAGACTGGGCTGACTACAGAGTAGCCAGACACAGTCTAAAAGTGGAAATCCGGCGCAGCCAAAACAACTCTTGGAGGAAATTTAGCAGTTCCATCCAATCACAGAGTGAGACGGCACGCTTAAGCAAGATATTATCAAGAGACAGAGCCAATAAACTGGGCACTCTGAAAAAACCCGACGGAACATACACGACAACAGAACGGGAACAGTTTGAACTGCTACTAGAAACACACTTCCCGGGCTGTACTTTAAAAGGTGACACTGGCTGGGTGACTGAAGAACGTCACGCACCACAGACATCAGACTGGAAACTGGCTGACGCCATTATTACTGCGGAAGGACTGGAATGGGCTATCAGAACTTTTGAGCCCTTCAAAGCAGCCGGAAATGACGGAGTGTTTCCGGCGCTATTACAATGGAGTCCCCCAGAACTAGAGACACGACTAATAGCAATCTATAGAAGCTGCATCGCATGGAAATATAACCCCCATATGTGGAGGGAGGTCAAAGTAGTTTTTCTTCCGAAACCAGGCAAGTCAGACTACACAAATCCGAAGTCCTTCAGACCCATAAGTCTGAGCTCATTTCTTTTAAAAACCCTGAAGAGACTATGTGATAGGCACATCAGAAGTGGCCCACTAGTCGATAACCCGGTTCACAACAACCAACATGCCTATCAATCGGGTAAATCCACTGAATCAGCATTGCACCAAGTGGTTCACAAGATTGAAGGAGCAATAGAAACCAAACAATCATGTCTGGTCCCTTTCATAGACATTGAAGGAGCCTTTGACAAGACCACATTCCTCAGCATAGCTGACGGCTTAAGGAAACAGGGAGTCGAAGAAAATCTAAACAAATAGATAACAGAAATGCTAGCTAACAGAGCAGCAACCAACTCCAAAGACACTAGATGCCTAGTCACGAGAGGCTGCCCACAAGGCGGCGTACTATCACCGCTGCTGTGGATACTAGTGGCAAACGAGCTTTTGGAGTCACTCAATAAGGACGGCATATACACAGTCGGGTATGCTGATGACCTAGCCATAATGATATCGGGACTTTTTGAATCAACACTGTGTGAAAAGATGCAAAAAGCGCTCCGAATTGTAGAAGCATGGTGTGGGAAACACAACCTATCCGTGAACCCAAATAAAACAGAAATTGTTCTGTTCACGCGCAAGACAAAGCTGCCAAATCTGGAACTTCCAACACTGTTTGGCACAAAACTCAATCTATGCAAAGAAGTGAAATACCTGGGGATATGGCTCGACAGTAAACTCCTTTGGGGCAAACAACTCGAACATGTCACAACCAAGGCTACAAACGTACTATGGCAGTGCACACGAGCGGTAGGCAAAGACTGGGGACTCAAACCCATGGATGGATGGATCTGCCGATGGATGTATACAGTCATGGTGCGACCAGTATTAACTTACGGAGCGGTAGTATGGTGGCCCAGAACAAATCTTATCACCACCATAAACAAGCTCCAACAGGTCCAAAGACTAGCATGTTCGCTTATCAGTGGATGTACAAAATCCACTCCCTCGGCAGCGCTAGACATCATACTAGGCATGACACCTCTTCACTTGCACATCCAGCAAGAAGCAATGGCGTCTGCCCTCAGAATCAAATCAACACGGACGGACAGAATCGCTACGACATACCTATCTAATAAAAGATATGAATTCACGACAGAGGAGATGTCGCCTGACGACGACTCCATACCTCCTACTTTATACATCTATACAGATGGAGCCAAGAAAACAATAGGCGTAGGCTGTGGCTTCCACTGCCCGGAAACTGGCATGGCAAGGGCTCAGCCCCTAAATCGGACCACGACAGCCTTCCAGGCGGAAACCGTGGGGCTAACACTGGCGGCAAAAGAAATACTGTCGGAACTTGAACGACCGTCAAGAACTAGACAGGCTCACAAAATAATCTTCACTACAGATAGCGCCGCACTGCTAAATGCACTTAGGCGACCTGACACAAGATCAAAGGCGGTGGCAGAATGCCATACAGCACTACAGAACCTAGCAACCGCACATAAGGTCAGTATAAAGTGGACTAAGAACGATGGATCTAATTCTAATTCTAATTCTAAGTAGGGGGTACAGCGGTCTGCACTGGCGTCCCGTTGAAGGGTGCATTGTGCATTGCCCCCCGAAAAATGCGTTAACCCTGTCCCAGCCATCCCAGCTCCTTAAGGTAACGGAGCAGGATGCTGGGTTGTTGACAGCACCGTTCCAGTAAAGTGCTGGCTGACACATTTGGTGGAGAGGAGTCTAGCAGCCTACGTAAGCCTGTCTTAACCCTACTCTCCTCTGTAGCCTGACAGTGGATGATCACATGTTCCACGGTCTCTTGATTTTGTAAGCAGCCTCTACAGATGTCGATGTCTGTAGCTCCTGTCTTAACTAGATGGTGGTTGAGATCACAGTGACCTGTGATGACTCCCACCATCAAACGAAGGTCTTCGCGTTTTAGTTTTAGTAATTTATTTGTTAGATTTTTGTCTAATTGAGGAAACATTAGTTTTGTATGTGCACAGTCAGTGCCGCGCTCCCATAACTTTTGGTGTTCTTTTTCCGCATGTAATTTAAATCTACTCCTGATTTCAGCAGTCGGCGGATTTGAGAGACCTGCGTCATTTGTGGTGGGTGTAATTTTTGCCCCTTTTTTTGCTAATGAGTCGGCTTTGTCATTCCCTGCGTCCGTTGCGTGACTCTTAGTCCATTTGATGCTGACCTCTACCTTCTCGGCCAGTTTTTGTAGTGCATTGTGACACTCTGCTATTGACCTGGACCTCGTGTCTGGTCTGCGCAGAGCGTTCATCAGGGCTGCACTGTCTGTTGTGAATATCATTTGCATGGGTTCAGTCATGTTCCTTTCGGATTTTATTATCCAGGTCAACATAGCTTCCGACGCGCATCGGAGTCCTACCGTTTCGGCCTGAAAAGCTGTTGTAGTGCTATTGAGTGGCTGTGCCATGGTTAGTCCCGTTTCCGGGCAGTACACACCGCATCCAGCTCTCATTTTCTGTTTGGCTCCGTCTGTGTAGATGTGCACAGTTGAGCTATCCGGATGGCTTACTGTTGCATCACCCGGAGTCGTCACTACGTATCTTTTGTTCATAAGGTATGTTGTGGCAATTCTGTCCGTGCCTTGTTGGGCTTCGGGTAGAATGCTGATCGCCCTTTCTAAGATTTTACAGTGATTGGTGTTCCTGTTTTGTCCTCTCCAGTTGTTATTGGATTTGAGCCTAAGTGCTGCCGCCATTGCTTCTTGTTGTATGTGAACATGAAGTGGCGTCAGTCCTAAGATAATGTTTAGCGCTGCTGATGGAGTAGATCTTGAGCATCCACTGATGAGAGAGCATGCTAATCTTTGTATCTGTTGCAGTTTGTTGGCCGTTGTGACAAGGTGCGTCCTCGGCCACCATACTACAGCACCATATGTTAGAACTGGTCGTACTATGACCGTGTATAGCCATCTACAAAGTTTGGGTTTTAAGCCCCAGTCCTTGCCCACAGCGCGGGTACATTGCCAGAGAACATTAGTGGCTTTTGTGGTGATATGATCAAGGTGTTTGCCCCAGAGAAGCTTACTGTCCAGCCATATTCCTAGATATTTTACTTCATTGCTGAGTGTTAATTTGGTCCCAAATAAAGTCGGCAAATTTAGATTGGGTATCTTTTTCTTTCGTGTGAATAGTACCATTTCAGTTTTCGTGGGATTCACAGAGAGATTGTGGAACGATGGATCCTGCCCAGGGAATGTCAAAGCCGACTCCTTGGCAAAACAGGGGGCAAAACTAAATCCTAGTTCACCGGACAAAATCCTGACACAACCGCCAACAGCGGAAATAAAAGCTAGACTGAATCAACATTCAGTACAAGAACACCAAAAATTTTGGAACAAAAGAACGGACAGCAAGCACACTAAGATGCTTCTACCGAATATTGATAAGAAACTGACAAACACACTCATGAAGATGAGAAGAGAAGAACTACGTACTATGGTAGGAATTATAACCGGCCACTGCAACCTGAATCACCATCTGTTCAAGATGGGTGCGACGGACAGTGTGATCTGCCGCGGTTGCTTTGCAGAGGAGGAAACCGTAGAACACGTGGTTGTGCACTGCACAGCTACAGAAGAGGCCAGAAAGAAGACTGGGCTGAGGAAAATCCTGGATACGGGTCCGGATGACCCTACCGGGAAACTGGAACACACCATCCATCAACCCAGGGTCCTGCTCCGCTATTTTGGGGAGCTGGGCTGGCTGGGGTAAAGTTAGTACAAAAAGGGGTCAATGCACAATACACCCCACAGCGGGACGTCAGTGCAGACCACTTGCAACCCCTTACCAAATTAGAATTAGAATTAGAGTCCATATTATGCTTATTATGCTCCTTAGTTGCTTCTTTCTTGATAAAATTAGGTATATATCTCCTTCATTTCAAACTTGCTTTCTAAATTGAACTGTTTGAAAAAAGAAGTAATTTATAAGCGCCAATGACTGTGGCTTTTTTATCTAAGATTTGTGATTGAAAAATTAATTATTGATTTATTTTCACAAAATATTGAGTTCAAGTGAAAACAATAAGTGTGAGACATTGAGATACGTAGTGTGAGAAATATATTTTGACTCGACCTGAAATATATATTAACAAGAAGCGGTAAGAGCTGTTTATAAACTTGTTACCTCCAAAATTAGAAGACCACACTATGCACTAATACTTAACATTTGCCGAGTTGCAGCCTAGGTAATAACAACAGTGTTGAACTTCACTAAGCTATGGTGCACTTGCCTGCGGCGGCGGCGGCGGCGGCGGCGGCGGCGGCGGCAACGGCCACCAACAGCAGCAGGCCCCGCGGCTCCATGGCCCGCGGCCGCTAGCGCTGTGCGCCGGCACACTTCATACCACTTACAACACAACAACAAGAAGCTAATCTTTTATTTGCACATTTAATTCGTATATACCTACAAGATAAATGCCTTTCCTAATGGGAGTACATTTAGAATTGCAAACATAATTTTTCATAGCATTTCAGAATCAACCAGTGCATTAGCAAAATCACAATCAAAATACTCCGATCTGTGATACTCCGTGATACTGCGCTAGGAGCCACAGATTAGTCAGAGTACTACGGCTAGGAGCACAGTGTGTGCTACTCGCTCGTAGTTTATTATTATTCGTTGGTTGGTACGGGCAGGAATGCACGACATAAATATTATTAATAGGTGGAATGCATGCCCCGAAATGTAATGGTACATTCCGGGGTCATGCATTCTACCCCTGAACAATATTTATTCGTACAGGCTGGGTATTATTCTTCGCTCCTACTCCTCACTCTTTGTTAACGATCAACGAAGCCTTATAATTACTTATAATTTAACTTGCTTATAATTAGTAATACGTACTGAAACTGTACGTACGAAAAAGTCAGATTTACGTACCTTTTGCCCCCTGTACGTACTTTTTACCTACCTTGGCCTGTTACGTACTTTTTAGTACTTAAATCGAATTTGACAGCGAAGAAAAAAAAATAGTTTGGTTTTACAATAACGAAACGCTTTTCATGTTCTGCGTTTCATTTTTCCGTTCACTATGTTTTATATCTATGGTTTGGAACGCATCACAACGTCATGCCATGCTTTTAGTACATTCGGTTTAAAAGTTGGTTGGTTTCCGACCGCATCAAAGTAAACGTACAATGAAATTACATTAAAATAATCTTTAAGTTACACCTAAAGCACATGTTTTTGTTCGTGTAGCATTAATACAGTTATTTAACGTTGTTTTAACATATACATACATGCTTTAAATATGTAGTATATTATATGTACCTACTTTAAAATAATCGATTACAGTCGAAAGTCTACCATAAAAATAATGATTCTGTCAGACTGTCAGCAAGCCAATCTTCAAAGAAAATTATTTGAAGCAAATTCCCACAGTTAACCAAAACCTGTTTTTTTGTGGCTCACTGCGCTCGCAATCACGTACCTACCTATGCGCTTTTGTGGCTTGAGGTTCCTATTTTTTTTTTAAACTTTCAGGGCTATAAGTAAAAGGCTAAAAAAATTTCGATCACATTTGTTTTATTGGGTGATTTTGGGTCACGATAAAGCGATTCATGGTACGATAATAAAAAAATCTAATTTGCGGCTTGCTACGCCCGCCGCTATTACATACATATATGTTGTTGCGTGTTTTATTATCCTAATAGACTGATTTTCTAAATTCAATAACAACCGTAGAATAAATCAGGTTTTTGTTATTGGGTGATTTTGGGTTGTGATAAACCGATTTTCCTTAGATAGATTACCAAAGCCCTAAAAAATTGCGAGTCGCGGCTTTTAAGGTCCTGTAGAGTGATTTTCCGCGTTAAAGTTTGTGATTTTGGGCCAAGTTTAAGCAAATTTGTGTCTCGTTTCGCTTGCCGCGATCAAATTGGTACCTACTCTATTGCATAATTAAGTTGCCCAACTACCTGTAGTGATTGTAGAAAAATCAATGATTTTCATGTTCCTTTGATCACAAAACTTACACTATTAAACGCAGAATAATAATCTGATTTGCCCCTCCACCTGGACCAAAAACTGGGTACGCCCATGCAGGTAGGTAGTTACAGCGAAAATATTTTGAAATTACGTACCTTTTTGTCAAATTACGTACCTTTTTGTCTGGATTTACGTACTATTTCGAGTATGCTTACTGGCAACATTGATGTATATATATATATATATCAAAGAACTTGTATACTATGTATCTAGAATGCCGACTCACACGAAAACTGCGAGCCGAAAGAGCTAGAACCAGTAAGGAGTGTGTCTCGTTCTGTAGGGCGACCATAATTTTTGAACTTTGAATATTTCATTGAGACATAAACAAGCAACCAAGGGAAAATTCAATCTGCTCAATAAGCTATCAATGTTATATACATACGTTACTTTGCATTATTGTTTTAAAATTATTTTATACATAGGTGCATTAAAATATCAACAAAAAAGAGGGCGGTGCGCCGCATTCTAGTGAGGTATATCTGATTCAATGGTTTTAATACTATTTCTTTCGAACAGTAATTATTTTTCTCGGCAGTTAGGTACCTAACCTACATGACAGCGACTGTACTAAACCTTTCAAATGAATCTGAATAGCATTTAGAGCAAATCGTCTAATTTTGAAAATTGTCCCACTTACTTCAAAAATTATGGCCATGTTAATTTTAATTGTATGCTGGCAACTATGTGAACGAGACACACTCCTTAACGAGGGGGTCTCTATCAAGCATTAAAATCCTTATATTTAGATTTAATTAAAAAAGAACTTTATTTCCAAGGCATAAGGTTCAGAATTCTTAATCCTTAAATAAAACAAAATGGCGTGTTAGCTCTCTCGATATATGTATAAAAGCTCTTTGATATATATCAAGAATTTTCTACAGTACCCTTAGTACGAGATTGATAGTTTCCAAAACTCAATAGTTTTGGTGAGCTCGCTCAAACGAATAGTTTACGTTGTAATCGGCAGTACGGGCTAAATTTTTCGTATTAAGTTTACACGATATCAACCATCGACTAGCTCGATTGAACGAACTTCATGGTATATACTTCTAACTCTTTTACACGTCGTCAAGAGAAAGAGACGAACATATCCTTTACGTTAGGCCAAAGAACTTGTATACTATGTATCTAGAATGCTGACTCACACGAAAACTGCGAGCCGAAAGAGCTAGAACCAGTAAGGAGTGTGTCTCGTTCTGTAGGGCGACCATAATTTTTGAACTTTGAATATTTCATTGAGACATAAACAAGCAACCAAGGGAAAATTCAATCTGCTCAATAAGCTATCAATGTTATATACATACGTTACTTTGCATTATTGTTTCAAAATTATATTATACATAGGTGCAATAAAATATCAACAAAAAAGAGGGCGGTGCGCCGCATTCTAGTGAGGTATATCTGATTCAATGGTTTTAATACTGTTTCTTTCGAACAGTAATTATTTTTCTCGGCAGTTAGGTACCTAACCTACATGACAGCGACTGTACTAAACCTTTCAAATGAATCTGAATAACATTTAGAGCAAATCGTCTAATTTCGAAAATTGTCCCACTTATTTCAAAAATTATGGCCATGTTAATTTTAATTGTATGCTGGCAACTGTGTGAACGAGACACACTCCTTAATGAGGGGGTCTCTATCAAGGATTATGAATCCTTATATTTAGATTTAATTAAAAAAAGAACTTTATTTCCAAGACATAAGGTTCAGAATTCTTAATCCTTAAATAAAACAAAATGGCGTGTTAGCTCTCTCGATACATAGTATAAAAGCTCTTTGCGTTAGGCCCTTTGTACCACGTTTTGTTTTTTTTTTAATTTGCGCATAGTGTTGGCTAAAGTCATATGACCATACTGCCTTGTCATACGTTTATAATTTTTTTTTATGGAGGCATCGTTTTTTTAAAGGAAAAATGAGCCCATCATAATTTAATATTATGGATAGATTTCATAGAGTGGTAATTATTTCTCTCTCTGGGAAAAAGTTTACAAGATGTGTCTCGAAATTTGTATAATAACCTACCCATATCTATAATTTTAGAAATGGTGACTTAAATAAACCGGCCGAAGGCCTTCATGTCAGGCTGAGAGTAATAAAATGTGACAGGATTTACAAATATTTACAAATACTAGCTTGTTCGCGTAGCTCTCACCGAATTTTATCTAGTGAGTGCAAATACTACAAAAGTTTTCGTAAACGTCATAGTTTACTACCGCTGACTTCAAAGTTAGAACTCGTACTGCCAAAGTGCCATAAACAGCTCGAAAACGTTTTTGGTTTTCGAATACTATGTTTCGATCTAACTCATACTGCCGATTTTAATTCATGAAAGTTTTCGCTAGGGGCGCTGTTAGCAAATGTATGGAAGGAAACGAAACTACATAAAGTTTTCGAAAACTATCAAAACTCGTACTAAGGGTACAGGATCAGGATAGCTCACCCGCCATTTTGTTTTTTTTAAAGATTAAGAATTCTGAACCTTATGACTTTGAAATAAACTTCTTTTTTAATTAAATCTAAATATAAGGATTCATAATCCTTGATAGAGACCCCCTCATTAAGGAGTGTGTCTCGTTCACACAGTTGCCAGCATACAATTAAAATTAACATAGCCATAATTTTTTAAATAAGTGGAACAATTTTCGAAATTAGACGATTTGCTCTAAATATTATTCAGATTCATTTGAAAGGTTTAGTTCAGTCGCTGTCATGTAGGTTAGGTACCTAACTGCTGAGAAAAATAATTACTGTTCGAAAGAAACAGTATTAAACCAATAATTCAGTTATACCTCACTAGAATGCGGCGCACCGCCCTTTTTTATGTTGATATTTTAATGTATAATATAATGTTAGAACAATAATGCAAAGTAACGTATGTATATAACATTGCTATCTTATTGAGCATATTGAATTTTCTCTTAGTTGCTTGTTTATGTCTCAATGAAATATGCAAAGTTCAAAAATGATGGTCGCCCTACAGAACGAGACACACTCCTTACTAGTTCTAGCTCTTTCGGCGCGCGGTTTTCGTGTGAGTCGGCATTCTAGATACGTAGTATACAAGTTCTTTGATATATATCAAAGAGCTTTTATACTATGTATCTAGAGAGCTAACACGCCATTTTGTTTTATTTAAGGATTAAGAATTCTGAACCTATGAGCCTTGGAAATAAAGTTCTTTTTTAATTAAATCTAAATATAAGGATTTTAATGCTTGATAGAGACCCCCGCGTTAAGGAGTGTGTCTCGTTCACACAGTTGCCAGGATACAATTAAAATTAACATGGCCATAATTTTTTAAATAAGTGGGACAATTTTCGAAATTAGACGATTTGCTCTAAATGTTATTCAGATTCATTTGAAAGGTTTAGTACAGTCGCTGTCATGTAGGTTAGGTACCTAACTGCCGAGAAAAATAATTACTGTTCGAAAGAAACAGTATTAAAACCATTGAATCAGATATACCTCACTAGAATGCGGCGCTTCGCCCTCTTTTTTGTTAATATTTTAATGCACCTATGTATAAAATAATTTTAAAACAATAATGCAAAGTAACGTATTTAAATAACATTGATAGCTTATTGAGCAGATTGAATTTTCCCTTGGTTGCTTGTTTATGTCTCAATGAAATATTCAAAGTTCAAAAATTATGGTCGCCCTACAGAACGAAACACACTCCTTACTGGTTCTAGCTCTTTCGGCTCGCAGTTTTCGTGTGAGTCGGCATTCTAGATACATAGTATACAAGTTCTTTGATATATAGTGATTATCTCTTTGCCTGTAGTGTACGTCAAAGAGAATATAACCACTACGTTTAGTGTACGTATTGTAGTGGTTATATTCTTTGGTACGTATTAATTTTAGTAGTTGGAGTTAGCTGTGTAGTGCGAAGGCTTCCCTTAGAACGTAGTGATTTTAATCTCTTTTGCGTCCCTCTCATAATCTCATTTCAATCAGTGGCTTAGCTGTTATTGGTGGACTTGGTGGTGTATAACGTAAGATCTAAGTGTCTTATAAAATTATATAACGAGAGGTTATGTTTTGATTAAAGTTTGTTCAGTCCAGTACAATGGGCGGACACGGGCACGGGCCTCCCTACGAAATACCCCCCCACACGCAGTTCACCATTAAGGGCATCCCTCAGCTGGAGGAACTCGAAAAGGCGCTCTGTCAAAAAGGACTCCGCGATCCTTGGATCAGGTGAGTAGGCAGGAGCCGACTGTCGAGGTTCAATGGGAGATATTGTGTGACTATGACGATGATATTCTCCGCACAGGAATGAGGCCTGGAGGTACAACCCTGGCTTCGGCAGCCGCTGGGCGCGAGCGCGCAAGGCGTTCTTCCGCGGGCTGCCGCTGGGGCTGGGGCTCGCCGCGCTCACGGTGGGGCTGGAGAAGGCAATGGGCGGCGGCGGGGGGCACCCCCCCGCCCACTGATCATCTATAACTAGGTGCTTCTAGTAAAACTCCATTTTGTTTAATTTATATTATTATTGTCATACGAGATTTCACTCTGCTGATGGCTTATCGGACTCTTGACCAGAACAACTTGACAACTAGGCAGACAGGACTTTGAATCACACAGGTTGGATAGGTTCTGCTATAGCAACTCAACACTTTTTGGAATAGAATAGAATACATTTTATTTTGTATCAATTGTAATTTTAATGGTAGGTCCCAAAAGTAAAAAAAATAATAATATGTGCATGTGGTGTGCGAGGGCCGAGGGCCACTTTCACAAACCCTTCTATGTTATTGAGTTGTTTATAGATTGCATACTTATTTGTTTCACATAATTAAAATGAATGAGCATCATAAATTATTGTATTATTTGATCATTCATAGGCAGCTATGTATTTAACTTGCCATCGTGTGACGCAAGACCAATCAATGCCTTCTATAGGGTATAGATATAGTATACAGGGTGAATACTCTCTGCCTTATGGGAAATCTAAAGAGCTAAGTTATGGAAAAATTAAGTTAAGAGACATTGGCTCGATTTTGATAAATAAAAAAACTGCATTTATTTTATTTACAGACGAGCAGCTTTCGCTGATGTGTCTGTATTACACAGTGTTAACAACTTCAAAGAAGTCATCTATTTTCCGGATAAAATTGATTTTGTATTTTATAAATTATTTTGCATATTTCGATCATCTGATACAAATACTGTACAAATAACAATAACTCTAAATGCTCAAACTCTAATGTTGTTCTAACACTTGAAATTAATTAATTTAAGTTATACAAATGTGTAGGCAGATATCACCAAAGCAATCAAATCAAAACAAACTTTTTGTTTGATATTAATGTTTCAAAATTAAATTATTAATAAGTATAGGCCTAGGTGGCCGTTGAGGGCTAGTGCACTGTTTGCTGGAACCACAACCGTGTAGTCGTAGGAAAACGATACTCTTTAAAGTTTAAATTATATCAAACAAAAAGGTTTGTTTTGATTTGATTGCTTTAGCAGACATTTGCCCCTATGCATGAAAACTTTTAATTTTAAGTGTTCCATTGTTGTTTTACAATATTTGTCTATCAGACAGAGCTCCGAAATATGCAAAAAAAAAACTTATTTCTCAGAAAGTAAAGGACTTAAATATAAAAAAAAACTAAATGTATTTCTTATTTTATCATAATGGAGCCGTAACTCCTAACAACATTTTTCCATAACTATAGCCGTTTAGATTTTCCCTCAAGAGTTTTCACCCTGTATGGCCTAAACGACGAAGAAGCAGCCACAGCAGGCCCGCAGGCCGGGGCCGGCGCATTAACTGGGCCGCGGCTTGAGGTCGTCGAAGCAGGCCCGCAGGTAGATGGCGGGCTTCTTGTTGGGGTTGTAGTGCTCGTGGCCCTGCGGCAGACACGGGGCGGTCAGTGGGCGGGTGGCGCGGGGCGGGAGGGGCGGGTTGGATTTGGGAGCCTCACCTTGGACCAGTCGTAGCCGGCGGCGTAGGCGAAGATCTGGCCGGAGTGGTTGAAGGCGCACTTGGTGAGCGGCTGCGGCAGCGGGTCGGAGCTCTTGAGCTTGGTGCGCGCGTCCTTGTCCCAGAAGGCGTAGGAGCCGTCGGAGCCGACCGTGGCGAGCGTGCCGTGCACGGGGTGGAACGCCACGTCGTTGACGGCGTAGATGTCCTGGAAGCCGGAGGGCGCGGGCGCGGAGCGGTGGCACTTGAAGGTGAAGTTGTCCTTGGGGTTGGTGGGGTTCACGTACTGCACGGCCACGCGGCCCTCCACCGAGCCGAGCGCGAAGCCCGTGGGCTGCTTGGTCTTCTTGTCTCGGAACACGGCGATGCAGCGGTGCTGGTGCTTGAGCGGCGACTCCAC
The DNA here is from genome assembly GCA_932526365.1 of Lobophora halterata. Taxonomy (NCBI): domain Eukaryota; kingdom Metazoa; phylum Arthropoda; class Insecta; order Lepidoptera; family Geometridae; genus Lobophora; species Lobophora halterata. The sequence continues at coordinate 8,144,193 of OW052024.1, forward strand.
GCGCTTGAACTCAGCCGGCTTGTTCTCCAGGCTGTACAGGTTGATGCCGCGGTCCGCCGTGCCCACCACCGCCATCGGGTAGTCCTGCGACACACGCACGCTGTACCGGGACGCACGTACCCACCGACACCTGCCGCCACTCACCGCTCACTCACCACGTCCGCGCAGTAGCATCGCTCCGACAGGTTCATGCTCATGATGGGCACCGCGCTGCGGGTGTCCCAGAACTGGAACAAACATTAGCCACAAGTTTGATTATATTGGATGGGAGTGCAATGAGCCGGCATGTGAGTGGCTGAGGTCAGTAGGTACCTTGAGGCTCTTGTCCCAGCCGGCGGTCATGAGGCAGGTGTAGCTGGAGGCCTTCACCCAGTGGCAGTTCTTAACAGGGGCATCGTGAGCAGCTACCTGCATTCACACTGATCGTTAGTCACCTTCCATGAGTCCATCCATCAATTAACTTCTAGGATGCGATACTATAAAAAAAAATGGCGATTGGTTGCCACCAAGGTCAAGATGGCCGCCAACCATTTTTTTACGCTGGGCGCTTCAAACTGCAGTTAGAGCTGTTTTTGGTAGAAAATATGTATTAAACTGTATATTTTCATGATCTTTGAAATTTTTGTATCCATTTTCTGAGGAATTTAACAAAAATATACTGATTTTCCGAGGTTTCAACTCAATGAAGCCAGTGCTTGAAGTCAAGTACGACGCTTGATATCCTAAGCCTAGCCTAATCTATCGCACGTCAATCGTTACTAGAATAAAGGGACGTTATGTATGATGTAGGAACTTAGTTATTTATTATAAACGAAAGGGTAGAACAGGTGTCAAATTACAAACCCATAGCAGGCATTTGGCAATCAAAGTGCGCAGGAGCGCACAGGGCAAGTTCATAAAGAAAACGCCTGCAGCGCACTGGGCACTATTTACACGAAACGCTTCGAGCCATTTTGAGCCACTCGGTAAACCTAGTTCTTATTGAGATAAATTTGTGAAATTAAGCATATACAATCTTATACGGGTCAGTAACGTAGCTTGAATGGATCCGGAGATATAAGCTGGTGAAAATGCTCAAAATTGGCACTGATTCACTCGTCAACTGACAGATCATCAAAACCTCTAGGCCACTTCCCGTGGTCCCAGCACTATGAAATTTGGCATGTAGGTGGTGTGTTGTATGACTACCAAGGAATAATTATAAAATCGGTCAAGTGTGAGTCGTACTCTTCACAAATCCTGACCAACTTAAATGCGGTTTGATTTCATACATTTTACTTTGCACGAACTGAATTTATAACTTTGTCATGACTTATTACAAGATTACTTGCTCACTGAGAGTTATATTGATGCTAAGATGCTAATGTAACTAGAATAAAATAATCAAATATTAACCTGACCACCTTAGGGTCTTTCCTTCCTTGTTATGTATGCCAGTGGCCAGTTTCTTTAAAATAAGTACTTATTTGGATAAGGGTAAAATTACCAAATGTTGATCACCATAGATAGGTGCTTTCCTTCCTAGTCATGTCAGCCAGTGGCCAGTTTTTATGACACAAGAATATAAAATAAAAGTTTTTATTGATGCAGTCTGACTAGGGTAGAATCAGCAAATATTGACCACCTTAAGTTCTTTCCTTCCTAGTTATGTAAGCCAGTGGCCAGTTTTTATGATACAAGTATATTTTATACAAGTATGTATGTTTTTACACTCTTTGTTTTTGTAATATATTAAATTACACGCCACAACATATTTTTTGCACGCCCGGGTTGACTGGTAGAAAATGCTATTATAGCATTAAGTCCTCCCTCACTTATGTAAGTGTTAAAGTGGTAAAATAAATAAATAAAAATATATTATTTTATAAAAGATTTTATTGATGCATCCTGACTAAGGTAGAATAGCCAAATGTTGACCAACTTAGGTTCTTTCAATCCTAGTTGTAAGCCAGTGGCCAGTTTTTATGATATTGTATACATAAAAATGTTTATTTATGCAATCTATTAGGGTAAAATCACCAAATGTTGATGACCTTACGTTCCTTTTTTCCTCGTCGTGTGAGCCAGTGGCCAGCTTTTATAATATATGTCATTTTATATATCTTAACCTTTAAAAATTAATGAAATCCCACCAAAAACAATAAATTGTGAAGGGTTGGCAAGTTCTTAAGCAACGATGTACCTAACCTAGTAGTACCTAGTAGATAAAAAAAGAGTGGAAATAAATACCTAAATGCAAGTTTAAAAGCGCTTCATTGCGTATTGTAATAATGAACACATTGTTTTCGTAATGATAATTAAATTAAAGTAAATAATTGTAATCTGATAAACAAATATCTAAATACATGTAAACGAAAACTTGACGTGTTTAATCATATTGTACAATGTGTTCATCATTACAATACGCAATGCAGCGCTTTTGAACTTGCATTTAGGTCTTTATTTCCACTCTTTTTTTATCTACTAGGTACTACTTGGTTAGGTACATCGTTGCTTAAGAACTTGCCAACCCTTCACAATTTATTGTTTTTGGTGGGATCAATATTACAATTTGTGCCAGATATGGGCAGGTTGGCAATCAACCCATTAACAATCTTATTCACTTAACGAAGATACTCACCTGAACGGTCTGATTAGATGCCAGGTCCCAACATTTGACACTCTTATCGGCGGAGGCCATAAAAACTTTGCTGCCATCCTGTAATAAAAAATGAGCGATAAGCAAGGAGTGGCCTGGTTTGTCAGTGAGAGACGAGTGGAGTGGTCTCACTCACATCATGCCAGGCCACGTCAAGGATTGGCCCGTCCATGGCCTGCTCTGCCTTGGGGATGGTCTTGCCAGAGACTTCCACCTCCCAGCATCGTACCTGACAAACACATGTGCAATGAAAAAAAACAGATTCTTTGATTATATCAATCTAAGGACAGATGTATGCTTCCCTTGAATACTGTTTCCTTCCTACAAATACTAAATACACTGGGATTATGGATGTTAGGTCTCCACGGCACAGTCTACATATAGCTCATGCTGTCACCCACCACCTGATGTGCGTTGCAAATAGTGGAACTACGTTCTGTGGCTCGGCTAGGTTATGGCTAGATATGGCGAGGTTTTGTCGTACCCGGCAGTCCCAGCTGCCCGCCACCAGGAAGGTGCTGGGCAGGGCGGGCGGCGAGAACTCGAGTGCGGACACCGTGTCCTCGGGCGGCGACGCCACCTCCAGGTCCTTGTTGGGGTTGCCGCCTCCGCCGCCACCGCCGCCGCCGCCGAGCTGGTTGAACATCTTCGCAACACACTGATCTAATCAAATTGTTAATGCACGATGAAGTTGTAACTTTGATTTGTGAGTTCTCTTATCTTGATGCCCGCCGCATGTACGCACTGGAGTATATAGTACACGAATCTATTGAAGTACGAAGAGAGAGTATCTAACTAATCTAAAAAAATTGATTGAAACAAATCCAAAAATTTAACACATCCCAAAGTGTAGAGTAATAGGGTATCAGCCAGCTTTGATATTTACAAATAATCAAAGGGTATCAGCAAAAAACTTCTAAAATAATGCGTTACCAATATAAATATGTTTAGATGAATCCAAAGAGAATATAACCACTACGTTTAGATGAATCGTGTGCACACACGGCACGCCGGCCGTAGTACTCTGACTAATCTGTGGGCACGCCACAGCCCGCGTCCCGCGACAACGAGAACACCACAGATTAGTCAGAGTCACAGATTAGTCAGAGTATTACGTACACAGATAAGTCAGGGTACTACGTAAAAGAGAATATAACTATAATAGCCCGCGATTTGCCCGCGATGTAGTGTCTCCGTAATGTACGACACGACTTGTACAGTATGGAAACCCGCGTCCTAACAGCTTTCTATTCTTGGATTGTGCATTCTCGTGTCGCGCTATCCACACCGAGTGAGGACCATATTGGCCGCTGCCATGCCTAGTCGAGACACGTGCTTTTGAATAGGTCCATGAAAAACCAATCCTATTCGCTATTATATTATTTGTATCAGACTCTTTTGAAAAATTAAATATTATTATTATTATTTTTAAAAATATCATGTTTGGTCTTCGTGTTTTGTATGGACCTCAATAAATCTATCAACCTCTTTGGTACAGACTCACCACTTAGCACTGATCTCTATGGATAGGCTGTGCCCATATATTTGACAGCTAATGTGTCGGGCCTATTTGAAGCGCCGCAAAGTCTAGTGCATTTGTCCAGAGAACTAATTTTGACGTATATTGCAAATGACAGGGAGAAATTAAAATTTAAAATATTTTTGCATGTAAATTATTTTGGTTAAAATTCAGTGCTATTCTTGGTATGAGAATTAGGTAAAACCTTTAAAAACATGAGGTCGTGTGTATTTTGTAAGCGGCACTACAAAAAAGACAGTGAAATATCATTCTAGAGGTATGTACTTTATTCAGTCATATTTTTATCCAAAATTGGCATTTTACTGACAATATTTTCATGTCTCACTTATTTTTATCATTCCTTACCTCCACTAGTTAATTTAACACGTTTTTTACGTGATATTTAAATAATTCAGTTTGTGTATAGGGATGCAACATCGCCCATAAAAACATCGATGATTCGATGAAACGATTTATCGATGATTGAAAAAAAATATTTATCCGTTGCATCAATATAAACACTTATGAAATGTCTTACCTTAATTGAATACGCAGAACCAGAGCTACGAGATTCCTTAACGTATTTTTTTCACAGATTCCCAAAAGACATGAAGAGAGTAATATTAGATGATTATGAGGAGAGTAGAGTAGAAGTAACAAACATCCATCCAATTTTCCGGATTTTTGAATAGTCGCGTCCACACCAGACGATCCACGCGATCCACGATCCGAGGATCGCGATGCGTGGATCGTACTAGGCCGATCCAGTTTGTTGAAATTGCGATCCAGAACTACGCTTCAAGTGATCCATAGGCGATCCGTGATTCAGTCGAACTCTTACTAGAGATGGAGTCACCATCTGACGATCATCATCAACATCTCAGATCTGACGCCAAGCGTCGTCTCTTACACTCTTATTGGTGTAACACCCGTCGTTCGGGTCCCATAAACATTTAAATTCTTTGAACAGTGATATGAATTTGAGACTTTGTGAGACATCCATCTTCCACGCAACTGAGGCGCCTTTGAGGCAGGCCAAAAAACCGACGAAGAACGGATCGCGTGCGGCAAGAAGCGCGCGCTCCAACTGGATCACCTAGATCGTACGCGGCACGTCCAAGCGCCCGCTCCATTTGGATCGCGTTGGATCGTTTGGTGTGGACGCGGCTAATCAGCTTAAGATAATGTTTCATATATTTTATTGAATCATGTTTTTTTACTGTAAAAACTTTTACCAAGAGCTATCGATATTTCTTTCGCTGGCGAGTCGACATCACTAGTTTTAGTACCTTAGGATTCTCGCTACCGCGGAGAGCGCAAAAATGGCGATTTTCAAATAGGCCCGAGAGCACTGTGACAACCACCAGTCCAGTGGTAATATATAGAGGTCGGTGCCACTTAGCAATTATTAAAAAAAAAACAATGCTCATTTCAGTCGACTTTGGGCTGGTTTGACAGATACGGCAAATCAAAATACAATAATAATAGTAATTTTAATCTGTGGTTTTCTTGTGCGCGTTTTCAAAATTGAAATGAAATATTTTCTAACTTAAGTATTTGAATAAATACCAAGGTTATTCTTTCAATAATACTGTAAATATTAATGAAGCGGAATGATGCATTATTTTTACCATATTATCATTGTTTCGAAGCACAACTTAATAACAAGTTAAAACAGTAGCCCAGCACAGGGTTTCTCCAACGATCGTAAGTACCTAGTACATATTTATCTACTTTTTGATAAAGAAAACTTACTAGTCGGTTATTTTAGCGAATTAGCATTACCACCTGGGAGCCCGGCAGGGCTCCCACCAAGTCAAGCAATAAAGTGGCACGGCCGTTCTATATCCTTTTCTCAAAGCAGTTCAGGCCATTTTCGACCCCTATAGCTTCGTTGTGGATAAAACTAGAAGCCTGAATTTTCAGTACCCAAGCAGGCATTGTATAAACACGGTATATTTGAAATTTCATTCAATTTGAACCATTAGTTTAAGAATTATAACTAGTCAAAATTCTTAATTTTGTCACTGACTGACTGACTGACTGACTGACCGATCATCAAAAGTCTAAAGCACTTCTACCAAACATAGAAGCTTCAAATTTAGAATGCAACTAGTGTTTAGTGTATAAATCAAGGAAAAACTAAAATATTTTGTAATATCCGTCCAGTTTTCTAGATACACCAACTGCATAAATAACTTTGTAATCCCATATAAATATATGGGATTACAAAGTTACATTTGCAATTAATGAATTATAATACCTGTATAATATGTACAATTTAATGGAATAATAGGTGTTGATCATCATCATCATCAACCTATACCGTAAAATAAAAAGAGGAAGACTACCTACAAAAAGGAATGAGATGCCATCAATATCAATTTTGTAAAAATTGTAAAAAGTACCCCAAGTCTCGCTTTCTACCGTAATAATTTGTCAGATCCATGTAATACCAATCCGGTTACTTTATTAAGTCCCTACTTAAGGGACCTAACTGTTTTTAGTTATAACGTTATTAGCTAACCTAACAACATCTTATAGTGACCATTATGAATATTAAAAATCTTTTATGTTTTAAATAAAATAGATTGACTTGGCAATCGCCTGAACAATTTTATTTCATATATTAATTGTTTTACTTGTGAGATACATTGTGTTTTATGCGATGACCAAGTCAATCTATTTTATTTAAAACATAAAATATTTTTAATATTCATAATGGTTTGGTTCATTGGTTTTGATGGCATATATTACAAAGGTTATATTACAAAGACAGGTAAGAGAATGAAATATACCCTAACATAACTATGTTATCACTTATAAAAACATTTAGGTAGTACTTACACCTACCTAATATAACTAACATACCAGCCAATTAAATAGTTTCAATTTGTATATTTTCACACATATAATAATTCTAGCTGATACTCGCAACTTCGTTTGCGTTGCGAATTTTCAGAATTACCCACTTTCAGCTCTTGACGAACACATCCTCCAAGTTTTACGTCTCTACGTTCAGTGGTTTGACCTGTACGTTGTCTTTCAGTCAGTGAGATCCAACCCTTTTATATGAATGGATGGAAGTTAGGTATCAATGATTAGGCCTGTAACGTGGTATTTGAATAAAGATATTTTTCTGTTATACAACTTAAAACTAAATTAAATGAAATGGTTTATTGCACCTGTTGCGTTGTATTTTAGAGTACATATTATATTATGTACACTAAAATACAACATACACGTACAGAAGAGTAGGTAATAATATACTGTGTATTTTATATTAAAACATTTACAGTTTTAATCAGAGGTAAGTACCTATAGACTTAAATTTATTTAAGATATGTATATATAGATAATAATTTCACTTTATGTTTACAGGACACACTGGATCCACACTTTCGGAACATCATACAGATGATGCTTCGACTTCATCATTGGAGGTCAACAAGTACATGGCCAGCGACAGACAGGCCCCAAATAATACTGCAATTAATTTCCGATGGCTTTTTAAAACTAGGGTGTGCAAAGGAATCTCAAAATGAACTGCTTACCAACTTTTCTAATTTCATAGTAAATAGATTCATCCTTAGTTACTACCTCAGCTAGTAAATTGGGTTATTCTTTATTAATACATTTGTCTTATGTTCATCAAAATAAGTTTGATAGGCTCTTTTTTAAAGTACCTACTGTTCAATCTTGTGAAAATACAACTATAGTCGGTCTGTGAAAACAACACAGTATTTCGTGTGTAAGTTAAGTGTAATTATTTATATACTGTACAATAAATGTAGGTAATATACATATACTCTCATGTTCTACGATAAGGTAATTAGATTTTTGTTCTTGAAGATACACTCGAATGATTTACACCTTTTTATAAACTGTTTCACATCGATTATAAATGCATTTACTTAATTAAATATGTTATGTTTTATCATAAATAATATTTTTATTTATTACCTTGTCGGCATTTATGTGTATAGGTAGTCTATGTAAAATTACAAATGAGGAGAAAAAGGAGGCTAATGATCCTGGCCACAGCCAAAGAGGTTTTATAGGCAGCCATGTTGCAATGCATACATAAATTGGTAAATGATGAAAATTAAAATCTGTTTTGCATTCATCTTATACGATGTAAACATAAAATGAAACCTGAAATGAATTCTTGAATTCAAGACCAAAATAATGGTGGGCTTTGCTATTTTAGGCGAATTAAATTAAAGTGTGAGTCCAGCGTACATCGAACGATGGGCCCCATGCAAAGTCCGGGCCGGAAATTGGAATGCTCAACACAGGAATGTGCACTACAGAATCCAAGACCCAGCTAACGTCTCTGATTGGTTAAAAATTACTCTCATTGGTCGGTCAAAATTGTTGAGGCTCATTCATCTTTTGATTAAATCTTAATATAACGATACACGATCTCGACAGAGACTCACTTTTCCAGTGGTGTGTGTGTCTCGTTCACACAGTTGCCATGCCAGAATACAATTAAAATGAACATAGCCATAATTTTTGAACTTAACAGGACAATTTTCGATATTAGACGATTTGCACTAAAAATATTCCGATTCATTTGAAAGGTCGCTGTAATGTAGGATGTAGGTCAGGTATCTACCTACCTGTCGAAAAAAATAATGACTGTTCGAAAGAAACAGTAATATACCATTGAATCAGTTATAACATTGCTATTTTATTGAGCAGAACGAATTTTCCCATTGTTGCTTATTTATGTCTCAACGAATTTATAATTCAAATTATTCAAAGTTCAAAACTTATGGTCGCCTTATAGAAAGAGACACACTTCTTAATATTTAGTGTCTTTCGGCTCGCGGTTTTCGTATGAGTCGGCCTTCTAGTTACATAATATACAAATACTTTTAATTTCAGATTCCACATCACAAATACTATAGTTGTAGATATTTTGAATCATTATAGTAGGGGAGGCGATGATGCTAAATGGGGATTTACTCGAGCGTCATAGATACCTATTGGGTTGCAAAGCTTAGATGATAAGAAGTAAAAAATGTCCTTTATCCTTCACGGGTGGCCTTATATAGGGGGCTCATATTTGGTGAAGGTACTTAACCGGGTACAATGTATCCCCCTGCATATTAATCTGCCGCGCTTGAGTAAATCTTGAAATCCCCTCTTGGGCTCCCCTACCATTAGGTAATCTGAGTGTTAAAAAACTTAACAGCAGTTTGTTATAAGACTTAACTCTGTACCTGTCAAAACGAAGCATCGATTTGAAAGCTACAGAGGCTTCATATTCTCGTGTCGCGCATTCCACCCCTGTCACTGACCTCTATATATTACCACTGGACTGGTGGTTGTCACAGTGCTCTCGGGCCTATTTGATAATCGCCATTTTGGCGCTGTCTGCGGTAGCGAGAATCCTAAGGTACTAAAACTAGTGATGTTGACTCGCCAGCGAAAGAAATATTGATAGCTCTTGGTAAAAAGTTTTTACAGTAAAAAAACATGATATATTAAAATGTATGAAACATTGTCTTAGGCTGATTAGCCGCGTCCACACCAAACGATCCATCGCACTCCGATCGCGCGTGGCAGGAGCGCGTACCAAATGGAGCGGGCGGTGTGGACGTGCCGCGTGCAATCTAGGTGATCTATTTTGGATCCATTGCAGCGCGCGCTCCTTGCCGCGCGCGATATTCTTGGTCGGTTTTTTGGCCTGCCTTAAAGGCACCTCAGTTGCGTTGAGCGCGCGGTGTGGACGATAGCGTTTCTGGTTAGCGCGATCCAGCCAAGATGGATGTCTCACAAAGTCGCAAAATCATATCACTGTACAAAGAATTTAAATGTTTATGGGACCCGAACGACGGGTGTTACACCAATAAGGGTGTAAGATGCTTGGCGTCAGATCTCAGATGTTGATGATGATTGTTAGATGGTGACTCCATCTCGAGCAAGAGTTTGACTGAATCACGGATCGCCTGTGGATCGCTTGGAGCGTAGTTCTGGATCGCAGTTTCAACAAACTGAATGGCCTAGTACGATCCATGCTCCACGCATCACGATCCTCGGATCGTGGATCGTGGGATCACGTGGATCGTCTGGTGTGGACGCGGCTATTAAAAAATCCGGAAATTTGGATGGATGTTAGTTACTTCTCCACTCTTAATTAACACAAACCTATTGAGTTGAACAGCACAATGTTAGATAATAAAAGACTCATTAACATACTGAAAGAATTTTAATCGGTTGGCTTCGAGAAGCCGTGAAATTATGAATTCAATACCTAAAAAAGTCAAAAAGGTGAAATAAAACACGTTTAAATATATTTTATTTATATTTTTGTTTGGTCAGGAAGACTTTAATAAGATACTTACGTTAATCATTGATGTATAATACGGGTTCAATGATAATCATATTTATTACGAGTCTGGTTGATAATTTTCATATTCTGAATCCAAATTTTACTCTCCTCATAATCCTCTAATATTATTCTCTCCATATCTTTTGGGAATCTGTGAAAAAATACGTTAAGGAATCTCGTAGCTCTGGTTCTGCGTATTCAATTAAGGTTAGACATTTCAGAAGTGTTTATATTGATGCAACCGATAAATCGTTTTTTTTTCAATCATCGATAAATCGTTTCATCGAATCATCGATGTTTTTATGAGTGATGTTGCATCCCTATACTCAAATTGAATTATGTAAATATCACGGAAAAAACGTGTATTTTTTTTCTTTTTCTAAAATGCCAATTTTGGATAAAAATATGACTGAATAAAGTACATACCTCTAGAATGATATTTCAGTCTTTTTTGTAGTGCCGCTTACAATATACACATGACCTAAAGCTTTTACATAATTCTTATAACTTTTATCAAGAATAACACTGAATTAAGAACGAAATTAATTCAAAATGCAAAAATAATTTCATACACTTCTCTCGCAGCCATTTGGAATATCCGTCAAAAGACGTCAAAATTAGTTCTCTGGACAAATGCAGCAGACTCTGCAGCGCTTCAAATAGGCTCGACCACAGGCTCGACACATTAGCTGTCAAATGTATGGGCACACACAGCCAAAGAAATTGTAAACCTATTCAGTAGGTATCATGATAGATACTAGATACATGTTTAGAAGCTCTTTCGGCACAGCCTATCCATAGAGATCAGGAACCCCTGTACACAACTTGTATAGGCAAGAATGCACGACACGGGAATATACGGTATGGTCTCGGATTCCGTGTAGTCTATCCACGTGTTGGGCATTACGATGTCGTGCATTACTGTCTCCCGCATTTAGACAAATGGGCTGTGACTATTCTCGCACCAAACTGTGATTCACTGTGACTAATCTGTGGACTGATCTGTGCTGTGATTAAAGTCAAAGATTAAAATCGAAAAGCGTAAATATTTGTGGCGCAAATATTCCGCCTACTTGTGATTCCGCCGCCCGCTACGTAGTTATAGTCAAAGAGAATAATCGTAGTGGGTTAGGCCTCTAAATGCATTCAATCCGTTTGAAATACAAAGTAAATAGTGCCCACTTCGCTAGGAGTGTAGTATTTTGTGTTAGTACCGCATTAGCCTCAGTAATACCCTGATAAATCTGTGCTCAATACTCAACACTGACTAATCTGTGCGCTCCGCCTTCCTCGCTGCGGATGGTAGACCGTGCGTGGATTTACAGTATTAAACTTATAGGAATGAATAACGTAGAGTACGTTCACATAAAGGACTTGAAGGCCGGCATGAAGAACATTAACGCGGTGTTCATCGTGCTGGAGGTGGGCCCGGCCACTCTGACGAAGGAAGCGCGTGAGGTGCGCACGCTGCGCGTGGCCGATGCCACGGCCGCCGTCAACCTATCGGTGTGGGACGCGCCCGGCGCGCTGCTGCAGCCCGGCGACATCGTGCGCCTGCTGCGCGGCTACGCCTCCTTGTGGCGCGCCGCGCTCACGCTCTACTCCGGCAAGTCTGGCGACATACAGAAGGTGAGCAGCCGGGCGACATTGTGCGCTTGCTGCGCGCGTACGCCTTGCTGGCGCTCTACTCCGGCAAGTCCGGTGACATAAAAAAGGTGAGCAGCCCGGTGACATTGTGCGGCTGCTGCGCGGCTGCGCCTCGCTTTGGCGAGTCTGCCGACAACCAGAAGGTGAGCAGCCGGGCGACATTGTGCAGCTGCTGCGCGGCTACGCCTCGCTTTGGCGAGTCTGGCGACAAAGAGAAGGTAAGCAGCCGGGCGACATTGTGCGCCTGCTGCGCACCTATGCTTGCTGTGGCCGCGCTGCGCTGACGCTATACTCTGGCAAGTCCGGCGACATATACCTAATCCTCACCAAGTTTGATCATTATAATGCCTACTCAGGCAGTAGGATTCAATAATAATTGGGCAGATAAAGTATAATACAAATTATGATCCGTTTACTTCCAGATCGACGAGTTTTGCATGCTGTTCAACGAGCAGGTGAATATGTCAGAGCCGCAGCCGAGCGCGGCAGCCGTGCTGCCGGCCAGCGCCGCGCCCGCGCCCGCGCACGCGCCCGCCTACTCCAGCTCGGGCGCGGGCGGCGCGGGGGCGCACAAGACGTACGTGCGTGGGCGTGGCATGGCGACGCGCGGGGGTGCGGGGGCGGGCGGCGCGCGCAGGTAGGCGGCGGCGGCGGCGGTGCGGTGCCCGCGCTTCGACGACGCGCCCCGTCCCGCCCGCGCCGCGCCCCGCTTCTACGCACCGTCCCTCTTGAAGTGAACTCTTCTTATTGTATCCTGCCGGTGGCAACAATCATTACATTACACTGGTGCTGGTGCAGTTTGGTTATTAAGTTTTTTGTGAATAAAGGCATTGTATCATATTTATTTATTTATTGGAGAACCAACCGCTTTATACATCTAGTCTTTGATTATACAAATACATGCCATCAAAAACAATTTTGTAAAAATTGAAAAAATTTGTACCAAGTCTCTCTTTCTACCGTAAAAATTTCTGAGATCCATGTAACACCAAGACGGTTACTTTATTAATTCCCTACTTAAGGGACCTAACTGTCTTCAGTTATAACGTTATTAGCTAACCTAACAACATCTTATAGTGACCATTATGAATATTAAAAATCTTTTATGTTTTAAATAATATAGATTGACTTGGCCATCGCATAAAACACAATGTATCTCACACTGAAATATCCTACAAATATTTGCAAGGCAATTGCTCTCATAATTTGCAAGGCGCTAAATTTACCTCATAAAATAGAATAATTTGAAAAAAAAAAAACAAATCTTATAAATTTACTGTTTTCTGATTTTTTCCTTTGTATACACACAATTACCTAGCTGGATGCCAAATTTGAGATTTCGTGAACAAAAAAAGTGCAACGTTTTATACCTTAATTTAGATTTTATACGTGTTTTACTTATAAAATCTAAATTAAAAAAACTTTCTAGGTCATCTGGAAGTGGGTTAGGTTTTACGTCTTTATGTTAGTCAATCAGTGATAAAAATGACGATTTTTTAACGTTAATATCTAAATAACCGTTTAAGCTGTGTTTATGAAATTTGAGGTACTTCATTAACTCCGGGCTTTCAAACCTACGTAACTAGATACAATTTAGAAAAAAAAAATATTAGTTCTTAATTTTTATATGGTTTACTTCATTAAATGTGTGACAAAACAGTGGATCTTCGGAGATGGAGATCTCGGAAAGTTTAATATCTAGAAACTTATTTTTTGGAAGTTTACCTATTAGGAACAATGTTCTCTTTGTTACATAATTTTCAAGCTTTTACCATAATCAGTAACAGAGATTTAATAGGCTGAAAAGTGCCTCGAGTTGCTTCGAGAAAAGGTGGTTAAGGCTGTGCTGCTCGTTTCGGCTTCGGAGGCACTACCGTGCCTCGAGATAACCGACCGACAGGCAGTGGGATAGGAACCTAGGGCGCAATTCCCGCCCGCCACGCAGCCCCTGTGGTAGGCGGAAAAAACGCCCGGTAATTTTCCCTCCCCACTCACCTCGGCCACCGCCCCTTCTGGAGTTTGCGCAAATGCGCAACGCGGTGCTATCAACGCGCGAACATCTCGGCTTGTCGGCTTGCTGTCACCCTATGACTACAGTTACTGGACGCTACGCTCCCGCCATCGCCACTATTGACAGATCTGGGTGCGCACGCGCAGCCGACTGTCAGTGTCGTCTATCAATCACTCGCTATTGGTACCCACTTGCTACCCACTTCTGCCGCCCGCGACGACGCCACTTCACGCGGCCACGAGACGAGTCGAATAAGCAACTCTCCAAGATCCTTCTCGCGGAATAACCCACAGCCTAGACGATGGATATTTGGGAAGGCGCCTATACTAAGTATGCCTATAGGTACTGAGTATACCTACCGCCCGCGCCGCGTCGGACGCGCTCTTTTATCGGGACCCTGACCTTATCATCGGCTCGGCGCCGTCGCTGACCTGCGGCCTTTGCGACACGGCCACGGCCCGGCGCGCGGGGGCCGGGGGACGGGGGACGGACCATTCTCTGCTCTGGGCCGACCTGTGACCATCATCGATGGCGACTGGCGATTGTGTCATCCGACGGACCTATGAGCTAACATCATCATCGGCCTAGTGTGAGGATCGCTGTACAAGCCTATGTTTTGTTAGCAATGACGGCAGGGAAGAGCATCGAGGAGGAGTCCGTTGTCCTCCAGCGCATTCTGACAAGAAGCGAGCGTCCGCCGGTAGGTATGCCGCGGCATCCAACGAGTGCCTAGTCAGTCTAGTCACCCCTAACCAGAATTTGTTAAATATAAAAAAAAAACCCGACTGATTCTGTACGACGCAACTCGAGGCTTGTAGGTGAGGTAGGTGAGTGAGGTACATGAATGGCGTTTGTCCTGAGAGGCCATATCGGTAGAAAACGAGGTGATTCTACAATGGATAGAAGGACACAGTACCTAGCTAGGCAGGTAGTAGGTACTATACTAGGTACAGCTATTAGAATGATTCCATTTGTTACATTTAATTCATACAAAAAATATAGCAAGTACCTATATTGTACAAACATAAAATAGGATAAGTACCTATTTATCTAATTCGACAATATTTCCAGCCTAGTGGCACACTTTACGGAAAAACTATCACACCTATGTCATGTCTAGTCTAGACGTGTTGTCCAAAGAGAATAGCTATAACCAGTGTTATCTATCAATCATCGAAATAATATTTTATAAACATTTTTGAAGTTTATAATCCCACCAAAAACAATAATAATTATGAACCAAAGAGTTTGGATATACCTATAATAGAGATAATCATAGGAAACTTCAAAGAAAGTCCCACAATTGTCATGTGGGACATAATTATCCAACCAAGTGTATTGTTAAATGGTTCTGTCGCTTTCCATCTACATTAACTATCTTTCAAATTTAATCTCATAAAATGTCATTGTTTTTGTTTATTTTTCAACGGGGTTTTGGTTGTTTTATATTGTTTAATACGTATTGAACTATTGTAAATAGTGAAAAAAATATGTGAAATGTCGAATTGTGCCGTCGTATTATGCCAGTCTTCCGCAAGTATCATGAAAAATCAAGAGAACCTGAATTTTAAGCGGTAAGTGTCTATTTGTGTATTTACTCATTAATAACCCATACATAACACATCATTATTACGTAGAAACATTGAATAACGTCCAATAAGTATAGAAATATGAAGAATCGGCGTTTTTCATGCTAACATCATGAATAATTCGAGAGTATGATATACTAACTAGGGATGTCATAAAACGTAAAAAGATTTGTCGATAAGGCTATGCAGACTGAGTATAGTAAGATTTTTCGAATAAAGTGAGCCATTGAGGGATTCCGTAGCTAACCCATGTCACTTACACACACTCACACTCTTTGTAATTCGTTCGATTCATATTTTATTTATTGGTATTATATATTTGCCGTCCTGCTTACTGTATCATGGTTAAACACAATATCTATGTGTTCACTGTTCAACCATGATAGTGTAATATACAAAAAAAGAGAGCTTCAAAATAATCACGGCAAATATTACGTTTACACTATTAATATTTCAGGGTGTCCCTTTGGCGTACAATAACGATCGGCAAGAGCTAAAATGTTCTTCCGGCTATTCTTCAAGTTGAATCAAATGCAATGCTCGTAAAGCGTCGCAAGCTAACGGTCAGTACTGAACTTAAAATTGCGTGTTATAGGTATATTATAATTATTATTACATGAACTATAAATTAAAAATATAATGTGTTTCAGGATATCCCTTTCATCAATGTACCTAAACCAGAACCTTAGGATATTACAGAAATAAGTTCATCAGTGTTTTCAGACGTACCACCGAAGAACCGAAACCGAAGAATGTACAGAATGTGCAGTGTGAGATGGTCGATAAAAATCTAGCCTACTCCAGTTTGCTAAAAATTAACTGTTTAAGACAGCGTACGAAAAGCCTTGAAAAAAAAGTACTGATAAAGTATACGAAGAAAATATAATAATAATTTTATGAACTTTATTTATAATTATTATAATTAAAGTTAAGGAACTAATCTATAGGCAGGCAGAACAAGGTTTACCTGAAAAAAGTATTTAGCTCAAATGTAAACTTGTGTTAAGTATAAATTTTGTAATGTACTCATTTACCTGTGTATGTTGTATATTATTTCATCTAATAAACAATTGTCATCTTAATTTGTGGTTTTTACAAAGTTCAAGGTTCCTTTAATCCAGAGTGAATCTAGATAACGTTATCATAGTCACGGACTTTAAGTTGTTAGGATTGATATATCAATATCGGTATCGATGAGAATATTTGTGGATCATCGAACTGTTAATATCGATATCGATATTTTATGACTTGGGT
Source organism: Lobophora halterata (assembly GCA_932526365.1). Classification (NCBI taxonomy): domain Eukaryota; kingdom Metazoa; phylum Arthropoda; class Insecta; order Lepidoptera; family Geometridae; genus Lobophora; species Lobophora halterata. The sequence continues at coordinate 8,161,194 of OW052024.1, forward strand.
CATCTCTGTGGCTCAACGAGTGACAGATTCCCCCTATATTATGACGTACGACAAATGCATGTTTTGTCTCGTTTTATCTAGTGCAAAAAGTGGTATGCGCAAAGAAGATAGCAAATTTGTCAAATTTAGGAGGGATTCTATTTACTTCGTTCTTCTGAGTTATGAACACATTATTTGACATCTATTATTATATCTATGGCCCTGAATGCACACAAATTTGCAAATGAAAAATGTCAAGTTTTATGTTTATTTTATTTAGGTTAATATTATGCTCATATTTAATGTTCTCATTTTTATCAGGGCCGGCTTAACCTATTGTGCAGGGTGTGCATTGCACACGGGCGCACGATCCTAGGGGGCGCGCCGAGTGCCACTCGCCGCGTGCACCCTGGGGCGGCTATGGATACCCTGGAGATCGAGGGCGCCCGTGGGTAGCCGCGAGCGCCATGGCGTCCGCGGTCGCCCACCAAGCGCCCCAGGGCGGCCGCGAGCGCCCTGGGGCGGCCGCGGAAGCCCTGGCTATCGTGGGTGCGGGGGCGGTTGCCGAGCGCCACTCGCCGCGGGTGCCCCGGGGTGGCCACCGAGCGCCACTCATCGCGAACGCCCTGCTACGCTACATAACACTACTAACTCAGAAAAAAAGATTCCCCCCCCCCCCCCCTTTCCTAGAGGACGCTAGGGTGATGATTGCACACGGGCGCAACATGGGCTAGAGTCGGCCTTAGTTAATCACAATAAAATTGGTTTTGTCAATATAATACATACCTATTATAAACAAATTGTTTTGATTGAGTAAAGTTAACAATAAGAGCCACACTGGTTCGAAATAATTAGTGACACGATAAGAACAAGAAGAACAGCCTTTATTTAGTCGATGTTACCGTAACTATCCCAAAAGTTTCTCTAAAAAAGAAAATAAGAAAACAATTCGCACAGAAATCAGATTGTGAAGAATTGATTAAGTAAGTATAATATTAATTAAAATAAATATTTATAATATTTCCTAGTGATCAAGTAAGCGAATGTCTACGCGACTGGAATATTTGACAGTGGAAAAATATCTTGACCTATCTAAAAATGATTTTCAGAACTTTACCCATTCGGGAGCAAACCAAACAGAAAATTTAAAATTGGGAAATATTGCGAATAGGAAAATCTCTTGCAGTAAAATTAGGTTTAAGGAATGTTACTTATTAAGTAGGTAGTGTAGGTACCTATACCTACTTATTATATATTTTGGGATAGCTCGCGTTGGAAATGGGAGCGGAGCGTAGGTTGAGTGGGTGAAGCGACACTCAGGGTCGACATCGCGAGAGTTCTGGCGAGAGCCTATACCAGAGTCTCGAGTTACAACCCTGTTCCAGATGATACGCATACACATCGCTTATTTATAAGTAGGAACCGTGGCATTTTGTGGTTTTCGGTTAGTTATGCAGGTATTTACTTAATATGCGGCCCTGAAAAACGCGTTTTCGCGTGAGATGTGGGGCGCGCGGCGCCGCGGCTCGCTCCGCATGCGAGCCGCGCGCGCCAAATCCACATCACTCACTCTCCTCGCGCCGCCGACCGCGCTCGCCAGCAAGTTCACTCGCGTCGGTACCCGTAGGCACCTGCCGACTGCAGATCGCGTTCCACGCCCACTCGCGTCGGTACCCGTAGGCACCTGCCGACTGCAGATTGCATCCCACGCCCACTCGCGCAGTGCCCACTGGTCGGTAGCCGCCGACTGCGCCGCCATGGCCCGGAGCGCGGTGCTGCTGGGGCTCGCGTGCTTGACCGGTGAGTGGACTGTCGCATGCACAGAGTGAAAGTACATATAGGTATCTACAACTACATAATCTATAGATACCATTCAATCATAGAGAGCGGTACCTATAACGAGACAACTTGCTTATTTACAAGTTTCCTTCGAAGTACCTACTATAATATAGCATCATACCAATAGAAAAAAAACGATTCTTTTTATCTTATGTGCGTCATAACGTCACAGAGTCACAGGGCTAGTTTACAAGCTACAAGCCAGCGAGTCGGAATGGAAGTTAGCGAGTTAGCGGTACGGAACGATTGTCAACTAGCAGACTGTAAAAAGCACAATGACACGGTGCGAGTTAACAAGCTACTAACGCTACTCGCTGGTTTGTAGCTTGTAAACTAGCCCTGTGTCAACGACGCTTAAAACATCAAAAACACCCCAAAAAAAGATGCCAATTTTTTTAATTGCACTACCTACATAATAAGTGTCTACCTGACTTAGTGTGGGCGCTGCACAAGTGCACACCTAATAAGCGTCTAGGTACCTGACTTAGTGTGGGCGCTGCACAAGTGCACTCCTATCAATGCAACACAAGCCATACATAAATGATTGACTAAGATTATCATAATGGTAATGTTTCTGACCTATAGGCCTATAGGCTGTTAGAAATCCTAAAAAACTGCGTAATTATTTTTTATACCTACGAATAAAACTGACGAAGTACCTAATTATTATTGAGAAAATAAAATGCTTGTTCCCGTAATCCCCACTAGCCATCCCCACCAGCCATCCCCACTAGCCATCCCCACTAGTGACTAGTGGGGTTTGTTTGGTTGACCGCCCGCTTCGGCTTTTCAATGAGTACCCCGATTTATTTTATCTTGATAAACTCAATCAAAAGTCAGTTTAGTTAAAAAGTACCGTCAGCAGATAAAATGTTTAACATCTGATGTTTTTTGTGAGATAATCTTTAGATAATTCACAGGTTTTAATTATTATCACAATAGTTCTCACGACAGTACTTAATACAATATTATATGTAGACAATCTCCCTTTCAGGAACTGTTTTTATAATGTAGCGTAATAAATAGTTAACTCTAAAATACTTTAAATTCTCATAACATGCAAAAGCCCGTCTAATATAAAAATCAACATTAATCTGAATAAAAGTTTTAAACAATTTTTGTAATCTCCTTTTAATTTTCTTCATTTTGATACCCTACTCGATAGGTTTGGTAAACAAATTTTTTTGAACGACCAACCTTTAGCGCCAAAAATCCGCCATTTTGTTTTTTTTTTTTAAAACCCATCTAAGAACACTCGGGTTATTGAGACGAATCTAACGATACGTTAATTGTCAAATATCCATCCAGCCGTTCGGGAGATACGAGGTAACCAAGAAATTTACATACATACATACAAGATACGCGTGAAAAACATAACCCTTCCTTGGCAGTCGGGTAAAAAGAAGTCCTTTAGGCTGATCCTTATCCTTATTCCTTAATATTCCGGGACATCCTGAGGGGTCAAAGGGATGATAGAAGGGTCCACCCACGGCGGACGATCCGACCGGCACCCCGTGGCCCTGTCTAGTGCTGCGCTGTCAGTATATCGTTCGCAGCGAGTAACATATTATTTATCGTGGTGTAAAACTGATCACACATAACGCTTGTTACTTTCCGAGACCAAGTCTGTTACAAAATCCCCGGTGATATCCTCATACAACCACAATTTTGTTCGTATCGTATCGTAAATAATTATACCTATCGTATTCGGGGTACCTACCTACCTAGGGGCGAAATTACGACGTACCTACTCGTAATTACTTGCTTGAATGATTGCCACACCTGTGCCACAGATTTGTCAGAGTACTGCCCTGTGACCTGTCAGGTGAGTGAGTGAGTACGTCTTGTATTGTATTTGGTAGCCTGCTGCATGTTGCATTATAGAATACTTACACTACTATACTGAATACTGTTCTGGTCGACAGTGTTGTGCGGTGCATCCTCGCCGGCGCGGGGCGGCGAGCGGGGCGGCGAGCGGGTGCGCGTCGCGCGCGCCGCCACCGCCGCGCGCTGGCTGCGCCTCATCGCAGGTACGTACGCGGGCACGCTCACTCCCGTGGCGGGCGCGGTGGCCGCGCCGTCGCCGCCTCGTGGCCGTGGCCGTGCTGAGCGTAGCGTTGTCGTGTGCAGATGTAGCAGACTCGGCGCCGCCAGCGTCGCGGGATGACGACGCGGACGCGGGCGACTGGTTCCCGCGACCCATCCCCCTCAACTTGCCACTCGGTTCGTAATATACTCACCTTCTGTCACGTAGGTACCTACCGGCATACCGGCAGGTGCACAAACCTAACCCACTGGGTACGTTTAATACGTTATAACATGCTTGTATATAGGTTAGGTAGGTAGTTATCTGTCGTTCGTTGAACAAGGTAGCCGGTGTGTGCAGGCGTAGACGCGCGCGGGCGGCCCGCCTCCGTGCCGCTGCTGCTGCTGCCCGTGCCTGTGCCCCCCGCGCCCACCGCGCCCCCCGCTGCACTCCCCGCCGCCGCGCCGCGTGAGTACCGCCTTCGCCGACATTCCACCTGCACCCGGACATCTCACTAGCGCCGGTATCACGTTACAGAGAGCGGCTTAGTTCAGAACCAGTATCCGACGGAAGGGTCCTCCGAGGCGGTCCCGCCGCCGCCGCCGCCGCACTCGCAGCCGCCCCGCACCGAGCCGCCCCGCACCGAGCCGCCCCGCGCCGAGCCGCCGTCGCCGCCCGAACTCGACTACATCAGTGAGTGACGCGCACTGTGAGATAGATACACATCCGGCTCGGAGGAGCATCAATGTGAGTCGTAGTGCTGTGCCTGTCTGTATACCGTACGTATGTAATGCGTGCGTGTGTGTGTTGCGTAGTTTCGTCGCAGCAGCTGGTGGAGCTGTTCCAGGCGCAGACGGGCACGGACCCGGAGCTGCCGCCCGTCGTGCTGTCCGCCGCCCCCACGCCCCCCGCGCCCCCCGCGCAGCCCGACGAGGTGGAGGAGTCGCTCGAGCCGGTCGCGGCCGCGCCCTCCCGCGGCGCTAGGCTCGTGCGCATGCGCAGATACCAACTACCGGCGAGTGAACATCACACACACACATACACACACACACACACAAGGAATAATTATAAATTGGTCAAGTGTGAGTCGCACTCCTGAAATGTGGTTTGATTGTTACATTTTACTTCACACGAACCGAATTTATAACTTTGTAATGTACTTATCACAAGGTTTCATGCTCACCGAGAGTTTTATTGATGCTAAATGACATTGTAACAAGAATGAAATAATCAAACATTAAGCTGACCACGTGACCACCTCAGGGTCCTTACTTCCTTGTTTGTTATGTAAGCCAGTGCCCAGTGGCCAGCTTTTATGACACAAGTATATTATTATAAAAAAGTTTTTATTGATGCAATCTGACTAGGGTAGAATCAACAAATATTGACCACCTCAGATTCTTTCCTTCCTAGTTATGTAAGCCAGTGCCCAGTGGCCAGCTTTTATGATAACTACGAGTATACATAAAAGTTTTTGTTTATGCAATCTATTAGGGTAAAATCACCAAATGTTGATCACCTTACGTTCCTTCTTTCCTCTTCATGTGAGCCAGTGGTCAGCTTTTATAATATAAGTATTTTATATATCTGGACTTCATTGCGTATTGTTATGATTGTACGATATAATTGAACAAGTTTAGTCAAGTTTTGGTAATGATAATAACATTGAAGTAGGTAATTGTGATTTGATAAACAAACACCTATGAAAATTAAAACTTGACATGTTCATATCATATCATATCATTTATTCATAAACAATTTATCAATCGTATTTGAACATTTAACTTAAAATTATGCTTAATATTATTATATTACACCTACATTAAATTATAATCAATTACCTAATGCTACATAATACTAAAACTCAGAGAACATGATAAAATTTTACTATTTCGTTAATTTCTGCAGCTTGTATTCATCGACAGATTAATAACAACCGGCTAATAAAAACTTTTTCAATTTACTTTAGAATACATTTGGACTTTCGATAGCTTTAAACTCAGTAGGGAGAGCATTAAAGAGGTTCAATCATATTATATCATAATATATGGTGCAATCATAGTACCGATGTAGGTACTAGTAACTAGTTCATTGGTGCTTAAGAACTTGCCGATACTTCACATTATTTTTTTTGGTGGGATCGATTCTTCACGGAATTTATTTAAATCTATAAATCTAACCGTGACATTTCCGAACCAGTTATACGATATTGAAATACATTTGTAAACAATATTTTAATTTTAAATACCTTCCTAATCTTCATAATCAAATATCACATTGCACTTGATATTTTCTTTTAATATTATGAAATAAATTCGGTGCATAATAAACTGCCGATTTATCAAATAAATTCGGTGCATACCTACTGACTGCCGCTTGCTGCTTTGTCCGCGGAGTGTCGATATTATCGGCAGTAAGTTCCGAGCACGTCGCCGTTCATGAACCGGTGTGTTCCCCCCGGCAGGGCCCGAGCGAGGCGCCGCCGCCCTACTGGTCGGTGGGCGCGGGTGGAGCGGGCGGCGCCCCCCCGCCGCCGCGCTTCCCGCGCTCGCTGCTGCTGCGCGGCGTGCTGACCGTGCCGCGCGCCTCCTACTCGGAGCCGTACACCGTGTGGTGGGACGCCGACAGCGGCGCGTCGCGCGTCGACCTGCACGGCGGCGCCGCCTCCGCCTACCGCACCATGACGCCGGACGGCCGCACGCTCGGCGCGGAGCTGCGCCTCGACCGCAGCGGCGCGGGCGAGGTACGCCGCTGCGTCACCGCCGCGCCGCGCCCCACCGCGCCCGAGGACCGCGCCAACCCCGCGCTGCCCGACCTGCACGCCTTCGCCTACGCGGGCTCCGTGCAGTCGGAGTTCGGCCGCGTGGAGCGCTGGGCGCACACGGTGCGCGGCGGCCCGGGCGAGCTGGGCGCCGCGCCCGGCGAGTCGCTCGCCTTCCGCCACGAGCTGCTGCTGACGCGCGCCGCAGACAACCTCACCACCACGCCGCTCAAGTGGGTACCGCCCCCCGCCCCTCGCCCCCCGCGCCCCGCGCCTCGAGCCCGCGGTGACGTCCCGCTCGGTTGCAGGTACTCGGTGTCGGTGGACAGCTCGGTGCTGGGCGCGGCCAGCGACGGCTACGTGCACCGCTACACGGAGCTGCAGGACCGGCGCCACGACCCCGGCCTGTTCGTGCTAGACCTGGGTGAGCCTCCCCCCGCCCCTCCCGCCCCACCCGCCCCGGCCGGCCCGCAGCACTGAGCGAGCGCGCGCTTGCATGTTGCAGTGGAGTCGTGCGAGGAGGTGACGCAGACGGAGGCGCGCGAGCGCGTGGAGCCGCTGCGCGAGTTCACCCTGTCCCACCGCGACCCGCGCTACGACCTGGCCTTCGACCGGTGAGCAGCGCCCCGCCCGCCCCGCACAGTCCCGCTCCCGCCGCCCACCGACGATGACGCGTTGCGTGCGTTCACAGGTACAAGGTGGACTACCGGCGCCGCTACATGGACAACGCGGAGGAGGCGGTGCGCAAGAACCTGCTGATGCAGGGGATACGCTTCGTCAACTCCGGCAACCGGCAGGGCGCCACGTTCAGGCTGAAGGTGGGCTTGCCGGGGTACGGGGGTGCGGGGGTGTGGGGGTGTGCGGCGGGGCGGGTCTCATGCTGCGCCGTGTGCGTTGCAGGTGAACTACCTGGGCGACCGGCTGGACGCGGAGACGCGCACGCTGAGCGGCGTGGCGCCGGACGCGGTGGCGGCGGCGCGGCGCGGGGAGAAGTTCCCGCACAAGCGCGCGGAGATCGAGCAGTCGCGGGGCCGCCTGCCGCGCGCCTTCGACTGGCGCGCGAGGGGCGCCGTCACGCACGTGCGCTCGCAGACAGGATTTTACTTACCTAGTACGCACTTGTCGATCGCACTGTGGGTACCACTCGGGCGAATTAATATGACACCTGGCTGGAATGACGTTTGTGCAAAGTACAGCGTGGAATGGGGACTCGTAATAGTTATCCAAAAAAAACAATAATTATTGTGAAAATTATTATTGGCAAGCTCTCAATCTTATGAAAAATTATTGAAATATAGAGCTCTGTGCAAGTTCAAAAGCGCTTCATAACGTGTCTAATCCTTGCATTAACAATGAACTGATCTAGTATTGATTTTCATACGAACAATCAGCTTTACGAAAACTTAACAAGTTCATTGCTAATGCAAGGCTTGCATCATTAAAACACGTTATGAAGCGCTTTTGAACTTGAACAGAGCTCTATATTTCAATAATTTTTCATAAGATTGAGAGCTTGCCAATCTCGACACACGACAGTGTGTCAAGCCACGGTCAGGCCCAGCGAACTGGCGAGTAGCACTGTGTGTAAGTTTACACGAACCATTTGGAGCCACTTTTGACCTTGTCATAGCTAAAAAACTAATCAATATAAACACACCAAATTTGGTTTATGTATTGAAAGCCCGGGGTTAATGAAGTTCCTCAAATTTCATAAACACAGCTTAAACGGTTATTTTGATATTAACGTTCAAAAATCGTCATTTTTATCACTGATTGACTGACATATAGACGTAAAACCTAACCCACTTCCAGATGACCTAGAAAGTTCAAATTTGGCATCCGGCTAGGTAATTGTGTGTTTACAAAGGAAAAAATCAGAAAACAGTAAATTTATATGATTTGAATTTTTTTCCAAATTATTCGATTTTATGAGGTAAATTTAGCGCCTTGCAAATTATGAGAGCAATTGCCTTGCAAATTTTTGCAGGATATTTCCATTTCCATGATGAAAGGTTGTTTTTATCGTTTTATGTACTTACTTTTAAATCAATAATTTAAAAATTATTTACAAGAGCCCAGATGAACGCAAGCTAGTGGAAATGCAAATTGTCTGAAAACACTTTAATCTCCCGACACATGGGTCAAGGTACTACCTACCTTAAGGCAGGTACCCACACCTTATTAGGAAAAAAATAGGTAGGTAACTATTATAATTATAGTAGGTACCTAACCTATATACCTTTGAATAATAATAAATTTATTTACAAAAAGTAATGATATCTGAACAAAACCACATATAATATGTGAAAATAGTGAGCCACGATCAGAAGGTTCGGATTATGATGGAGAAGTCGTTTTCCCAGAAAAAAAGACTTGAGATCTACATATATGGCTAGCCAAGGTCTACGTTATAAATAAAGTAATACGTTGTTATAAATAAATTTGCTAATGTCTATAGTAACTACTTAATAATTTCTTCAAACATAAAACTCATCTAATTATAGGTTCCTCTGTATAGTCCTCTTTGCAGGTTTTTTTTTAATTAGGCATTAAACTACTTGTTTGAATCGATGCAATATTTGGACGAATGGACCATTCTCCATCAGGCACTTCCAGGATTCAGGTGCGATCCAGGAGTTGACACATTTAGCAGCGCCATCTAGTTATGAAATCGTCAAACTTTCTAGTTAGCCAAGAAATTAAATACCTACTAACGTAACTATTGAAGTTGTTTTCGTACATTGTGGCTGTAAAATACAATAATTTATTACATTGTATGAAAAGTGCATTATTACAAAGTTATTGACAAGTATGTATGAAAACCGCATCAATGTTGGCTAGGAATTAATTGTGAAGAGTACGACTCACACTTGACCGATTTTATAATTATTCTTTGGTAGTCATACAACACACCACCTACATACCAAATTTCATGGTGCTGGGACCAGTGGAAGTGGCCTAGAGGTTTGATGATCTGTCAGTAGATGAGTGAATCAGTGAATCAGAGAATCAGTGCCAATTTTAAGCATTTTCACCGGCTTATATCTCCGGATCCATTCAAACTACGTTACTGAAATTTGGCAGGCTTAATAAGGACCCGGTATTAGATTGTCTAAGCTAACTTTCACAAATTTATCTCAATAAGAACTAGGGTTACGGAGTGGGTCAAAATGGCTCGAAGCGTTTCGTGTAAATAGTGCCCAGTGCGCTGCAGGCGTTTTCTTTGAGACCTTGCCTGATATTTTATGAATGCAGCTTTAGTATTTTATTAATGCAGCAAAAGTTTTTGTTCTACGACCAAAACTGACAAAGTTATGGGCAAAATACCGAACGAGGTTCACTGAACGCGCGAACGTAAGCGATGACGTCACAATGACCCAGTGCTTGCCGCCGAACCACTGCGCGCCCCGCGCGGTTTTGTATAATATTTGTAAATAAAATTATCGTAATATGCCTTGCTATGATCATATTAATATATATTAGAGCTACGTGTGTGACGGGCTTAATTCGACTCGACCGAGTAGTAGATATGTAATGTATCATGCTCATGCGGCGGGTGTTGGGTGTTGCAGATGAACCTAAGGGTTGTCAGTCGTGCTGGGCCTTCTCGGTGGTCGGCAGCGTGGAGGGCGCGCTCTTCGTGCAAACGGGCAGGCTCGTGCCGCTCAGCGAGCAGAGCCTCGTGGACTGCGCGCACCCGTGAGTGTCCCGCGCCCCGCGGCGCCCAGCTGCGCCCCACGGCACCCCACTGACGCGCCGCGTGTGTTGCAGGTTCGGCACGAACGGCTGCGAGAGGTCGTGGCCGAGCGCCGCCTTCGCGTATGTCCGCGAGCGTGGCCTGCCCGCCCTAAACGAGTACACGCCCTACCAAGCCGAGGTACCTACGCTCCGACCCTCACCCTCAAGGTACGCGCCCCCCGCACACCCGCTCACCGCGCCACCCCTCCCTCCGCAGAAGCAGACGTGCCGCGCGCCGCCCGTGCCGCCCGTCACGCGCATCAGCGCGCACGTTAACGTCCTAGCGAACTACACACAGGCGCTCAAGGTACGGCCCTCGCCCCGTCCCCCGTGCCCCGTTCCCCGTGCCCCGTGGCTGGATGGCCGGACGCGTCCGCTCTCGCTGCGTTCTAAAGAACCGTTCCGACTCCACAGCTAGCGATTCGGCGGCACGCTCCGACGGTGGTGATCATCGGCGTGTCCAAAGCCTTATTCTTCTACCACGACGGGATCTTCCAAGACGAAAGATGGTGAGTTGTTCATATATTGATAGGGTGTCGGTGCGCGTATGAGCGCGGTACGATTGGAGTGGTGTGTGCGTGTTCTAGCCCGAAGGGCGATCCGGTGCACGCAGTGTTGGCCGTGGGGTGGGACCCGAACGGTGGCGAGCACTTCGTGGTGAAGAACTCATGGGGAGCGGCGTGGGGCGAGAGCGGCTACGTGCGGCTCGGCGCCCACGAAAACGAGTGCGGCGTGCTGCAGCGCCCCTCCTACCCACGCCTCGAGATCGGCGACGTGGCGCGCCTGCCCGCGTCCGCCGGCGCCCCCTAGCCGCGTCTGTGACGCCCCCTAGCTGCGCCTAGCCGCGGCCGCTAACGTGCCATAACCAACGACGCATTATCTAAAAATCTCATAAACTTTAATTAAATGTACACGATGAAAAACATATATTTAGTAGTTTTGAATTTAATGAATACGAGTATAAAATAATGAATAGACAGATAGAAAATTCTTTATTGCGTTGACCGTTGAAAGTAAACCGAAATGTACATTTACACATTTCGGTTAGGTTAGGTTAGGTTGAACACCGGAGGGGACGCCGGCTGCCCACGTCCGTAGGAGGATACCCTTTGATACCCTACACGTGTTTTCCCCGGGTGGTGCTAAGAGGCAGTCAGCCTCTCCATGCGTCTCTCTGGCCTGGCAGAGAGCGTGGTGGATGGAGGCGGGCGGAGGCAGGAAGCCTGCTCCGCCGGGAGGAGGCAGTGTTGGGCCCGGTGTGTACTCACACTACCGCCGGGCAGACACGAGGTCGCCATCCTGCAAACCGTAAACCCGGAAGTGGAAGGGAACGGGGGTCTTGCCTTCATTGGCCGGGCCGCGAGGAAATTACCTCTATAATAAATTCTTAAACTTAAGCCGCGGACGCAGGGCGATGGGTTGCATGGTCGGCAAGCAGGTCGGCAGATGCTGCGTCCCCCGTCAGAGCGCCAGCCGAACGCTCGTGGCGGGTAAAAGGGCTAGGGTTATCCCCCCTAGTCTACCCTAGGCTTATCGGGTTGCAGGGGGCACCAATTCGACGGACCTTTTAGATCCCCCATACTCGTGGGAATAGTATGGAAACAAAAACAACAAAAACAAAAGATGTAGGGAAGGAGAGGATGAGGGAGAAGGAAACTGAGGAGTTTCAAGGAATCAATAGGGAAAAGGGAGAGGCACCGGCAAGCGACGGAAATGAGACGGACAGTTCCTATATGTCCGTCTCCTCGGTGGCGTCGACGATTTCAACTAGGTCGACCAGGAAAAGGGGACGGAAACCAGCGGCTTCAGGCGGTAACAAGGCCAAGAAGACCACGCTGAAGGGAAAGGCGGGTGACGATGAGGACGAATTCCTCGCCGTAACCAACACGAGGGCAAAAAGGAACCTTCCTACGGTCGAGGACCTAGTGAAGGAGTTCGAGAAGAAGCCCACCTCGGAGCTGAACGCCAGCCTGAACGACTGGCTGCGGGATGTAGAGCATGTTGCTGAGAACTCGGGCAACCTACAGGGCAACTACGCCCTAAGCCTTCGGACGGCCGTAACAAAGGTCCGAGGCTTCAAAGAGGAGTTGGTGAAACGAGCCACCAAGGACCCCGAGATCGAGCAGCTGCAGCTGGAAAATGCGGAGCTGCGCTCCAACATCGCTGCGCTCTCCGCACAGCTGGACGGACTCCAAGAGAGGATCCACCTGCAAAAGCAGGAATTTGAAAGGATGCTGGCCCTCAAAGCAGCACCTTCGGCACCATGTCTGGTCCCGGTGGTGAAGCTGACTAGGCTGGGGGAAGGAAAAAATCCGGCCAAACGGATGGCAGCCGAACCAGAGATGGTGGCTCCAGCCAACCCGAAGAGCCAACCAGCCTCGGTAGTCAGCACGGTGGCACCAGTGGCAGAGACCATGCAGGATCGGGAGGCTGCTTTGATGGAACGCATCGCAGCCATGATGGATGCAAAGCTGGCTCCGTTTGTGGCCCAGTTTGTGCATCCAAATGGAAAGGCAGTCAGAGGGACGAAAAAAGGCAAGGGAAAGGCGTCAAGCCGGATCCCTGCGCTTCCCCCTCCCGTGTTGCCTTTACCGGTGGTAACAGCACCACAAATGGGAGTCCCGGAAGTCCCCTCACCTGCGCCCATGTTGTGGACGACCGTGGTGAAGGGGAAAAATAAAAAGCCGACGGCAAAGGTCCAAACACCATCTGGGCCAGGCCGGAAGCCAAAAGTGGCCCCAGCCACGAGGACGGCAAGGCCCAAACTGGCCCGTGTCCCGAACTCGGCCGCCATTGCGGTCACGGTGACGGACCAAAGGACGACTTACGCCTCCGTGATGGCAGCTGCTAAGCAGCGGATTAAATTGTCGACGCTCGGAATCGAGAGCGTCCAATTTAAGAAAGCCATCACGGGAGGCGTAATCCTGGAGGTATCAGGCCCCGAGTGCGGCTCTAAAGCCGACACGTTGGCGGCGAGGATGACGGAGTCCCTGAGTGATCTGAGTGTGCGGATTGCGCGCCCAGTGAAGACCGGGGACTTCAGGGTCGTAGACCTCGATGATGGGGTGACCTCAGAGGAGGTCAAAGCGGCAGTCGCTGAAACCGGTGGATGTCCAGTTGTAGACGTGAAGGTGGGAGAAATCCGCCGTTCACCGTCGACTCTGGGCACCATCTGGGTGCGTTGCCCACTTGCCGCCATGTGCAAGGTGGTGGAGGGAGGGCGCATTTTGGTCGGCTGGACGTCGGCTGGAGTGGAGGTACTAGGAGCACGGCCCTTGCAGTGCTACCGGTGCCATGAGTTTGGGCATGTCAAGGCACTCTGCAAGGGCGGGGTGGATCGCAGCACACAGTGCTACGCATGCGGGAAGCCGGGTCACCTGGCGGCCCGATGCAATGCACCACTCCGGTGCTCCGTGTGTGCGGATCTTGGCCGACGGGCCAACCATAGGATGGGCGGCAAAAGCTGCAAGCCACCAAGGAGGAAACGGGTGAGGGTGACCCTGCCTTCTCCAATCGCCGATAAGGCGAAAGGAGATGAAGTGTGCGGAACCCCACCCGTTGAGGACATGGAGACTGAGTCTCCGCCAGAGACTCAGCAAGGTCGCGTGAGACGCGACTTCACTCGGAGACAGCGGGACCGGGAAGTCCTTAACGGACAACCCGGGCCGTCCGCCCCTTGAGGGGGTGGCGGCACCTGCTAACGAGGGAGATCCTTTTGGGTTCGAGAGCGGTTGGAGTGGGGGCTCTGGCTGCTCTTTATTCGAATCCAGGGATGGCTGCAGTGCACGAGTGGCATGCACTGCAAGCGGAACTTGGGGTTGGCGAAAGCCTTCCCCGGGACGGGCCTCAAGGGCAACGTGCGTGAGGGGCACCGGTACGTGTTCTTTAAGATATCCCGGGGCCCCTCTAATGCGCAGAGGTCGGCCACCATGGGGTTTTAGTCGGTATGAGTCCGACATACCCCTCCACCCTCCCCCAAGGGCAGCGGGCATCCATGAGGATTTCCCCATGTAAAAAAAAAAAAAAAAAAAAAAAAAGGTTGAACACCGGAGGGGTTTTATTTTTCTAAATACAACTTCATGACGATTCCTTCACTGTATATCTTCGAAACGGCTATGTTTGTTAAGAACAATCCAGATTTATTAAGCCGACTTTCGGATATCGTAGTTCGCAATAGACGAGACCAGCACAAAGTCATAACCCAGAAAGCTAACACAGCATTAATGCATAAAAGCATATTCTGCACAGCTTCGTCCATATATAATCAATTGCCAAAGTCAATGAGAGAGCTGCCTTGTTCGCTGTTCCACAGAAAGCTGAGAGAGGTATTATACACCAAATGTTACTACACGTTAAATGAATTTAAAATTGACAAAAACTTCATATATACACTATAATTTAATTTAAACTCAAGGTATATATTATTAATTTTTATTTTATTTTGTATTTTTTCGATTTTGTCGTGTTGTTGTACATATATAATAGGTATACTTTTTGTTTGTAAAAACAACATTGCACGCCTGAGACGGCAGAATATATTGATACCAATGTAAATATTTAAGATCTTTAATAACATATATTTCATGCATTATATAAACTTTGAACTTTGAACTTTAGTGGGTATTCCGTCCTACCATGAGAGCAGCGAGTCCCACATAACTCCGGTCCCCCCGACCGGTTTATTCGTAAATGATTTTTTCTCAAAGAGACAAATAAAAATATATAGGGTTAGGTTAGGTTTTTTGTTTTTACGTAGGTACGTGTTCTTTTACATATCCCGGGGCCTAACTAATGCGAAGATATCGGCCACCATGGGGTGTTAGTCAATACGAGTCCGACATAACTCGTTAGAGGTTTTTTTTTTTTTGAGTTTGGAAAAGGTGTAAGTGGGAGAGGCCGATGCTACTGGGATACTTCGGCCTCTCCCTAACCTTAGATGGTAGAAGGTAAGGGATCAGTCCCCGTTCCCCCAAGTCCACCCCAACTCGTCCCCAAAGTATGAGGCAGAGCTGAGGGTAGACCTAGGGACGAGTCCCCGAGGGGACTGATACATTAGAGTTTTGGCCATATATGTAGATCTCGAGTCTTTTTTCGGGGAAAACGACTTCTCCATCATAATCCGGTCTATACGACCGTGGCTCCTCTATTTTCATATATTATATGTATTTTGTTCAGATATCTTTCCAGTATTGCGCACTAGGTACCTCGTAATTGTGTGTGTTGCGAACTATTTTTATTTTTATTATTAAGAATACCTATGGTCCTGGCGTCTTCGGACGCGGGACCGCCACCACCAGCAGCTCCTGAGCTGGTAGGGCTCATGAAAATATACCTACCTATCAGTTCCTTTGCAACACACCTAATTCTTCTAGTTAGGTTAGGTTTTTTTTTTTTTTTTTTTTTTTTTTTTTTTTTTTTCTTGGTTTCCTGTTGCTTTTTATTTTGCAACAATTTTATTTTCTTTTCTTTATTTTTCTATTACAATATAAATTCTTATATTAAAAGAAGGTTTACATCACTGATATCATTTTGCTTTACATATATAATTTTTTCTATGCATATCAATTTTTCTAGAAAATTGTATGAGAATTGAATTTATTACATTTATATTTATTATTATTGAGTATATTTTATGTATATCTTATTTTTCCTTATTACATTAATTCATTAGTTTCAATTCACATATTCTTATTTACATGGATTTGAATTTTTAGATATATCGTAGTTCACGTTATATCTAAAGCATAAAAACTGTTTTACAATTTTAACTTAAATTACAGATACTTTACACATAACCTAAAATAAACTTAAACTATTATGGTATTTATTTTTTCAATTAAATTAAATATAGCAAGAAAATGTCAAGTATTTTATGTCAGCATTATAGAAGTATAAAGCAGTAGAAGAAGCAATAGATTTATGACACAAGAAACAATGAAAAAGTGAAACAATAAATAATTTAAACAATGAAAATTAGTCAATAAATAAATTGTAAATAATTCAAATTCATTAAATAAAAAAAATAAAAAAAAATTAATAATATATAAAATTTAAAATTAAAAATCATAATATTATATTAAAATAAAAATATTAAAATGAGCACAAAAAATAAAATAAAATAAATTAATATATAAAATGATGGC
The DNA here is from genome assembly GCA_932526365.1 of Lobophora halterata. NCBI lineage: Eukaryota > Metazoa > Arthropoda > Insecta > Lepidoptera > Geometridae > Lobophora > Lobophora halterata. Next base: position 8,177,680 of record OW052024.1, read on the forward strand.
GTCCGTTATCGTGTTATAACGGTTTACCTATTTTATACATTTTCAATAAAAGAACCATTCTCTTCTCCAACTTTTCGAAGAATTTTCTTAGCAAAATCAAAGAAAACGGTTCTTTGTTCCTGATTACTTATAATATCATGTAATGTTTTTACATCTATATTTTTATCCATTTTACATTCGCAATCGTATCTCCAAAGTATAAACCTGGGACAGTCCACGAGTAGGTGCTCTACAGTCTGAGGTTTATCCTCTCCACAGGTGCACAGTGGACTCTCCGCCAGCTTAAATCTATGGAGATACGCCCGGAACCCTCCGTGCCCTGTCATTAATTGTGCATAATAATTGTCTATTTTAATGCTACGGAGTACTGAATAGGCAGAGGAAACAGATGGAAAAAAGATTTTTGTGGTGTTCCCAGTTACCGCAGATGAGTATATAGTTTGCCACTTAGATATAGATTCATTTCTTATTACTTTTTTGACATAATAGATAGGAACTAAGTCATACCGAGGTGTTTCTTTATTGTGAAGGGCAGCTCGCTTGGCCAGTTCGTCAGCTCTCTCATTTCCGGGAATACCAGCATGAGCCCGCACCCAAAAATAATTGATTTTTATATTCAATGCTCTTAGCTGTACTAAACACTGTTTTATCTCACTCACCAACGGATTAAGTGAGTTAGGATCACCTAGAATCTCTAAACTAGACCTAGAGTCACTGGCAATACAGAACTCATCCGCACCCATACCATCCCTGATATATTGTAGAGCTCTAAGAATGGCAGAGAGCTCCGCCTGAAACACTGTGCAGTACCCGGCAAGTCTGAAACTCATATACCTGTACTCTCTGCCATGCTTCCAACAGGACACCGCTCCCCCCACATTGTCCTCCAACTTACTCCCATCTGTATACAGAATTGGCATCTCCGTATTCAATAGAGCTGCCTCCTCAATCGAACTTATCAGTTTAAAACTAATCACCATCCTATCTGCGGGATGCGGCAGATCAAACGGGCTTATCCTACTCTCTCGTGCGCGACCTGGTAGAGCGTCTATCTCTTTGCCTCGCTTGACCTCATACAACTCCGCATGCTCTCCTACCCTGATAAAGAGTGGAAGAAGCCTAGAGAGTACTAAACTAGAAACAAAAGAAACAGTTCTGTGCGATTTACTAATTTTTATGGCAAATGATCTAGAAATTCTATTTAAAATCTTTTCAATATAAATTTTCTTACATACATCCGCCCAGCAGCTCCCCGCATACAATATTGTGGGCTCCACAACTGCAATGTATATGAGTCTCAAGATCTCCGAGTTAAGTCCCCACTGCGCGCGAGCGGCCCTAGCTACCACCTTGTAGAACCCTATCGCCTTACCACACACACGCTCCAGATGATTACTAAATGTAAGCGCAGAGTCAATGGTCAACCCGAGTATCTTGAGACTATTCTCATACTTTATCTCTGTGCCATTCATTACCAAACGGGGTTTATAGTACCTAAGCCTTTTAGTTATAAGAAGCGCCTGGGTTTTATGAGCAGCAAACTTCAATCGTGAGCCGTTGCCCCACTCCATGATTGCGGCGAGCGCCCCATTGACTCTATCCTCTAGTTCTTGTTCGGAGCTCGAAGAAGCCAGAACAAGTATGTCATCCGCGAAAGCCTGCACCCATACTCCCTCATGACTCATCTCGAGCAGTGGGTTAAGCTGGATGTTCCACAATATTGGACCACATGTAGAGCCCTGAATACACCCTTTATTTGTTTCCCTAATGACAGTCTCCCCGGCATAACGAAGCTCCACACTACGATCTGATAGATAGCTAGCAATAAAACGTGTAATACTAGGATCCACTTCCTTGCTAATAAGCTGATTTAATATAGCCGGCCACCAAGCACTGTCGAATGCGCCTTCAATATCCAGCGATACCATGACCACTATTTCCTTTCTACTCAAAGCTCCCCTGACCATGGTCATAGCGTCGTAAAGTGCATCTTCAGTGCTTTTTTGCGGCGTGAAACCATACTGGAGTGGACTTAACTTTTGTTCTCTTCCTAATTGCCATTGCAGCCTGTTTACAAATAGCTTCTCTAAAATTTTACCTAAAACCGGGAGGAGACCAATCGGGCGGTAAGACTTCGGTTTCGCGTAATCATCTTTACCGGGTTTCGGAATAACCTTTATCGTGGCAATCTTCCATATCCGTGGGAAGCAGCCGCGTCTAAGACACTGTGAAAACAATTCAACCAAAAGCTCCGGACAGACTCTGTAAGCTTTCGCGCAAATGTCCAGAGTGAAACCATCCCCTCCAGGCGCCTTTCTCGAGCTCATTCCTCTCAGAACAGTCTCTACCTCATGTCGCGTAAACGGGAGGCCAGACGACGTCGTTGGATCATGCCTGATTGCCTCTACCATGTCACTAACATTAGATCTGAAGGTAGCCTGCTCCTGTGTATCTTCACTACTATCATCCCAGGGATAAAATGTATCAGCCAACAGCACTGCAGACTCACGCTCAGTTAGGGTAGTTCCGTCGGACGCTTCGAGTAGTTTATCCTGCGCATGGAACGAACAAGCCTTCATGACTCGATACGAGCGCTGCCAAACTGTCTCTTTTTTCTCACTGATGCAAAAGTTTTTCCAACTGAGGGTTATAGCGTCTTCTATAGCCTTTATATAACTAGCTTTTGCATGTAAATAGGCCTCTATTACATACTGTCGTCTATTCGGATTGGCTTTACGCACTCTCCTTCTGAGTTTTGTGACTTCCGCCTTTTGAATAGTTAATTCGGGTGTCCACCACTGACAAGCTTTCCGAGCTTTTAATGCTTTTAATGGTTTTTTTTTTTTTTTTTTTTTTTTTTTTTTTTTTTTTTTTTTCTCCCTGTTGCTATTTTTTTTGCAACAATTTTGAAATCTCATATATTTTTTCTTTTACAATTCTAATTCTATATATTTACTAAAAAATATTACATTTTTTACATATTTGTACAATAACATTATTATTCCGTATCATTTGACCTTACTGGGAGATTGTATTATAAAAATATTTATTACATTTATATTTATCTCTAGCTTTCAGCTAGTAATATAGTTAGTAGTAAGTAAATATATTCATGCACATTTTTAGAACATCATTCTGACAATAAATTACATTAATTTATAATTTTGCTTCAATTTTGCCATATTTTGCCATACATAGATTAATAGTTTAAATTTTTTTTTTATTTTTTTTTTTTACCTAATATTATACCTACTTTTCACATAATATTCTATTTAAAACAAAGATAAAAAGAAAAGTTTATAAACTGAAATTAAATAATAACAATAGAATGTCAAGTAAGTATTTCAAGTCAGCTTTTAGAAGAAAACAGCAATAGATTAAAATTATAGACAATGGAGAAGTGAAAAAGTGAAACAATAAATTATCATAAAACTGTAAATACATTAAAACTAACTTATGTTATTTAATTAAAATGAAATTATGTAAATCAATTAAAATTCAATAATTTATAGTTGTTGATAATAATTCAATTCATCAAATAATAATAATAAAACACTTAAAACAATGAAAATTTTTGTAGCATTACATAATTTGAAATAAATAAACATTATTTAATACAATAAAATAAAGGCGTCCATTACCTTAATATAACGGTTAACCTTTTCTTATAAATTCTCAATAAAAGAGCCATTCTCTCCACCAACTTTGCGAAGAATTTTCTTTGCAAAGTCGAAGAAAACGGTTCTTAGTTCTTTATCATTTACAATTTCATACAAACTACTTATATCTATACATCTATCTAGCCTGCACTCACAGTCGTATCTCCACCGCATAAACCTGGGACAGTCCACGAGTAGGTGCTCTACGGTCTGAGGTACATCCTCTCCACAGGTGCACAGTGGACTCTCCGCAAGCTTAAATTTATGGAGATACGCTCTGAACCCTCCGTGCCCCGTCAATAATTGTGCAAAATAATTATCCATTCTTATATTACGAAGGACAGAAAAGGCGGATTCAACGGAAGGAAAAAAGACCTTTGTAGTTTTGCCAGTTTCTGCAGCCTGATACAGACTCTGCCACGAATGTATCGATTTCCCTCGAATAACATTTTTTACATAAGATAAAGGCATTTTATCATAAAAAGGCGTCTCCTTGTTATGAAGAGCAGCTCGCTTAGCCAACCAGTCTGCCCTCTCGTTCCCAGGGATTCCAATATGAGCCCAAACCCAATAAAAAAATACTTTTATATTTAACGCATCCAATTCAATGAGACACTGTCTTATTAAATGCACCAACGGGTTCAAAGAATTCGGGTCACACAATGCTTCCAGGCTTGATCTAGAATCACTTGCTACACTGAACTCTTCCTCACTCACACTATCTCTCATGAACAGTAGCGCCTTTAGAATGGCAGAGAGTTCCGCCTAAAATACCGTGCAATAGTCGGCCAGCCTAAAGCTCATGTACCTATACTCCCTTCCCCGCTTCCAACAAGACACTGATCCCCCGACCTTTCCCTCCAATTTACTCCCATCCGTATAAAAAATAGGCAAATCTGAATCTGGTAGAGTTTCGTCCTCCATTGTCCCTAAAAGCTGAAAACTAATTCCCCTCCTATCAGCGGGATGCGGCAGATCAAAAGGACTGACTCTACTCTCCAATTCACGCCCTGGAATATCATCAATCTCCTTTCCATTCTTAATTTCAAATAATTCTGCGTGTTCTTTTATCCTTATAGAAAGAGGGAGAAGTCTAGACAGAATTAAACTAGACACAAAAGAGACTGTTTTATGTGACTTGCTGATCTTTATTGCGAATGATCTGGATATTCTATTAAGAATCGTTTGAGCGTAAACCTTATCGCAAACATGTGCCCAACAACTGCCCGCGTACAGTATAGTCGGCTCCACCACCGCAATATAAATCAACCTCAAAATTTCCGAGTTCAATCCCCATTGCGCACGCGCCGCCCTAGCGACTACTTTATAGAATCTTATCGCTTTGGTATAAATTGCGTCTATATGTTTCCTAAAATTTAATGCATGATCAATAGTAAGTCCGAGTACTTTAAGGCTCTCCTCATAGCTTAATATAGCGCTGTCCATCACCAGAATAGGTTTATGGTAATTTAACCTTCTTGTTATTAAAAGAGCCTGAGTCTTTTGCGCGGCAAACTTTAAACGCGAGCTTTCGCCCCATTCCATGATAGCAGACAGCGCTCTATTAACCTTACTCTCTAAATCCTGCCCACACGCTGATGATGCTACCAACAAAATGTCGTCCGCAAAAGCCTGCACCCACACCCCGTTATGACTCATCTCTAATAACGGATTAAGCTGAATATTCCATAATATAGGGCCACATGTCGAACCCTGTATACACCCTTTATTAGTGTTTCTTATGACAGTCTCTCCCGCATACCGAAGCTTCACACTGCGCTCCGACAAGTAGCTGGCTATAAGTCGCGTAACACTGGGATCTACTTGCTTAACAACTAACTGATTTAGTATCGCCGGCCACCAAGCACTATCAAACGCACCTTCAATATCTAATGATACTATAACTACTATCTCCTTATTGTTGATAGCTTCCTTAACGATAGTCATAGCGTCATAGAGCGCGTTTTCAGTGCTCCTTTGTGGTGTAAAGCCATACTGGAGAGAACTTAATTTTTTCTCTTTCCCTAACTGCCACTGCAACCTGTTTACAAACATTTTTTCAAGGATCTTTCCGAAAACCGGGAGAAGGCCAATGGGACGATACGATTTTGGTTTAGTGTAATCATCCTTTCCCGGTTTAGGAATAACCTTAATAGTCGCAGTCTTCCACAAGCGAGGGAAGTAACCGTATCTCAGACACTGCGAGTACAATTGAATCAAGAGCTCCGGGTCGCCTCTATATGCCTTAGCACAGATATCCAGAGTAAACCCATCGCCCCCAGGTGCTTTTCTAGAGCTCATTCCCTTAAGCACAGTTTCAACCTCCTGGCGAGTGAACGGAATTACCACAGTAGACGGGTCCGGGTTCCTTCTGATGGTCTCTATCGCATCGCCGACGCGTAGTCTGAACGCCGCCTGCTGCTCAGTGTCCACTCCACTATCGTCCCACGGGTAAAATGTGTCAGTTAACAGGAGAGCCGACTCACGCTCTGTAAGAGTAGTTCCCTCAGGCGTCTCCAACAACTTGTCCTGACCTTGGAAAGAACTGGCTTTCATTACTCTGTACGAGCGCTGCCAAACCGTCTCTATTTTTTCGCCAACACAAAAACTTTTCCAACTTAATGTGATAGCAGTTTCTATAGCACTTTTATAGTTGGACTTAGCGTCTAAGTATTTATCTATAACAAACTGTCTTCTGCTTGAATTAGCTTTGCGTATACGCCTCCTAAGTTTTATGACCTCCGCCTTTTGAATTGCCAGTTCCGGTGTCCACCACTTACAGGCCTTACGGATACTTCGGCTCGGTAAGCGTGGTATGGCTCTCATACAGGCCTCGGCTACACACTCCGAGTACCGGGTGGCAAGTTCCTCAATACCCTCCGCATCTATAGCTGTCAACACCTGATCTGCATCAATATTGAGACTACGGAGCCTATCAACCAGCTCAATCTTAAATAGAGTCCAATCTGCCTTTTCTGTGTTATATATGCGAGTTCCCCTATAGATTGAGGTTTCCGAACTTCCAGTTCTACCCAACATAACATTAAATAATATAGCTCTATGATCCGACAAAGTACAAAATCGCTCATCGACTCTCCAATTCTCAACACTAGCCAAGAGTACATGCGAACAAGCAGTTACGTCCACAATACTAGAAACTGCCACGCCCGACCTATAAACGTGAAAAGTGGGGATATTGCCATGATTTATAACCTCCAGTCCAACCTCAGTCAAAGCGTCACTAACCATCGCTCCCCTCTCGTCCTCCGAGCCGCACCCCCACCAATGACTGTAGGCATTAACATCCCCCGCAAGCAGTAAACTATCGGTACCTATGGCTGACACAATACGCCTCATATCTGTAATATATGTTTCAAGATATATTTCCTTATCAAAATAAACACTAATTAGACCTAATTTGATATTATTAAATTTTAAAACAACCCCCGCTATATCCTCTGTAATGAGCTTTGTATTCTCGACATAATCAATGCTCGGATCGACAATGACGATGGCCGCCCTAACCGGCTTGTTCCTGTCGGTGGTATTTTTTTGAACCACCCGACAGCCCTGGGGCACCGTCATGTGTCCCTTAATTCCGACATAAGGCTCTTGAAGTAGCAGCACTGAATAACCTCTGAACGTAGCCTCTCTAATACATTCTAAAGTAGCAGCGCGCCCTCGCCCCAGATTATACTGTACGAACTTTAGTTCCACAACGGCGCCCTCAGCAATACCTTACACCTAATCTTGCTATTCTATCCCATTTCTGCCATTCTGGGCAGTCTGAGCTATACGCAGGATGATCACAGTTCCCGTTACGTTTTGTCTGACAGTTAACACAGCGCGGAGGCTGATTCTTGTCGGGACAAGCACGCGTATCGTGATTCAATCCACAGTAACCGCAATGATGCTCTATATCCCTACAATCAGCCGCCCTATGCGAGAAGCCTAAGCACCTGTAGCACTGCAGTATAGGCGATTGATCCACTACGGACACTATCTGGTACCCCAGCCGCACCCTCTGGTCCACCAGAGCTCTCCACATCGAAGGATCGACCTGCATGACGACATTCACCAACCCTACGGTTCTGCCGCGCACCCTCCTCACGACCTTCGCTGTGCGTTGCTCAGACGGAACGTGCAGGAGCATCGCATTATTCTGTTGAACTAAAGCTTCCGCCATTCTGACGTCACTCATATCCGCTATCACTCCTATAAGGCGTATAAAAGGGTCCCTAGATGTAGGCTCCGTAACAGTAAATTCGTTACCTAATGCCTTTACCGCATTAGTCATGATCGATCTTTCCCGATCGGTCTCGAGCGAGATCGCCACCCTGCTGTTCCGACACTTGCGCACTCCGCTGACTCCCACTCCAAGATCCACAACATCAACTCCACTCTTTATAGTTGATATTATCTGATCCCCTGTATGTGTAGGATTTTTCGACTCTACAATCATTGTGTATCTCGGAGCCAAAACCGCTGCATAGGAGGGCGCAGCACCGAAACGAGTTTGATGCATCCCCAAAGCCGGTCCCCGGTATGAACTAGGCCCGTCGCGCGATTGTAC